>CAWUDS030001013.1:0-21995 GCA_963859935.3 Lathyrus sativus | reverse complement strand
GTAGTTCGACTAACAACGACTAAAAGATGGGGGAAGGTTGCTCGCCAAGATATCGCATCTTGTGCCTACGTACTCTCAACAGGTATGAGAGATCAGAGCTTACGTAGTTCGGGATAAAAGGGAACACAGGTTTGTTCAACTGTTTTTTACCCGAGTAAGGTTAACAAGTAGTTCTAGCAGTTCGGTGTATGCAACTCGCTCGTTGGAGACTTAGGCGTTACTGTTTGCGGTATAACTAAGAGTTAACAACACTCTTTTATCTGAAAAGATTTTCCTTGATTAAAGGGCCCCAAAGGCAAAAGGAAGTTTGACTGTTTATTTTTGAAGTCTTTCATGAGAGAAGTGTTTTGAATGTATGTTTGTAATTCATATCGTACTAGAGACGATGACCTAGGAACTAATGTGTTGCATATCGCTCTAAGGACGTATACTAAACATCCTAGGTAATTGAGGAGAAGCCCCCCAATCACCATTTCCCATGTAGCTTAAGGCTCGTAACGTACAATACTCATTAGCCTTTATTATGTACTTTGAAGTTGTTTTGAGATGAGAAGAGAGAAAGGACTCTATAGGGGGACTAAGCAAAACCCTACTGTTATCATGCAAGATGATCCTAAGGTTGAGTTTAGAAAGGGAATCTATCCTACTGTTATCATGCAAAGGATCAACCCTAATGTTCTATCATCACTATCCTTAAACAAGGAAGTGAGAGTCCTAGGGGGACATGGCAATGGAAAGGAAAGCAATAGGAAATCATCATGATTATTCAACTGAAATGTAAAATGTGAATGAATGCACATGCAATGCAACAGTACAAGCAAGGGAGGACACCTCAACCTTTAATGCACACAAGAAAACACAAAGTAAAAATAAACAATCAAGCAAAGGTAGGAAAACTCAACCTTTAATGCAAACATGGACTTAAGAGAAAGAATGCATATACATGCACTCCTATCCTAATGCACCAAATCAAACAACATGCAGGGGAGGGGATAAACAAGATGATGGGAAAGTAAAAGGAGAACTAAACTCATCAAGTTCAATGTGTATCAACATAAGAGTCCACAAAGGTTCAACTTTTTTATGGAATGCCCTTAGTTCTACCAAAGGAAAAACCGGGCTCTCACAAAAAGGACCCTAAGATTGTAGGACAGAAAAGGAGAATATGTGTACAAACACAAGAGTCCATCAAAGGCTCAACTTCTTATGGAATGCACTTGGTTCCTCCACAGGAGGAACTAGGCTCTCACAAGAAGGATCCTAAGATTATAGGACAATGGAGGGATTAGAAGAGAAACACAGTGAGAACCAAAGGAACCCACTATGTTCAATGTGTATCAACACAAGAGTCCATCAAAGGATCAACTTCTTATGGAATGCACTTAGTTCCTCCACAGGAGGAACTAGGCTCTCACAAGAAGGATCCTAAGATTATAGGACAATAAAAGTCATAGAGAGAATGATGAGGAGGGAAAGCAATAATGAGGACCAAAGGAACTCATTATGTTCAACCAAACTCATCACATTCAATGTGTATCAACACAAGAGTCCTCAAAGGTTCAACTTCTTATGGAATGCCTTTAGTTCTTCCTAAGGAATAACCAAGCTCTCACAAGGAGGATCCTTTGATTGTTGGACAAGAGGAAAGGAATGGGGAATAAGATGAGGGGAAGCATAATGAGGACCAAAGGAACTCATTATGTTCAACCAAACTCATCACATTCAATGTGTATCAACACAAGAGTCCTCAAAGGTTCAACTTCTTATGGAATGCCTTCAGTTCTTCCTAAGGAAGAAACAAGCTCTCACAAGGAGGATCCTTTGATTTTTGGAAAAGAGTAATTAGAAGAAGAAGATGTAGAAATAGAATAAGCAAAGGAGTGGCAAAAGGATGGAAGTCATTCAAGGATACTCACAAGGAAAGGATAAAGGAAAGGTCCTAAAGGAAGCCTAAGTTAGGAGAAAGGTATGAACATGATTAAGACTTTAAATTCATCACACAAGTGGCTTAAGATGTCTACAAACATGGATATGGAAGCGTTAGATGCACAAGCATTGCAAAAAAATCACACAAAATGCAAACTAGGCAAGATGTAGAGTTGGAAACACACAAGGATAGGCCAGAATGCAAAATGTCTAAAAAAATATTAAAATGCACCTAAAAATTCTAAGAAAATTCCTAGGGTACCCCTATGGTACTAGGAACCAGGGGTCTAAATTTGAGAGAAAAATTCTAAGCCTAGCTATGCCAACAGAAGGCAAAGTCTTAGGGGTATCTATGAACTAAGCAAGATGAGAGGGTCCTAAATATTTAATCAAAAACCTAATCAAATGGACTAAAACATCAGAGACAAAAATACCTAAAAATCCATCAAAGTATCCACAATATGCACCAGAAATTTCATGAATTTATTTGAAGTTTTGATTAAGAAAGAAAATCAAGAAGGGGATGATATGCAATTTTCTATTTACAATGAACACATTAAGAAGGAAATTCAATATTAACTGGAAAAATGAACTAAAAAAATAATTCAAAAATATGTAAAATCAAATTACATGTCAAAGTATGCAAAACATATTTTTTCATGATTTTTGGGATGCATCAAGTATTTTTCATGAATTAAATGCAAACAGAATTAATAAAAATGAAAATAAGAGAAAAGAAATTAAATTGGAAAATGCTAGGTGCAAATAAAAAGGGATTTGTGTTGGTTTCATTGGGCTCAGGCTCGTGAGGGGTGCAGACAGCAAAGAAGCCTAGTCCAATCCTAAGGTCAGTCAACCAACGAGGCTGAATCTCAACCCTTCAATGCAATTACCGGTCAAACATCCAATGGCTAATGTGAGGACACGCGTGCATCAGCAATCAAATATAAATTGGAATGAAATCCCAGCCACTCAATCTAAGACTGGTCATATGATCAAACGGATGAGATGCAAGCTGCTCAAACGTAGCGTTTCATTAAAGCACAGTCAACCAACTAAAAGGCAATCCTGACCACACGCTGGGGATGAAGTCAAGCTATCCTAAGGCTGTGAGGGTGCCACGCAATCTTCAGATTTCTAATACAAAATATCACTGAACCATGGCCCTTAGATTAAGTCTAATTCAAAAAAAATAGCCATGATCTAAAGGATTACATCAAGCCACATGCTCATCAGAGTTTTAAAATAAAAAAAGAGGGAGAGTTACAGGCGGTGGCCGGAGCAACTCCGGTCATCTTCAACCTCAAGCACTCACTGTAGCATCTCAATAAAAGTTCGCTAAACTCAGAGTTCTTGACATCAATCAACTCGTTATCTTATGTACATCAATAATCTGTGGTTTTCTTGACCTAATTGTCTCTAAAACGTGCCTAATCGAGAGCTACAAGTTTCCATGCTCAACCAAGAATCATCACGATCAGACATCAAATCAATCCTAAATCCATCTACTAAGTGCAAGGATCATAACTACATGAAAATTGCATGCTAATTCTTCCTAAACAGAGAGGAAAGTTGAAAGATAGGTTACTTAGTGGAGTGCTTCCACTGAGCCTTCAAATGTGGTGAATTCTTGATGAATTTGATCCAGAAATGATCAACAATCCTTCCTAGAGTTGTTAGAATGATCAATTTGGCTTGGAACTTCAAGAAACTAAAAATGCGATTTCAACTCTTCTCTCCCTTTTTCCAGCCGATTTCTAACTGAAAATGGCTCCAAATTCTGTTATGATGGATTGTACATGATCCTGGCAACTTATACTTTGGATATGGATGATGAAAAAGCCCAATGGCAGCCTGTATAAGCCCAATTGAAAATCCAATTTCATTGATGTGGCAAGCTTGCAAATCCTGGAAACAGAGCTTGAAATGCTTCAAATTTGACTCAAATAGGTTGCTGGTGATGTGAGGAAAATCAATGGATCAGATTCATCCCTTGTTTTGATCCTATGGTATGATTTGCATATGTTACTTAAGCTTGAAGTTTCATGGAAAAATCTTATGAAGAAAGCTCAATTTGCAATTCCAAAAGTGTCATTGTGTTTGAAATGTCCTTTGCACTCAAAATATGCACAAACTTGGACAAAATTGGTTCCATATGAATTAATTTGATTTTTGTACTTTTAATGCCCTTTTCATGGAAATTTCTTCACTAACTCTTCAATCCAAGCTAATTCCACGATGCCTTGATGTTTGGTTGAGCAAATGACCCCATTTGGAGCAACTTTCAAGTTGGAAAGATTTTCATTTGAGATGTGCAAAGTGGTGAAATTGACCTATAATGAAAAGTGGCCTATAATCTTAGTTTCCCAAAATACCCCCGCCTTGAAAGCTTCATATCTTGAGCTTCACAAATTATCTTGAGGACTTCTAGTACTTTTTAGAAAGCTAAGATCATAAGGAACAACTTTCATGTTTGGGTCAAGATGAGGAGAGGCATCCTTCTAGGTCAAAAATGTCTTGGAAGTTGGTTGACTTTCATGGACCAAAATCACATTCATCTGATGACCTGTAACTTGTCTGTTTCATATATTGAGTTATAGAAATCCAATGGAAGACTTATAGTACTCAAAATAAATCTAAGAACATGCTCTACAAGTTTCATGTTGGTGTCAAGATGAGATGAAACTTGTATCTTGAGTTGTGTGGTCTTGAAGTTGGGCACTAAACAGAGGATTTTACACTGTCAAGCTTAGAAACCCTAGCTTAGCAAATTCTAACACTCTTGAATATTGATGAATGGATCTTGAAATGATATATGACATGTCTCAACACAACATTCCATGATCATAGTTTCTTGGAATTGAGTCTTAATCTCCTCCAATTACACAGTTGACTTGGGGTTGACCAGATGAAAACCCTAAGTGCACCACCTTTGGTTGTGGCCTCTTGCACTTTGAAATAACATGAGAAATCTCCATAATGATCCTTAAGACATATCATGAGATCTCACAATAGCTTCTATCCATAGCCATGGACTCACTATCATCTGGTAATCTTCACAATGGCCTCCAAGATAGGAGATGAACCACAATCAGCTCTTTGACTTTTCTGATGGTGATAAGATCTTGAATAGCTTGAATAAAACCTCTTGATTAGGCTTAGACCTTTGATAACCTCTTCTTGATGAGCACATCTCCCTTAATCCCCTGTAAATGGACAATGGTATGCAAGATCCTAATGTTATGAATGCAATGATAGTGCAATGAAACAAAGACCAAGTTAGAAAAAGGTTGGGCAAATTTTGGGGTGCAACAACTGCCCCTATTCAAACGGCTTGGACCTGACTGGATGGAAAGCGAACGATTTCTGAACAATCAAGGTAAAAGACAGTTAAATACCAACGAACTCGTAAATTTGCCAACCGCAGAAATAAACTGCAAAAATCTGAAAATGTGATAACACTCTTCGGAGAAGCTAAACTGGTAGTTGCACAACAACTAGCATGGGGAAGATGAACTAGTAGTTGCACGACAACTAGCTGAATGATTAACAATCTTCGACATGTAGATAGAAGGACCTCTTCTAACGCGCAGGCAACGACACTAAGTCGGAAGGATCATCTGATATCTCTACTAGGCATCTGTTAAAACATAATAGGCATCGAACCCAAAGGCCGGATCAACCGAAGTTGATAACATCTGCTAACGCGCAGTCCTCCGCCAAGTAAAAGCGGGCATCGAACCTGAGGACCGGATCAACCGAAGTTGATAACATCTGCTAACACGCAGTCCTCCGCCAAGTAAAAGCGGGCATCGAACAAGAGGGTCAGATCAACCGAAGTTGATAACATCTGCTAACGCGCAATCCTCTGCCAAGTAAAAGCGGGCATCGAACCAGAGGGCCGGATCAACCGAAGTTGATAACATCCGCTAACCAAAGAAGGCAATCGCTAAATAAAAGCGAGCATCGAACCATAGGGCCGGATCAACCGAAATTGATGACATATTGATGAATCACAAGAATATTCCGCTGGGGAAAAAGAGAATTTGAACCAGTAACTCTGCATTGGGAGTGCAAAGAAACTTACCCAGACCACTCAGCTGAGGAGCAAAGAGGAACTTAATCAAGCAACTTTGTTGGGGGACACATGATGAGATACACACGTCTATCATAAATCTTCTGCCGAAGTCTAAACAACTGCACGGACTTGGAGAATAGAATATCACAAATCGAAGTCTGGCGATGCCACAGGGGAATAACATAAACCGATGGCGAAATAAACGCATCAAGTTTGCCGGGACTGAAAATCACACGGGCAGGGATGACGATCACCTGTGGGAGATATACCTGAAAGCAGAGAGGTAGCGACCTAACTTATGTTTCATAATGCATATGTTTGAAAATTGCGTAATGCTCCATACGAAATGGAAATGCTACGCGTTTGGGTAGATGCTATGCACAATGCAAAATGTAAAGGAACCGCTCTAGCAAAATAAATGCTAGCAACGAAGCCAACGAAGTCAGCCTGCTAAACAGCCACTCTCACCTGCTGAAGAGAAACGATACCACAACTAGCCTTCCGGGATACAACTCTCTTGGGGAACTGCAAACTCGGTCGAGAATAGACAACCAGACGCTGGAATAAATCTTACTTGTTGGGAAGAATACAACTCTGCAGGGAAATCAACTCTGTCGGAGACCTCGGTCTAAATTGCTGAGAGTTGACAATTTACAGACAATCTACTGGAGAAAACCGCGTGCTAAACCCGCTGCTGGGAAAGATTCCACACCTGCTGGGTGGAAAGAAACCTGCTCTCGACTCACTGAGGAGTAAGCACATACCTGCAATCTGCGGGGATTAACTATGCACTGACCAACTGTCGGGGATAAGGGCACACACTTAACTGCTCCTTTAACCTGCGCACAACTCTACTAGGGATAGAGATGCAAACTCCGACTGCTGGACTCTGGTTAGGGAGTCTATTTCTGCTTAGGGAGACAAATCAATGCTCACAGTCCAACGTTCACTCTATGGGGAAACACAGCTGAATCTACTGAGGAGTAGGCTCAATACTCCACATATGCCTCTACTGAGGATTTGATGATTATACTGAGGACACATCCCTGATAAATGCTCCAAGGGTGACGACCCTGCAAAAATGAACAAATCAGACAAGACATCCTGTACAAAGGGCATATCTCAGTCGTCATTAGTGACGTTGTTCAGATGATTCAAAGTTTTACCGATTATTGACCAAGGCCTGCAAGTTTATGCAAGTGCAGTTTATCAAAAATGTAGGGCGTTTCTCATAAACAAAACAGTAGAAGTTGAAATAAGGAAAACAAGATACTGAATAGTATATGTTTTATTGATAAATGGCCTGTAAATAGGCAAAGTTTTACAACAGATGCAACCCCTGAAAAGAGGAAGCTGCGCAAAAAATATACAGATATGTACAGAAGCATACAAAAGTGTATAAACATGTCGGCAATGTGGGGTAGACGAAAACCATGAGCTGATCCCTCTATGACTCGCCTGACTTCGATGTCTTTCCGATGCTCCGTCTTCCGAAGAGATTGATTTAGATACACGACCCATAGGTTTTCCCAAACCACTAAGCAATGAAGTATCACTCGCAGATCGCAGTCATTTGTTTTTCAATCCCTAACTTTTGCAGGAATCTCCCTTTCGGGTTTTCAATTCACCGGGATACCCATTTTTGCCAAAGTCGCCTTTTCAGGTTTTCGACTTTGCAGGTTTACATCTTTTCATTTATATCCCTAACTTTTGCCCAAACCTATTCCTTTTTTATGGTTCGTCGGGATGCCCCATTTTTGCCTGGATATTCTTTTTCTTTCCAGCGGGTAATTTTAAGCAAAGTATTTTTTAACTGCATCTGCGTTCACAGGGGATGTAAAATCCTCACCATCCATGGTGGACAATAACAAGGCTCCTCCGGAGAAGACCTTTCGAACAACGTATGGACCTTCGTAATTAGGAGTCCACTTGCCCTTGTGATCTGATTGTGGTGGGAGAATCTTTTTCAATACAAGATCTCCCGTCTGAAAGCTTCGAGGGCACACCTTCTTATCGAAATCTTTCTTCGTTCGGCTCTGATACAACCGACCGTATGCAATAGACGCTAGCCTCTTCTCATCCATCAGGCTAAGCTGATTCAATCTGTTCTTTATCCATTATGCCTCATTGAGCTTGACGTCGACCAGAACTCTTAAAGAAGGAATCTCGACCTCCAATGGTAGTACAACTTCCATACCATATACCAGCGAGAAAGGAGTTGCCCCAGTTGATGTACGTACCATAGTACGATAACCGTGTAAAGCAAAGGGAAACATCTCATGCCAATCCTTGTAAGTGACAACCATCTTTTGCACTATCTTCTTGATATTCTTGTTGGCCGCTTCAACAACGCCATTCATCTTCGACCAATAGGGCAATGAGTTATGATGTTCGATCTTGAAATTCTGGCACAGTTCCTTCATCATCTTGTTGTTCAAATTCGAACCATTGTCAGTAATGATCCTTTCGGGTACTCCATATCTATAGATGATGTCCTTCTTTACGAACCGGGCTACGACTTTCCTGGTGACATTGGCATACGAGGCTACTTCCACCCACTTGGTGAAATATTCAATGGCTACCAAAATGAAATGATGGTCGTTGGAGGCGGTTGGCTCAATTTTGCCAAACATATCGATACCCCACATGGAGAAAGGCCACGGGGACGCCATAACATTCAACATGCTCGACGGTACATGAGTTTTGTCTGCATAAATATGGCATTTATGGCATTTCTTCGTAAATTTGAAACAATCTGACTCCATGGTTAGCCAATAATACCCTGCTCGTAATAGTTTTCGAGACATTGCATGCCCGCCGACATGTGTACCGAAAGTACCCTTGTGGACTTCCTCCATAAGCAAGCCTGCTTCTCTCTCATCCATACATCAGAGTAACACCAAATCATAGTTTCTTTTATAAAGAGCGCCATCCTAATTCAAGTAAAAGTTGCCAGACAACCTCCTCAGAGTCTTCTTATCCTGGACCGAAGCCCCTGGCGGATACTCTTGCTTCTTGAGGAAATTCTGTATATCATAAAACCATGGCTTGCCATCGGCGGCTTCTTCAATGGAGAATATGAAAGCTGGCCGGTCGAGGCGAGAAATAACAATTCTGGGAGCATCATTCCAGAAGTTTACTTTGTACATTGAAGCCAACGTAGCCAGAGCGTCCGCCATCTGATTCTCCGCTCGAGGCACATGGTGAAATTCTACCCGATCGAAGAACGACAACAGCCTCCTCGCGTAATTCATGTAGGGAATTAGATTAGGTTGTCGAGTCTCCCACTCCCCTTTGATTTGATTAACAACAAGCGTTGAATCGCCGTACACATCTAGATTCTTGATCCTTAGATCGATGGCTTCTTCTAAACCCATGATGCACGCTTCATATTCTGCTTCGTTATTAGTGACCGGAAATGTCAATCTGGCAGTGAATGGGATGTGAGACCCACGGGGAGTCGTAATGATTGCCCCAATTCCACTTCCGTACAAATTAACAGCACCGTCAAATATTAATTGCCATTGAGAACTTCTCTCTGGCCCTTCGTCGGGTAATGGCTCTTCGTAGTTCTTCATCTTAAGGAACATGATATCTTCGTCAGGAAGTTCAAATTTCATCGACTGATAGTCTTTGATAGGCTGTTCAGCAAGGTACTCGGACAAAACACTTCCCTTGATGGCCTTCTGGGAAACATATTGAATATCATACTCTGTCAGTACCATTTGCCACCTGGCAATTCTGCCTGAAAGCGCTTGCTTTTCGAAGACATACTTGATCGGATCCATCTTTGAAATCAGCATGGTTATATGGTTGAGCATATACCGTCTTAAACGTTTGGCAGCCCAAACGAGTGGGGCAACATGTTTTTTCGAGCATCGAGTAACGGGACTCACAATCTGTGAACTTTTTACTCAGATAGTATATTGTGTGTTCTTTTCTTCCTGTCTCGTCGTGTTGATCGAGAATGCAACCCATGTTGTTCTCAAGAACCGTTAAGTACATGATTAATGGTCTTCCAGCTACTAGAGGTATCAATATCGGAGGTTCCTGCATATATTCTTTGATTTTGTCAAATGCCCTTTGGCAAGTATCATTCCATACGACCGCCTGTTCTTTTTTCAACAGCTTGAACAAAGGTTCGCATGTGGCTGTCAGGTGAGATATGAATCGAGCAATGTAGTTCAATCTTCCTAGGAAACCGCGAACTTCTTTTTCTGTCTTTGGCGCGGGCATATCTTGTATAACTTTTATTTTTGCAGGATCAACCTTAATTCATTTTTCGCTAACAATAAACCCCATTAGTTTTCCGGACCGTACTCCGAAAGTGCACTTGTTAGAATTTAACCTCAACCTGAATTTCCTGAGCCTTTCAAACAGTTTTCGTAAATTGACTAGATGTTCCTCCTCCGTTTGGGACTTTGCTATCATGTCATCAACATAAACTTCAATCTCGTGATGAATCATATCATGAAACAAAGTGACCATAGCCCACTGGTAAGTTGCCCCTACGTTTTTCAACCCAAAAGGCATTACTCTGTAACAGAACGTCCCCCATGGTGTAATGAATGTCGTTTTCTCCATGTCTTCCGCTGCCATCTTGATTTGGTTATAGCCGGAGAAGCCATCCATGAACAAAAACACAGAAAATTGAGCCGTATTTTCGACCAACACGTCAATATGAGGGAGCGGGAAATCATCTTTAGGGTTCGCCTTGTTCAAATCCCGATAGTCAAGCACATCCGCACCTTGCCATCTTTCTTCGGTACGGGCACTATGTTGGCGACCCAAGGAGGGTAAGTCGTTATGGCTAAAAACCCAGCGTCCAATTGCTTCTGGACTTCTTCCTTAATTTTTACAGCCATATCTGGTCTCGTCCTTCTAAGCTTCTGCTTGACCGGCGGACATTATTCATGCAACGGTACGTGATGAACCACGATATCAGTATCGAGCCCGAGCATATCTCCATAGGACCAAGCAAAGATTTCATTATACTCTCGAAGCATCTCGACCAATCTCTGCTTGACGTCACTCTGTAATGCATCCCCTATTATGATATTTCTGACAACCTCTTCAGAACCCAAATTGATGACCTCAATCACTTCCTGATGAGGTAGAATGATCTTTTCTTCTTGTTTCAGGAGTCTAGCCAGCTCTTTCGGCAGGTCTTCATCTTCATCAATATCTTCTTCAGCTTGATATATCAGATGATCAAAGTTGAAACGAGTCATAGGAGGTTCTTGATCGGTGTCATTTGCAATAATGTGAGTCCTGCAATAACAATGGTTACATGCTTAAAATGATATGCAAATTATCACAAACCACATTGCCATTTTATTGTTTAAACGAAAACAAAATAGGAATAACAAGGATCACAAAATTTGAATATGAAAAACTGCCCTTTGATTTATTGATAAAATGTTCAAGTATAAACAAATGAGGCTCTGAAGATAAAACCGCTATGTTCCGGGTAGAACATAGGGTTGTACAATAATCGAGAAAACAAGGAATTACTCTTCGTGCGTCACTTGAATGACCTCCTGGATAGTCCAGTTGTTGAGGCGTTGTCCTGGCGTGCTCGGCATGATCCAGGCGTCCATGTCGCAATCGCTATCCCTTCCTTCACTACCAGAAACAACGTTGATGCACTCAAAAATAACTCCGCCCTTAGTGAACTGTACCGGCCCCTTGTATCGAGGCGTGCCCTGCGAGGATCCTGAAGAAGACGGATGGTACCCCAGATCAAATTTATCCTGTTTGTTGGGAATGTCTATCACCTGGTCCCATCCTTGCACTGCCCTAGCTTGCACTGCCGCTTGGGCCTCTTTAAAAGATGATAGGGCCACTTCCGACACTTTTCTCATTGCAGGAGACTTATCCTTAACCTGGACAGTTTCAAACGCCTGACAGAGAGTTTTGTGGATCTCCCGATCCACTTCCACATACTTGAATGACGATAAATGGCTAACCATTATGTCTTCCTTCCCACACACAATGACAATGCTGCCACCTACCATATATTTGAGTTTCTGATGCAATGTAGAGGTCACAACTCCTACTGAATGTATCCACGGGCGGCCTAATAAACAACTATAAGCCGACTGGATATCCATTATGTAAAACACTACATTGAACACATCGGGCCCTACCTGGATAGGCAATGTCACTTCTCCGAACACATATCTTTTGGTACCGTCGAAGGCCCGCACCACCAAATCACTTGGCGTGCAAATCAACCCTTGCATGTCCAGCTTCATTAGGGCTTTCTTTAGAAGCACGTTCAAAGAATATCTGGTTACAACTAGTACATGCGACATAACAGCCCCTCGGCATTCGATCAAAATATGCAATGCGCTGTTGTGATTGCGGCCCTTTGGCATCAAATCCAAGTCAGTAAACCCAAGACTATTTCCTGCGTTAACGTGAGCAACAACTCCCTCGAGTTGGTTAACTGAAATTTCTTGGGGCACGTAAGCATTGTTCAAGATGCTTAGCAGCGCATTGCGGTGTGCTTCTGAGCAAATCAACAATGATAATATGGAGATCTTAGAAGGAGTTTGTTGTAGATGGTCGACTATCTTGTAGTCGCTTTTCCGGATTATCCTCATAAACTCTTCTACGCCTTTAGCCAAAAGCTCTTTCTCTCCAGCCTGAGAGGTTTCTTCCACAACCATTTTACCTTTTCCTTTGTCCACTTTATCAGCCACCACTTCAGGCGGTGAAAAGACTCGACCACTCCGGGTAATACCTCCAGCACCCACTAGATTCTCCATAGACCCAACAGGCGGACCCTTCAAGTCTAGCTTCTATCCATTAATATATACCTCGGCTCCATAATTCCATGGAATGGCCTTGGTATCCTCAAAAGGTACAGGACCAACTTTTGTAATGGTTATTGTTGGTGGTTTCAGAGCAGAAATTGTAATAGTTTTGTATGGGATGGAGATCATAGCAACCTCACCCCTCTGCTTGGTTATTACTTCCCTGGATCTGCTTTCAATGGCCCGATCAAACCGGTATAACCCCTTCGTCAATCAAACTCTAAATACCGATTCTCAACTGACCACAACCGTCCAAATGGCAGGCACACTCAGCACAGAACTCCTCGCATCCTGGGAACACACCCTTTTTCAGCAATTTCGCTTTCACGAAGCTCAATGGCGTCTTCAGCTCACTGACATTTGCTATCAAATCCAACCCATCATCTTCGATTATTGCACTGACTCCAGCCTGTCCGTGGTTTGGCATAGGGTTTTGTATAACGTTGGGGACATCATTGGAGAAGTTAATTGCCTTTCTATCGATCAAGTCTTGCACTTTATGTTTGAATGCTTTGCAATCTTCAATGGTATGACCGGGTGCCCCTGAATGGAACTCGCAATGAGCGTTCGCATCGTAACCGAATGGAAATGCACCTGTCGGCGGAGCTAACATTCTCTTCTGAATAAGCTACAGTTGCAACAAAGCTTGAAGAAGTTGAGAGTACGACATCGGTGGCGCATCAAATACTCTACTCACTGCCTAGCACCGATTCTGGAATCTCCTAGGAGCATAATTCTGATTTTGATTCTGCTGCTGCTGTTGTTGTTGTTGCACTGGAATTGTGATGCTGAAAGCATGTTGTTGGCGAGAATAGTTCTGACTTCTGTTTTTTATGCGAGAACAGGACACTGAGTTAGTATCGCCTTCGCGCTTCTTATTACCGAACATCTTCTTACCTCCTCCAGTTGAGGGCGTCTCACCTGCTTGGATCTTCCCGAGCTTTATACTGTTCTCGATCCGTTCTCTCGTGATTATTAAGTCTGAGAAACTACCTGATATGTTACTAACGAGCTTCTCGTAGTAGACCTCAGGTAGAGTAGCAACAAATAGATCGATTAGCTCACGCTCCACCATTGGAGGTTGTACCCTTGCTACGAGTTCACGCCACCTTTGCGCGTACTGTAACACCCCACTTCCCAAATTAAATAAAATATAAACATTATAAATAAACATCAGAGTTTTCACAAAAACTGTGGGATATCACATCACTAATAGTTATCAAAAATACTTTATTCATTATTTTCAAAATAATACAGCGGAAATTATTATTCCAACATTCTCGGCCATCCGCCAGATTTACATAAAATCTTTATTATTATAATTCACCAAAATGTGATACGTCACAGGATTTCCAACAAGTTTAATATAAACAAATAAAACACCCATATCCCGTGTTACGTATCAGAGCATCCTAAGACTCGACTTGCACACCGCCATCCAAGCTATCTATGTACCAGGATTATCTGTACTTCCGAGGAAGCACAAACCACAACACAACAAAGGGGTGAGAAAACATGATCAAAATATATCGGTAATTTAATACATGCAATAAAGGTAGTAAAACACACCAATATTCACCCCATCAACAACAATCATGAACCTACTGTTCAAACATCCATATAACATATAATAATTAAAACACACCAATATTCACCCCATCAACACCAATCACGAACCTACTGTTCAAACATCCATATAACATATAATAATTAAAACACACCAATATTCACCCCACAACACCAATCACGAACCTACTGTTCAAATTACAATATAACATATTATAATGTAAATATGCAACTCAACACCATGCATGCGGTACCGACTCATTGGTTCATTCAATCGAACCTTGGACAGATCACTTACGCTCCTACTGAGATATGATCTATCCCCGACAGATCACTTACGCTCCTACTGAGATATGATCTATCCCCACCATTCTCCACAAAGGAGTACGAATGAATCACATACACTCCTCCTGAGCAATGATTCATCCCACCAGACACCATGATATGTACGACACCAATGCACGAAAACAATGCACGACAAACAAACTCAAGCACACTAAGTGCACACGATCCTCCTGATCACATCACCACACATTATATATATTACACCACCAATAAACACAAGCACACTAAGTGCACACGATCCTTCTGTTCACATCACCACACATTATATATATTACACCACCAATAAACACAAGCACACTAAGTGCACAACAATTAAACTCAAGTAAATAATCAATAAATCATTTCAATCAATCCATGGTTTAGTTACTATTTAATTAAACAATGACTCCCCAAAAATATTGGATATAAAAATATTTGGCAAATGACTATATTATTTATACCATGTTATAGATCTATTCAAGAGCTTTCCAATGCTTCAAACGGGGACTAAATCCGACTTACGGATCAAAAGTTATGGCCAAAATCGTCAAAACAGAAAATTCACCAATATACAGTTTTGAGTCGACGCAAACAGCGCAAAATGCAGAAAATTCTGTGTTTTCCATCGTTGGAGGCCTTCCGGACCTCCGATTTCAATTCCGTAAAAAGCCCCGGTTTCAGAATTCGAAATCCTACCATAATATGACAATTATAACAGCCAACAACATATTTTTAAAGATCATGTCATCATATATCATATAACCATACTTTTCAAAACCATGACATTTAGGGGTTTTTATCCTAAATGTGATCCTACCCATCATACACTATTACACCATCACAATGATCATACGAAAACCCACCCTTACCGTCCAACACTGTCATCTTGCTCAATTCCAAGCTTATCACTCTTCATCCATCCTCTGCCCTATCATTACTACAACTATCACACACTACTCTAATCAATTGTTCCTTAAACTACATCTCAGAACCTATATCATGGTCATTACCCAAGCCACAGAGGTTACACAAAATCTCACCAATACTCATGGTCATTATCCAAACCACATAGGTTATACAAGAACTTCCCTAAAACCGTAAACCCAACCAATACCCCAAACTCACCAAAAACAACAATTCATCAACATCGACATATATCAATTCCTCATTGGTTTATCAAATATCAATTCTCAACATCAATCAACAATTATAGGCATGACAACATAAAACTTCATACACCGATACATTCCTACGGGGTTAAGGAATCCCCACTACCCTATACATGTAAATACCATCCCAATCAAGTTTCTCCCCCTTACCTTGTTAATCGGTTTGATCGATGGAAATCCTCCTAGATTTGGTCTCTTGGCTTTCTCCTTTCTCTTCCGTTCCTCGTTCCTTTGCTCGTTCTACGCTCTTCTCACTTCTCTCGTTCTTTCTCCCAACTCTCCAAATGTATCGTAAAAAAAAACCACTAACCCCTCACATTCCCTATTTTAATTATCTAATCTTAATAATAATAATAATAATAACTTAATAAAATAATATAATAATAATAATCTTAATAGTAATACTAATATAATATTACTAATATAAATAATTATAATAATCATTATAATAATAATAATACACATAGCAATATTAATAATATTATTTCACCTATAATAATAATATTAATAATAATAGTAATAATACTCCACCAATAATAATAATAATAATAATAATAATAATAATAATAATAATAATAATAATAATAATATTCTCCCACTAATAGTTATAATAATAGTAATAATATTAATAATAATAATATTCTCCGATATTAATAATATTACTATAATTAATAATAATAATAATAATAATAATACCATATTACTACTATTTATTTTATTATTATATTCACACCAATTCACCACCAATAATCCTCCCATATCAGGGATACCCATCAATCATCATCAAACACACCCCCACCAAAGGGCACACCAACATATAATAATTAAAATAGTAATAAAATGACTAAATAATTAAAATGGGTGTTACAACTCTCCCCCACTTTAATTATTTTCGTCCTCGAAAATTACCTGATGGAAATAGTTCCGGATACGCTTCCCGCATCCTTCATTCCAATTCTCAGGTCACACTGCCTTCTGCAGCACCCCCCTCAAGCCACTTTCACCAAAGTTATCTCCTCTCCTCGGAGTTGTTTCTCGTTCGTCAAACGAACTAGCAATGCCTCCACAATCAAATTATTTTTCACTGGTACATCATCCACCTGATTCAATGTAATTCCTCAACGAAGACACATGAAACACGTCATGCCAATTCACAGCGACAGCGGCAAAACGATCTAACATGTTACTCCTCTCATGCCTCCGCTGCGCTACTCTGATACAACCACAGAACCCGATGCGAACTTTCGAGATTTCGAAGCCCGACCAGCACCAGTCACCAACGTGACTCTCAAAACACATATTTTCTTATATCCTCTTGATCTTCTCAGCCATCTCAAGCATAATTCTCGGTCTGAGCACAACACTCCCACTCGACTTATTCCAACACAAAAGAGTCCTACACTCCCTATCTCACCAATCCATATATAGTGCCATTCCGACACTAGGATGGTAATCGTTATTATAGGTAACTCAATCAACGGTAATTACTCATCCCACGATCCACCTTGATCCAACACCCAAGCTCTCACCAATTCTCTATAGACTCAATAGTCCTCTCTGACTGACCATCAGTTTGCGGATGGTAAGCCGAACTCAACTTCAACTTAGTACCTGAAGCTTCCTGTAAGCCCCTCCAACATCTCAATATAAATCTCAAATTTCAATCTAACACAACATTCGACAGTATCTCATCCAACTTCACTACTTCCTCAATATGTATCTCATATATCCTTAACACGGAATAGTTCATCCACTCACAACAACCCAAATTAAAATTATGTCTTTCCAATTCTTTGGAAATCTCAACACCAAATCCGTGAAAATACTACCTGATTTCTACTCTGGAATATTCAACGGCTGAATCAGACTCAACAGTCTCTGATGTTCACTCTTCGAATTCCAACAATTCTAACCAGTATATTCAACCTCAACCACTCCTCTCCTCATCTATGGTCACCAAAACAATCTACTCAAATTCGGTTACTTCTTTATAGCACCGGGATGGAAACTCCATCTACCTCAATGTATTTCTTCACGAGTACTCCTACTCCCCTCAACAACATCCGGTCCACATACCCCATCACAATATATCATGGTACTATTTCCACAAACCCGACAATCCACTCTTCGACTCTGATTTATCAATTTCAACTAATTCACCAACTCAACCCAGATTTCTGACCTCCTCGAATCTCCTCAAGAATACTATTAGTACGGTCTAACATACAAGGCTTAACTCCATAAGAAGTCTCTTCACAGACCAGACTCGCATCACAAAATTTCCCAACCGGTTCCAACTTTTTTCGCCATTTTCCTCGGTACAAGCAAGGTTTCCAAATCGAAGAATCAGCTACCACGGTATATACCGAAAACATACAGTAAGATAACACATCAAACGCACCCGATCACGACGGTAAAAGTTGACCAAATTATAAGTTTCAAATATTCTGCTATAATTGGATCATCCAATGACATAAAAACCATTTTTCCCGGAAAGAGCATCTCGTTAGCTCTCCAACGCTTCAAACGGGGGTCAAAACGGACATACGGTTCAAGAGTTATGAATTTTCGAAGTTTTCCAAAAAACCAGAATTTTGCCGAAAAACTGCTACGGGATTTTGCATTCTTGTCCGAAAATTCGACCGATTCAATTCCTTTCTTCGAAAAAAACACATACTCATACTCACCTAACATATAACCTCGAATTAGAATCATTAAACATGATTTCTACGACGTCCGATTTCGATTCCGTAAAAAGCCGCGATCTCGGAATTCAGCGTACAACAACAATTTCATACCTAGGAGACCATCCAACACACTTTCAATCTTTAAATATTTTAAAACCCAATTACTCCCAATCTCAACAGCAGATCTTAGAGCCTCCCATTGCGATACAACTTCGACCTTTGATACCACAACCACAATAGCTCTACCCGAGCTCACACGACCAAGGAAAACTCACATCCTTCAGCCCGTTGATCCATCAACTCATCAACTCTTGGAAGCGAACGCTTATCCTTGATAGTCACCTTGTTCACTTATCCATAGTTCACCCAAAGCTTCACAAAACCTTCTGTCTGTCTAACCAACAAAATTGGTGCACCTTATGGTAACACACTCAAACAAAAGAACCTCTCTTCCAGCAGGTCTTCAAGTTGACTCTTTAACTTTCTCAATCCCAATGCAAACACATAATATGGAGTCACCCATATCGGACTAGTTCTAAGAACGAAGTCAATGTGTAAGCTTTACTTCACATTCCGATAGTAAACCATTTACCTCCTCAGGAAAACTTCCGGACAATCACAATTAAGTGATAAACCCCAATTTCTCACTTTCCTTAACATTCAAAGTTTCCGTCAAAATACACACCTCAACACCGTCTTACGCCAACCCTCAAAATAATCCCTTAAGCACTTAGCTTAACTCAAGACAATTCATTGCTCACACCACCTAAGCTTGCAAGACACGTCTATCCCATCCAACACAATCCCGTCTACTATTAACAAGAGATTGAGGGTGATCAGTGTTGGTGTAAGCCCTAGAGGCCAATACTTTTTGGTACTTGTATCAGATTATTCGTTTAATAATAAAAGGCATTTCTTTATTATGTTTGTCTTTCAGAATAATAAAGTCCCTAGAATAGTTAGTCTGTTTAATGAAATGTTAAGTGTGACTTAATCATGAGATCCCATTAAACATAAAGACATTATTCTTAAAATATCCGTAGTCAAGCTTTATTGCAAAGTGGGATAACATTAAAAGCATTGAGACTATTATGAAGATAGACTGATGATCACATCTCATGGATCATGGATAAAGAGTTATCAAGTCTTGACATAGGTATAAATATTAGGAGTAATATTTATACCGGATTGACCCGCTATGAGAATACTACATAGTATGTTATGCAAAGTGTCATAAGTTATTCTCATGGTGATAATGGTGTATTACCACCCTTCGACCTGAAACCACTATGGACCCTAGATGTAGAGTCGGGTGCTTTATTGCTGATCAAACGTTATCCGTAACTGGATGATCATAAAGACAGTTGATGGGCACTCCACGAAGCATGCTGAGGGACATGAGTGTCCTAGATGGAATTTGCCAATCCTGCATAACAGGAGAAATGTCTAAGGGCCCAATATTGAACTGGACAAGGATGACACAGTGTATGCCTTGTGTTCAATATAGACATAGGGGCAAAAGGGTAATTGTACAAACATATATTATCACGAAAAAGGTTTTGTCAGATCACATGACATTTTCGTGACTTGGGTAGCAGTGATGTGTTGCTAGATACCGCTTACTGTTTATTATGTTAAATATATATAATTTAATATAATTACCAACGTTACGAAATCCTACAGGGTCACACACATAAGGACAGTTTGATGAGAAATAGAGAAATCAAAGGAACACCGTAAGGTACGGTGCACTTAAGTGAAAAATAGAAATTCGGATAATATAATAATAATTATTGTTATTTTATAATGGTTATAAAATAATAATAAAATAAATATATTTATTATAATAATAGTTATTATAATAATATATAATATTATTATGGATCATGTGAATTAGGGTTTTAGCCCGCAGCCCACAAGAGAGTCTATAAAAGGAACCCTTGTGATGAAGTTTCACTTGATGCAATTTCGTTTTGATTCTCTTTTCTCACTCAAATAATTCCGTTCGTAAGCAGCTAGCACTGTGACCGGAAGCTGTTCGTGTGGACTGAGTAGAGGCGTTGCACTTCATCAACGCTTGTGATCGCTGCATCAAAGATCTGAATCGCCACAAAGAGGTAACGATTCTATCACTGACCATGCTCATTCGTGAGGATCACTAAAGGAAAATTTTTGTTTTCCGCTGCGTTTAGATCGCAATTTTCCTTCAGTGGTATCAGAGCCACTTACGAAACCATGGATCTGATAGCTGTTAAATTTCCGTCTTTTCTGTATTTGATTCGATTAAAACACAGAATGAATTTAACAATAAACGATTAATTAAATTTGGCATCTGTTGTGTACGATTTGGATGATTGATGTTGATTATGCTTCGGAATCCGACATTAGTATGGTGAAGTTGTGCGATACATTGATCATCCATAGGTTACACAATTAGATCGATCACTTTTATATAAGATATAAGAAATTCTGATGCAAAGATGGTATATGGGATATACTGTTTTGATTTCATCCATTCAATCACATAAGGATTGTAATTCTTTTGAAAGATCATCACTTTCATTCGCTTTGGAATCCGACATTAGTATGGTGAAGCAATGACATATTGATCTATCATATTGAGTTATCAATCGAGTTGTGTTTGACGGCATGAAATTGTTGCATTAGGATTAATGGCAGTACAAGTGTTGTATTGCCGCAGACTTTTCCGGTTGGGGTTGTAAATGCACAAAAGTTGTGCAGGAAACGACGTGAAATGCAATGAAGTGTTCATAAAATTTTTCGCCGGGGCGCTGCCCCTGACGACCCCGCAAGGAGGCGCTGCCCCCTTGACCCCCGTCCGCTGAACGGTCAGCGGAACCACCGTCCGCTGACCGGGCAGCGGAACCCCCGGCTAAGTCTGCAAAGTGTGATCAATCAGCCGAAATTTAATTTAGTTTATTTAATTATCGGAATTTTAAACTAATAATAAAAGTGTGTTTATTATTATTTATTTGTGGTGATCAGTTATGGCCTTAGTTTTTCCTTTATTATTGTTTTGGGATTTTTGAATACGGCCTGCGTGTCGTGCCTCTCTCTCAATCTCTTTATGTAACTTCTTTTCTCATCTCACTCCCTCGTATGTAAAACGAGTTTTCTTATATGTAATGTAATATTATGTTAAAAAAAAAAAAGGAAGTATTCAATATTAAAGGAGGATAACCTTGGAGATCATGCTTGGAGAAGCTTAGGTCGTTATTAGGTTAGCTTAGGTTCTCTCATTGGCTTGAGAGAACAATTGCGTTAGGGGCCATAATTGTATCTTTTTATATGTATGTTGATGCATGTAATTGTATGTTGATGCATGTGAGAGACGTTTTGCATGTTAAGCCGGTGAGATCAAACTAATAACAAATTCCCTCAAAATTAAATATTAAGTTTATGC
>CAWUDS030001012.1:0-25974 GCA_963859935.3 Lathyrus sativus | reverse complement strand
TTGGAACTTTTGTCATGGTTTTATAGTGAAATTTGGGAGTTATTCAACTTTGAACATTTTTATGTGTTTTTGAGTGAAATCGATGAGCTTTTTAACATTGAACTTTTATTTTGTTTTTTATAGTGAAATTGTGAAATAGGTGAGTTTTTTAACTTAGATCTTTTATTTTGGTGTTTCAAGTGAAATTGTTGATTTTTTGACTTCGGAATTTTGTTATGCTATTTATAGTGAAATTGGTTAGTTTTTTTATCTTTGAACTGTTGTTATTGTTTATAGAATGGAATTGGTGAGTTTTTCCTCCTTGAACTTTTGTTACGGTCTTTTAAGTGAAATTGGTGAATTTTTTTTCACTTGGAACTTTTATTATGCTATAAAGTGAAATTGATGAGTTTTTTAGTTTTAAGTTTTGTTATTGTGTTTAGAATGAAATTGATATGTTTTAATTTTGAACTTTTGTTATGGTTTTTATAGTGAAATTGGTGATTTTTTTGAATTGGATGTTCTGTAATGGTCTTTACAGTGAAATTGGTGAGTTTTTTCACTTTGAACTTTTGTTATGGTCTTTATAGTCAAATTGGTGATAATTTTAACTTGAAACTATTGAAATGGTCTTTATAGTGAAATTGGTGAGTTTTTTCTTTTGGAACTTTTGTCATGGTTTTATAGTGAAATTGGGGAGTTTTTCAACTTTGAACATTTTTATGAGTTTTTGAGTGAAATCGATGAGCTTTTTAACATTGAAATTTTATTTTGGTTTTTATAGTCAAATTTTGAAATAGGCGAGTTTTTTTAACTTAGATCTTTTATTTTGGTGTTTATAGTGAAATTGTTGATTTGTTGACTTGGAAATTTTGTTATGCTATTTATAGTGAAATTGGTTAGTTTTTTAACTTTGAACTGTTGTTATTGTCTATAGAATGGAATTGGTGAGTTTTTCCACCTTGAACTTTTGTTATGGTCGTTTAAGTGAAATTGGTGATTTTTTTCACTCGGAACTTTTATTATGGTCTATATAGTGAAATTGAGGAGTTTTTAAGTTTTTAGGTTTTGTTATCGTGTTTAGAGTGAAATTGATATGTTTTTAATTTTGAACTTTTGTTATGGTTTTTATAGTGAAATTGGTGATTTTTGTGAATTGGAACTTTTGTAATGGTCTTTATAGTGAAATTGTTGAGCTTTTTAACTTGAAACTTTTGTAAATGATCTTTATAGTGAAACTCGTGAGTTTTTTCACTTGGAACGTTTGTCTTGGTTTTTATAGTGAAATTCGGTAGTTTTTCAACTTTGATCTTTTGTTATGAATTTAAGAGTGAAATTGGTGAGTTTTTAAAATCTGAACTCTCGTAATGGTCTTTGTTGTGAAATTGGTGATTTTTTGACTTGGATGCTCTGTAATGGTCTTTAAAGTGAAATTGGTGAGTTTTTTCACTTTTAACTTTTTTTATGGTCTTTATAGTCAAATTGGTGATATTTTTAACTTGAAACTATTGAAATGGTCTTTATAGTGAAATTGGTGAGTTTTTTCTTTTGGAACTTTTGTCATGGTTTTATAGTGAAATTTGGGAGTTTTTCAACTTTGAACATTTTTATGAGTTTTTGAGTGAAATCGATGAGCTTTTTAACATTGAACTTTTATTTTGGTTTTTATAGTGAAATTGTGAAATAAGCGAGTTTTTTAACTTAGATATTTTATTTTTGTGTTTATAGTGAAATTGTTGATTTTTTGACTTGGAAATTTTGTTATGCTTTTTATAGTGAAATGTGTTAGTTTTTTAACTTTGAATTGTTGTTATTGTTTATAGAATGACATTGATGAGTTTTTCCACTATGAACTTTTGTTACGGTCTTTTAAGTGAAATTGGTGAATTTTTTTTCAGCTGGAACTTTTATTATGGTCTATATAGTGAAATTGAGGAGTTATTTAGTTTTTAAGTTTTGTTATCGTGTTTAGAGTGAAATTGATATGTTTTTAATTTTGAACTTTTGTTATGGTTTTTATAGTGAAATTGGTGATTTTTTTGAATTGGACCTTTTGTAATGGTCTTTATAGTGAAATTGGTGAGCTTTTTAACTTGAAACTTTTGTTAATGGTCTTTATAGTGAAGTTGGTGAGTTTTTTTCACTTGGAACGTTTGTCATGGTTTTTATAGTGAAATTGGGTAGTTTTTCAACTTTGAACTTTTAAAATTGGTGAGTTTTTAAAATCTGAACTCTCGTAATGGTCTTTGTTGTGAAATTGGTGAATTTTTGACTTGGATGTTCTTTAATGGTCTTTACAGTGAAATTGGTGAGTTTTTTTCAATTTGAACTTTTGTTATGGTCTTTATAGTCAAATTGTTGATATTTTTAACTTGAAACTATTGAAATGGTCTTTATAGATAAATTGGTGAGTTTTTTCTTTTGGAACTTTTGTCATGGTTTTATAGTGAAATTGGGGAGTTTTTCAACTTTGAACATTTTTATGAGTTTTTGAGTGAAATCCATGAGCTTTTTAACATTGAACTTTTATTTTGGTTTTTATAGTGAAATTGTGAAATAGGCGAGTTTTTTAACTTAGATCTTTTATTTTGGTGTTTATAGTGAAATTGTTGATTTTTTGACTTGGAAATTTTGTTATGCTTTTTATAGTGAAATTGGTTAGTTTTTTAACTTTGAACTGTTGTTATTGTTTAAAGAATAAAATTGGTGAGTTTTTCCACTTTGAACTTTTGTTACGGTCTTTTAAGTGAAATTGGTGAATTTTTTTTACTTGCAACTTTTATTATGGTCTATATAGTGAAATTGTGGAGTTTTTTAGTTTTTAGGTTTTGTTATCGTGTTTAGAGTGAAATTGATATGTTTTTAATTTTGAACTTTTGTTATGGTTTTTATAATGAAATTGGTGATTTTTTTGAATTGGAACTTTTGTAATGGTCTTTATAGTGAAATTGGTGAGCTTTTTAACTTGAAACTTTTGTAAATGGTCTTTATAGTGAAATTTGTGAGTTTTTTCTTTCACTTGGAACGTTTGTCATGGTTTTTATAGTGAAATTGTGTAGTTTTACAAATTTGAACTTTTGTTATGAATTTAAGAGTGAAATTGGTGAGTTTTTAAAATCTGAACTCTCGTAATGTTCTTTGTTGTGAAATTGGTGATTTTTTGACTTGGATGTTCTGTAATGGTATTTACAGTGAAATTTGTGAGTTTTTTTCACTTTGAACTTTTGTTATGGTCTTTATAGTTAAAATTGTGATATTTTTAACCTGAAACTATTGAAATGGTCTTTCTAGTGAAATTGGTGAGTTTTTTCTTTTGGAACTTTTGTCATGGTTTTATAGTGAAATTGGGGAGTTTTTCAACTTTGAACATTTTTATGAGTTTTTGAGTGAAATCGATGAGCTTTTTAACATTGAACTTTTATTTTGTTTTTTATAGTGAAATTGTGAAATAGGCGAGTTTTTTAACTGAGATCTTTTATTTTGGTGTTTATAGTGAAATTGTTGATTTTTTGACTTGGAAATTTTGTTATGCTTTTTATAGTGAAATTGGTTAGTTTTATAACTTTGAACTGTTCTTATTGTTTATAGAATGAAATTGGTGAGTTTTTCCACTTTGAACTTTTGTTACGGTCTTTTATGTGAAATTGGTGAATTTTTTCTCACTTGGAACTTTTATTATGTTCTATATAGTGAAATTGAGGAGTTTTTAAGTTTTTAAGTTTTGTTATCGTGTTTAGAGTGAAATTGATATGTTTTTAATTTTGAACTTTTGTTATGGTTTTTATAGTGAAATTGGTGATTTTTTTGAATTGGAACGTTTGTAATGGTCTTTATAGTGAAATTGGTGAGCTTTTTAACTTGAAACTTTTGTAAATGGTCTTTATAGTGAAATTGGTGAGTTTTTTTTCAGTTGGAACGTTTGTCAAGGTTTTTATAGTGAAATTGTGTAGTTTTTCAACATTGAACTTTTGTTATGAATTTAAGAGTGAAATTGGTGAGTTTTTAAAATCTGAACTCTCGTAATGTTCTTTATTGTGAAATTGGGGATTTTTTGACTTGGATGTTCTGTAATGGTCTTTACAGTGAAATTGGTGAGTTTTTTCACTTTGAACTTTTGTTATGGTCTTTATAGTCAAATTGGTGATATTTTTAACTTGAATCTATTGAAATTGTCTTTATAGTGAAATTGGTGAGTTTTTTCTTTTGGAACTTTTATCATTATAGTGAAATTGGGGAATTTTTCAACTTTGAACATTTTTATGAGTTTTTGAGTGAAATCGATGAGCTTTTTAACATTGAACTTTTATTTTGGTTTTTATAGTGAAATTTTGAAATAGGCGAGTTTTTTTAACTTAGATCTTTTATTTTGGTGTTTATAGTGAAATTGTTGATTTTTTGACTTGGAAATTTTGTTATGCTTTTTATAGTGAAATTGGTTAGTTTTTTAACTTTGAATAGTTGTTATTGTTTATAGAATAAAATTGGTGAGTTTTTCCACTTTGAACTTTTGTTACGGTCTTTTAAGTGAAATTGGTGAATTTTTTTTTACTTGCAACTTTTATTATGGTCTATATAGTGAAATTGTGGAGTTTTTTAGTTTTTAGGTTTTGTTATCGTGTTTAGAGTGAAATTGATATGTTTTTAATTTTGAACTTTTGTTATGGTTTTTATAATGAAATTGGTGATTTTTTTGAATTGGAACTTTTGTAATGGTCTTTATAGTGAAATTGGTGAGCTTTTTAACTTGAAACTTTTGTAAATGGTCTTTATAGTGAAATTTGTGAGTTTTTTCTTTCACTTGGAACGTTTGTCATGGTTTTTATAGTGAAATTGTGTAGTTTTACAAATTTGAACTTTTGTTATGAATTTAAGAGTGAAATTGGTGAGTTTTTAAAATCTGAACTCTCGTAATGTTCTTTGTTGTGAAATTGGTGATTTTTTGACTTGGATGTTCTGTAATGGTATTTACAGTGAAATTGGTGAGTTTTTTTCACTTTGAACTTTTGTTATGGTCTTTATAGTTAAAATTGTGATATTTTTAACCTGAAACTATTGAAATGGTCTTTCTAGTGAAATTGGTGAGTTTTTTCTTTTGGAACTTTTGTCATGGTTTTATAGTGAAATTGGGGAGTTTTTCAACTTTGAACATTTTTATGAGTTTTTGAGTGAAATCGATGAGCTTTTTAACATTGAACTTTTATTTTGTTTTTTATAGTGAAATTGTGAAATAGGCGAGTTTTTTAACTGAGATCTTTTATTTTGGTGTTTATAGTGAAATTGTTGATTTTTTGACTTGGAAATTTTGTTATGCTTTTTATAGTGAAATTGGTTAGTTTTATAACTTTGAACTGTTCTTATTGTTTATAGAATGAAATTGGTGAGTTTTTCCACTTTGAACTTTTGTTACGGTCTTTTATGTGAAATTGGTGAATTTTTTCTCACTTGGAACTTTTATTATGTTCTATATAGTGAAATTGAGGAGTTTTTAAGTTTTTAAGTTTTGTTATCGTGTTTAGAGTGAAATTGATATGTTTTTAATTTTGAACTTTTGTTATGGTTTTTATAGTGAAATTGGTGATTTTTTTGAATTGGAACGTTTGTAATGGTCTTTATAGTGAAATTGGTGAGCTTTTTAACTTGAAACTTTTGTAAATGGTCTTTATAGTGAAATTGGTTAGTTTTTTTTCAGTTGGAACGTTTGTCAAGGTTTTTATAGTGAAATTGTGTAGTTTTTCAACATTGAACTTTTGTTATGAATTTAAGAGTGAAATTGGTGAGTTTTTAAAATCTGAACTCTCGTAATGTTCTTTATTGTGAAATTGGGGATTTTTTGACTTGGATGTTCTGTAATGGTCTTTACAGTGAAATTGGTGAGTTTTTTCACTTTGAACTTTTGTTATGGTCTTTATAGTCAAATTGGTGATATTTTTAACTTGAATCTATTGAAATTGTCTTTATAGTGAAATTGGTGAGTTTTTTCTTTTGGAACTTTTATCATTATAGTGAAATTGGGGAATTTTTCCAATTTGAACATTTTTATGAGTTTTTGAGTGAAATCGATGAGCTTTTTAACATTGAACTTTTATTTTGGTTTTTATAGTGAAATTTTGAAATAGGCGAGTTTTTTTAACTTAGATCTTTTATTTTGGTGTTTATAGTGAAATTGTTGATTTTTTGACTTGGAAATTTTGTTATGCTTTTTATAGTGAAATTGGTTAGTTTTTTAACTTTGAATTGTTGTTATTGTTTATAGAATAAAATTGGTGAGTTTTTCCACTTTGAACTTTTGTTACGGTCTTTTAAGTGAAATTGGTGAATTTTTTTTTACTTGCAACTTTTATTATGGTCTATATAGTGAAATTGTGGAGTTTTTTAGTTTTTAGGTTTTGTTATCGTGTTTAGAGTGAAATTGATATGTTTTTAATTTTGAACTTTTGTTATGGTTTTTATAATGAAATTGGAGATTTTTTTGAATTGGAACTTTTGTAATGGTCTTTATAGTGAAATTGGTGAGCTTTTTAACTTGAAACTTTTGTAAATGGTCTTTATAGTGAAATTTGTGAGTTTTTTTTTTCACTTGGAACGTTTGTCATGGTTTTTATAGTGAAATTGTGTAGTTTTACAAATTTGAACTTTTGTTATGAATTTAAGAGTGAAATTGGTGAGTTTTTAAAATCTGAACTCTCGTAATGTTCTTTGTTGTGAAATTGGTGATTTTTTGACTTGGATGTTCTGTAATGGTATTTACAGTGAAATTGGTGAGTTTTTTTCACTTTGAACTTTTGTTATGGTCTTTATAGTTAAAATTGTGATATTTTTAACCTGAAACTATTGAAATGGTCTTTCTAGTGAAATTGGTGAGTTTTTTCTTTTGGAACTTTTGTCATGGTTTTATAGTGAAATTGGGGAGTTTTTCAACTTTGAACATTTTTATGAGTTTTTGAGTGAAATCGATGAGCTTTTTAACATTGAACTTTTATTTTGGTTTTTATAGTGAAATTTTGAAATAGGCGAGTTTTTTTAACTTAGATCTTTTATTTTGGTGTTTATAGTGAAATTGTTGATTTTTTGACATGGAAATTTTGTTATGCTATTTATAGTGAAATTGGTTAGTTTTTTAACTTTGAATTGTTGTTATTGTTTATCGAATGGAATTCGTGAGTTTTTCCACCTTGAACTTTTGTTACGGTCTTTTAAGTGAAATTGGTGATTTTTTTTTTCACTCGGAACTTTTATTATGGTCTATATAGTGAAATTGAGGAGTTTTTTAGTTTTTAAGTTTTGTTATCGTGTTCAGAGTGAAATTGATATGTTTTTAATTTTGAACTTTTGTTTTGGTTTTTATAGTGAAATTGGTGATTTTTTTGAATTGGAACTTTTGTAATGGTCTTTATAGTGAAATTGGTGAGCTTTTTAACTTGAAACTTTTGTAAATGGTCTTTATAGTGAAATTCTTGAGTTTTTTCACTTGGAACATTTGTCATGGTTTTTATAGTGAAATTGGGTAGTTTTTCAACTTTGAACTTTTGTTATGAATTTAAGAGTGAAATTGGTGAGTTTTTAAAATCTGAACTCTCGTAATGGTCTTTGTTGTGAAATTGGTGATTTTTTGACTTGGATGTTCTGTAATGGTCTTTACAATGAAATTGGTGAGTTTTTTCACTTTGAACTTTTGTTATGGTCTTTATAGTCAAAATGGTGATAATTTCAACTTGAAACTATTGAAATTGTCTTTATAGTGAAATTGGTGAGTTTTTTCTTTTGGAACTTTTGTCATGGTTTTATAGTGAAATTGGGGAGTTTTTCAACTTTGAACATTTTTATGAGTTTTTGAGTGAAATCGATGAGCTTTTAAACATTGAACTTTTATTTTGGTTTTTATAGTGAAATTTTGAAATAGGCGAGTTTTTTTAACTTAGATCTTTTATTTTGGTGTTTATAGTGAAATTGTTGATTTTTTGACTTGGAAATTTTGTTATGCTTTTTATAGTGAAATTGGTTAGTTTTTTAACTTTGAACTGTTGTTAATGTTTATAGAATGAAATTGGTGAGTTTTTCCACTTTGAACTTTTGTTACGGTCTTTTAAGTGAAATTGGTGAATTTTTTTTTACTTGGAACTTTTATTATGGTCTATATAGTGAAATTGTGGAGTTTTTTAGTTTTTAGGTTTTGTTATCGTGTTTAGAGTGAAATTGATATGTTTTTAATTTTGAACTTTTGTTATGGTTTTTATAGTGAAATTGGTGATTTTTTTGAATTGGAACTTTTGTAATGGTCTTTATAGTGAAATTGTTGAGCTTTTTAACTTGAAACTTTTGTAAATGCTCTTTATAGTGAAATTCGTGAGTTTTTTAACTCGGAACGTTTGTCATGGTTTTTATAGTGAAATTGGGTAGTTTTTCAACTTTGAACTTTTGTTATGAATTAAAATTGGTGATTTTTTGACTTGGATGTTCTTTAATGATCTTTACAGTGAAATTGGTGAGTTTTTTCACTTTGAACTTTTGTTATGGTCTTTATAGTCAAATTGGTGATATTTTTTAACTTGAAACTATTGAAATGGTCTTTATAGTGAAACTGGTGAGTTTTTTCTTTTGGAACTTTTGTCATGGTTTTATAGTGAAATTGGGGAGTTTTTCAACTTTGAACATTTTTATGAGTTTTTGAGTGAAATCGATGAGCTTTTTAACATTGAACTTTTATTTTGGTTTTTATAGTGAAATTGTGAAATAGGCGAGTTTTTTAACTTGGATCTTTTATTTTGGTGTTTATAGTGAAATTGTTGATTTTTTGACTTGGAAAATTTTTTATGCTTTTTATAGTGAAATTGGTTAGTTTTATAACTTTGAACTGTTGTTATTGTTTATAGAATGAAACTGGTGAGTTTTTCCACTTTGAACTTTTGTTACGGTCTTTTATGTCAAATTGGTGAATTTTTTCTCACTTGGAACTTTTATTATGGTCTATAAAGTGAAATTGAGGAGTTTTTTAGTTTTTAAGTTTTGTTATCGTGTTTAGAGTGAAATTGATATGTTTTTAATTTTGAACTTTTGTTATGGTTTTTATAGTGAAATTGGTGATTTTTTTGAATTGGAACTTTTATAATGGTCTTTAAAGTGAAATTGGTGAGCTTTTTAACTTGAAACTTTTGTAAATGGTCTTTATAGTGAAATTCGTGAGTTTTTTCACTTGGAACGTTTGTCATGGTTTTTATAGTGAAATTGGGTAGTTTTCCAACTTTGAACTTTTGTTATGAATTTAAGAGTGAAATTGGTGAGTTTTAAAAATCTGAACTCTCGTAACTGTCTTTGTTGTGAAATTGGTGATTTTTTGACTTGGATGTTCTGTAATAGTCTTTACAGTGAAATTGGTAAGTTTTTTCACTTTGAACTTTTGTTATGGTCTTTATAGTCAAATTGGTGATATTTTTTACTTGAAACTATTGAAATGGTCTTTATAGTGAAATTGGTGAGTTTTTTCTTTTGGAACTTTTGTCATGGTTTTATAGTGAAATTGGGGACTTTTTCAACTTTGAACATTTTTATGAGTTTTTGAGTGAAATCGATGAGCTTTTTAACATTGAACTTTTATTTTGGTTTTTATAGTGAAATTGTGAAATAGGCGAGTTTTTTAACTTAGATCTTTTATTTTGGTGTTTATAGTGAAATTGTTGATTTTTTGACTTGGAAATTTTGTTATGCTTTTTATAGTGAAATTGGTTAGTTTTTTTAACTTTGAACTGTTGTTATTGTTTATAGAATGAAATTGGTGCGTTTTTCCACTTTGAACTTTTGTTACGGTCTTTTATGTGAAATTGGTTAATTTTTTTCTCACTTGGAACTTTTATTATGGTCTATATAGTGAAATTGAGGAGTTTTTTAGTTTTTAAGTTTTGTTATCGTGTTTAGAGTGAAATTGATATGTTTTTAATTTTGAACTTTTGTTATGGTTTTTATAGTGAAATTGGTGATTTTTTTGAATTGGAACGTTTGTAATGGTCTTTATAGTGAAATTGGTGAGCTTTTTAACTTGAAACTTTTGTAAATGGTCTTTATAGTGAAATTGGTGAGTTTTTTTCACTTGGAACGTTTGTCATGGTTTTTATAGTGAAATTGTGTAATTTTTCAACTTTGAACTTTTGTTATGAATTTAAGAGTGAAATTGGTGAGTTTTTAAAATCTGAACTCTCGTAATGTTCTTTGTTGTGAAATTGGTGATTTTTTGACTTGGATGTTCTGTAATGGTCTTTACAGTGAAATTGGTGAGTTTTTTCACTTTGAACTTTTGTTATGGTCTTTATAGTCAAATTGGTGATATTTTTAACTTGAAGCTATTGAAATGGTCTTTATAGTGAAATTGGTGAGTTTTTTCTTTTGGAACTTTTGTCATGGTTTTATAGTGAAATTGGGGTGTTTTTCAACTTTGAACATTTTTATGAGTTTTTGAGTGAAATCGATGAGCTTTTTAACATTGAACTTTTATTTTGGTTTTTATAGTGAAATTGTGAAATAGGCGAGTTTTTTAACTTAGATCTTTTATTTTGGTGTTTATAGTGAAATTGTTGATTTTTTCACTTGGAAATTTTGTTATGCTTTTTATAGTGAAATTGGTTAGTTTTTTAACTTTGAACTGTTGTTATTGTTTGTAGAATGAAATTGGTGAGTTTTTCCACTTTGAACTTTTGTTACGGTCTTTTATGTGAAATTGGTTAATTTTTTCCCACTTGGAACTTTTATTATGGTCTATATAGTGAAATTTAGGAGTTTTTAAGTTTTTAAGTTTTGTTATCTTGTTTAGAGTGAAATTGATATGTTTTTAATTTTGAACTTTTGTTATGGTTTGTATAGTGAAATTGGTAATTTTTTTGAATTGGAACGTTTGTAATGGTCTTTATAGTGAAATTGGTGAGCTTTTTAACTTGAAACTTTTGTAAATGGTCTTTATAGTGAAATTGGTGAGTTTTTTTTCACTTGGAATGTTTGTCATGGTTTTTATAGTGAAATTGTGTAGTTTTTCAACTTTGAACTTTTGTTATGAATTTAAGAGTGAAATTGGTGAGTTTTTAAAATCTGAACTCTCGTAATGTTCTTTGTTGTGAAATTGGTGATTTTTTGACTTGGATGTTCTGTAATGGTCTTTACAGTGAAATTGGTGAGTTTTTTCACTTTGAACTTTTGTTATGGTCTTTATAGTCAAATTGGTGATATTTTTAACTTGAAACTATTGAAATGGTCTTTATAGTGAAATTGGTGAGTTTTTTCTTTTGGAACTTTTGTCATGGTTTTATAGTGAAATTGGGGGGGAGTTTTTCAACTTTGAACATTTTTAGGAGTTTTTGAGTGAAATCGATGAGCTTTTTAACATTAAACTTTTATTTTGATTTTTATAGAGAAATTGTGAAATAGGCGGGTTTTTTTAACTTAGATCTTTTATTTTGGTGTTTATAGTGAAGTTGTTGATTTTTTGACTTGGAAATTTTGCTATGCTTTTTTTAGTGAAATTGGTTAGTTTTATATCTTTGAACTGTTGTTATTGTTTATAGAATGGAATTGGTGAGTTTTTCCACTTTGAACTTTTGTTACGGTCTTTTATGTGAAATTGGTGAATTTTTTCTTCACTTGGAACTTTTATTGTGGTCTATATAGTGAAATTGAGGAGTTTTTAAGTTTTTAAGTTTTGTTATCGTGTTTAGAGAGAAATTGATATGTTTTTAATTTTGAACTTTTGTTATGGTTTTTATAGTGAAATTGGTGATTTTTTTGAATTGGAACTTTTGTAATGTTCTTTATAGTGAAATTGGTGAGCTTTTTAACTTGAAACTTCTGTAAATGGTCTTTATAGTGAAATTGGTGAGTTTTTTCACTTGGAACGTTTGTCATGGTTTTTATAGTGAAATTGGGTTGTTTTTCAACTTAGAACTTTTGTTATGAATTTAAGAGTGAAATTGGTGTGTTTTTAAAATCTGAACTCTCGTAATGTTCTTTGTTGTGAAATTGGTGATTTTTTGACTTGGATGTTCTGTAATGGTCTTTACAGTGAAATTGGTGAGTTTTTTCACTTAGAACTTTTGTTATGGTCTTTCTAGTCAAATTGGTGATATTTTTAACTTGAAACTATTGAAATGGTCTTTATAGTGAAATTGGTGAGTTTTTTCTTTTGGAACTTTTGTCATGGTTTTATAGTGAAATTGGGGGGGAGTTTTTCAACTTTGAACATTTTTAGGAGTTTTTGAGTGAAATCGATGAGCTTTTTAACATTAAACTTTTATTTTGATTTTTATAGAGAAATTGTGAAATAGGCGGGTTTTTTAACTTAGATCTTTTATTTTGGTGTTTATAGTGAAGTTGTTGATTTTTTGACTTGGAAATTTTGCTATGCTTTTTTTAGTGAAATTGGTTAGTTTTATATCTTTGAACTGTTGTTATTGTTTATAGAATGGAATTGGTGAGTTTTTCCACTTTGAACTTTTGTTACGGTCTTTTATGTGAAATTGGTGAATTTTTTCTTCACTTGGAACTTTTATTGTGGTCTATATAGTGAAATTGAGGAGTTTTTAAGTTTTTAAGTTTTGTTATCGTGTTTAGAGTGAAATTGATATGTTTTTAATTTTGAACTTTTGTTAAGGTTTTTATAGTGAAATTGGTGATTTTTTTTAATTGGAACTTTTGTAATGGTCTTTATAGTGAAATTGGTGAGCTTTTTAACTTGAAACTTTTGTAAATGGTCTTTATAGTGAAATTGGTGAGTTTTTTTCACTTGGAACGTTTGTCATGGTTTTTATAGTGAAATTGTGTAGTTTTTCAACTTTTAACTTTTGTTATGAATTTAAGAGTGAAATTGGTGAGTTTTTAAAATCTGAACTCTCATAATGGTCTTTGTTGTGAAATTGGTGATTTTTTGACTTGGATGTTCTGTAATGGTCTTTACCGTGAAATTGGTGAGTTTTTTCACTTTGAACTTTTGTTATGGTCTTTATAGTCAAATTGGTGATATTTTTAACTTGAAACTATGGAAATGGTCTTTATAGTCAAATTGGTGAGTTTTTTCTTTTGGAACTTTTGTCATGGTTTTATAGTGAAATTGGGGTGGAGTTTTTCAACTTTGAACATTTTTATGAGTTTTTGAGTGAAATCGATGAGCTTTTTAACATTGAACTTTTATTTTGGTTTTTATAGTGAAATTTTGAAATAGGCGGGTTTTTTAACTTAGATCTTTTATTTTGGTGTTTATAGTGAAATTGTTGATTTTTTGACTTAGAAATTTTGCAATGCTTTTTATAGTGAAATTGGTTAGTTTTATAACTTTGAACTGTTGTTATTGTTTATAGAATGAAATTGGTGAGTTTTTCCACTTTGAACTTTTGTTACGGTCTTTTAAGTGAAATTGGTGATTTTTTTTTCACTTGGAACTTTTATTATGGTCTATATAGTGAAATTGAGGATTTTTTTTAGTTTTTAGTTTTTGTTATCGTGTTTAGAGTGAAATTGATATGTTTTTAATTTTGAACTTTTGTTATGGTTTTTATAGTGAAATTGGTGATTTTTTTGAATTGGAACTTTTGTAATGGTCTTGATAGTGAAATTGGTGAGCTTTTTAACTTGAAACTTTTGTTAATGGTCTTTATAGTGAAGTTGGTGAGTTTTTTTCACTTGGAACGTTTGTCATGGTTTTTATAGTGAAATTCGGTAGTTTTTCAACTTTGAACTTTTGTTATGAATTTAAGAGTGAAATTGGTGAGTTTTTAAAATCTGAACTCTCGTAATGGTCTTTGTTGTGAAATTGGTGATTTTTTGACTTGGATGTTCTTTAATGGTCTTTACAGTGAAATTGGTGAGTTTTTTTCAATTTGAACTTTTGTTATGGTCTTTATAGTCAAATTGGTGATATCTTTAACTTGAAACTATTGAAATGGTCTTTATAGTGAAATTGGTGAGTTTTTTCTTTTGGAACTTTTGTCATGGTTTTATAGTGAAATTGGGGAGTTTTTCAACTTTGAACATTTTTATGAGTTTTTGAGTGAAATCGATGAGCTTTTTAACATTGAACTTTTATTTTGGTTTTTATAGTGAAATTGTGAAATCGGCGAGTTTTTTAACTTAGATCTTTTATTTTGGTGTTTATAGCGAAATTGTTGATTTTTTTACTTGGAAATTTTTTTATGCTTTTTATAGTGAAATTGGTTAGTTTTATAACTTTGAACTGTTGTTATTGTTTATAGAATGAAATTGGTGAGTTTTTCCACTTTGAACTTTTGTTACGGTCTTTTATGTGAAATTGGTGAATTTTTTCTCACTTGGAACTTTTATTATGGTCTATATAGTGAAATTGAGGAGTTTTTTAGTTTTTAAGTTTTGTTATCGTGTTTAGAGTGAACTTGATATGTTTTTAATTTTGAACTTTTGTTATGGTTTTTATAGTGAAATTGGTGATTTTTTTGAATTGGAACTTTTGTAATGTTCTTTATAGTGAAATTGGTGAGCTTTTTAACTTGAAACTTTTGTAAATGGTCTTTATAGTGAAATTCGTGAGTTTTTTCACTTGGAACGTTTGTCATGGTTTTTATAGTGAAATTGGGTTGTTTTTCAACTTTGAACTTTTGTTATGAATTTAAGAGTGAAATTGGTGTGTTTTTAAAATCTGAACTCTCGTAATGGTCTTTGTTGTGAAATTGGTGATTTTTTGACTTGGATGTTCTGTAATGGTCTTTACAGTGAAATTGGTGAGTTTTTTCACTTTGAACTTTTGTTATGGTCTTTATAGTCAAATTGGTGATATTTTTAACTTGAAGCTATTGAAATGGTCTTTATAGTGAAATTGGTGAGTTTTTTCTTTTGGAACTTTTGTCATGGTTTTATAGTGAAATTGGGGTGTTTTTCAACTTTGAACATTTTTATGAGTTTTTGAGTGAAATCGATGAGCTTTTTAACATTGAACTTTTATTTTGGTTTTTATAGTGAAATTGTGAAATAGGCGAGTTTTTTAACTTAGATCTTTTATTTTGGTGTTTATAGTGAAATTGTTGATTTTTTCACTTGGAAATTTTGTTATGCTTTTTATAGTGAAATTGGTTAGTTTTTTAACTTTGAACTGTTGTTATTGTTTGTAGAATGAAATTGGTGAGTTTTTCCACTTTGAACTTTTGTTACGGTCTTTTATGTGAAATTGGTTAATTTTTTCCCACTTGGAACTTTTATTATGGTCTATATAGTGAAATTTAGGAGTTTTTAAGTTTTTAAGTTTTGTTATCTTGTTTAGAGTGAAATTGATATGTTTTTAATTTTGAACTTTTGTTATGGTTTGTATAGTGAAATTGGTAATTTTTTTGAATTGGAACGTTTGTAATGGTCTTTATAGTGAAATTGGTGAGCTTTTTAACTTGAAACTTTTGTAAATGGTCTTTATAGTGAAATTGGTGAGTTTTTTTTCACTTGGAATGTTTGTCATGGTTTTTATAGTGAAATTGTGTAGTTTTTCAACTTTGAACTTTTGTTATGAATTTAAGAGTGAAATTGGTGAGTTTTTAAAATCTGAACTCTCGTAATGTTCTTTGTTGTGAAATTGGTGATTTTTTGACTTGGATGTTCTGTAATGGTCTTTACAGTGAAATTGGTGAGTTTTTTCACTTTGAACTTTTGTTATGGTCTTTATAGTCAAATTGGTGATATTTTTAACTTGAAACTATTGAAATGGTCTTTATAGTGAAATTGGTGAGTTTTTTCTTTTGGAACTTTTGTCATGGTTTTATAGTGAAATTGGGGGGGAGTTTTTCAACTTTGAACATTTTTAGGAGTTTTTGAGTGAAATCGATGAGCTTTTTAACATTAAACTTTTATTTTGATTTTTATAGAGAAATTGTGAAATAGGCGGGTTTTTTAACTTAGATCTTTTATTTTGGTGTTTATAGTGAAGTTGTTGATTTTTTGACTTGGAAATTTTGCTATGCTTTTTTTAGTGAAATTGGTTAGTTTTATATCTTTGAACTGTTGTTATTGTTTATAGAATGGAATTGGTGAGTTTTTCCACTTTGAACTTTTGTTACGGTCTTTTATGTGAAATTGGTGAATTTTTTCTTCACTTGGAACTTTTATTGTGGTCTATATAGTGAAATTGAGGAGTTTTTAAGTTTTTAAGTTTTGTTATCGTGTTTAGAGAGAAATTGATATGTTTTTAATTTTGAACTTTTGTTATGGTTTTTATAGTGAAATTGGTGATTTTTTTGAATTGGAACTTTTGTAATGTTCTTTATAGTGAAATTGGTGAGCTTTTTAACTTGAAACTTCTGTAAATGGTCTTTATAGTGAAATTGGTGAGTTTTTTCACTTGGAACGTTTGTCATGGTTTTTATAGTGAAATTGGGTTGTTTTTCAACTTAGAACTTTTGTTATGAATTTAAGAGTGAAATTGGTGTGTTTTTAAAATCTGAACTCTCGTAATGTTCTTTGTTGTGAAATTGGTGATTTTTTGACTTGGATGTTCTGTAATGGTCTTTACAGTGAAATTGGTGAGTTTTTTCACTTAGAACTTTTGTTATGGTCTTTCTAGTCAAATTGGTGATATTTTTAACTTGAAACTATTGAAATGGTCTTTATAGTGAAATTGGTGAGTTTTTTCTTTTGGAACTTTTGTCATGGTTTTATAGTGAAATTGGGGGGGAGTTTTTCAACTTTGAACATTTTTAGGAGTTTTTGAGTGAAATCGATGAGCTTTTTAACATTAAACTTTTATTTTGATTTTTATAGAGAAATTGTGAAATAGGCGGGTTTTTTAACTTAGATCTTTTATTTTGGTGTTTATAGTGAAGTTGTTGATTTTTTGACTTGGAAATTTTGCTATGCTTTTTTTAGTGAAATTGGTTAGTTTTATATCTTTGAACTGTTGTTATTGTTTATAGAATGGAATTGGTGAGTTTTTCCACTTTGAACTTTTGTTACGGTCTTTTATGTGAAATTGGTGAATTTTTTCTTCACTTGGAACTTTTATTGTGGTCTATATAGTGAAATTGAGGAGTTTTTAAGTTTTTAAGTTTTGTTATCGTGTTTAGAGTGAAATTGATATGTTTTTAATTTTGAACTTTTGTTAAGGTTTTTATAGTGAAATTGGTGATTTTTTTTAATTGGAACTTTTGTAATGGTCTTTATAGTGAAATTGGTGAGCTTTTTAACTTGAAACTTTTGTAAATGGTCTTTATAGTGAAATTGGTGAGTTTTTTTCACTTGGAACGTTTGTCATGGTTTTTATAGTGAAATTGTGTAGTTTTTCAACTTTTAACTTTTGTTATGAATTTAAGAGTGAAATTGGTGAGTTTTTAAAATCTGAACTCTCATAATGGTCTTTGTTGTGAAATTGGTGATTTTTTGACTTGGATGTTCTGTAATGGTCTTTACCGTGAAATTGGTGAGTTTTTTCACTTTGAACTTTTGTTATGGTCTTTATAGTCAAATTGGTGATATTTTTAACTTGAAACTATGGAAATGGTCTTTATAGTCAAATTGGTGAGTTTTTTCTTTTGGAACTTTTGTCATGGTTTTATAGTGAAATTGGGGTGGAGTTTTTCAACTTTGAACATTTTTATGAGTTTTTGAGTGAAATCGATGAGCTTTTTAACATTGAACTTTTATTTTGGTTTTTATAGTGAAATTTTGAAATAGGCGGGTTTTTTAACTTAGATCTTTTATTTTGGTGTTTATAGTGAAATTGTTGATTTTTTGACTTAGAAATTTTGCAATGCTTTTTATAGTGAAATTGGTTAGTTTTATAACTTTGAACTGTTGTTATTGTTTATAGAATGAAATTGGTGAGTTTTTCCACTTTGAACTTTTGTTACGGTCTTTTAAGTGAAATTGGTGATTTTTTTTTCACTTGGAACTTTTATTATGGTCTATATAGTGAAATTGACGATTTTTTTTAGTTTTTAGTTTTTGTTATCGTGTTTAGAGTGAAATTGATATGTTTTTAATTTTGAACTTTTGTTATGGTTTTTATAGTGAAATTGGTGATTTTTTTGAATTGGAACTTTTGTAATGGTCTTGATAGTGAAATTGGTGAGCTTTTTAACTTGAAACTTTTGTTAATGGTCTTTATAGTGAAGTTGGTGAGTTTTTTTCACTTGGAACGTTTGTCATGGTTTTTATAGTGAAATTCGGTAGTTTTTCAACTTTGAACTTTTGTTATGAATTTAAGAGTGAAATTGGTGAGTTTTTAAAATCTGAACTCTCGTAATGGTCTTTGTTGTGAAATTGGTGATTTTTTGACTTGGATGTTCTTTAATGGTCTTTACAGTGAAATTGGTGAGTTTTTTTCAATTTGAACTTTTGTTATGGTCTTTATAGTCAAATTGGTGATATCTTTAACTTGAAACTATTGAAATGGTCTTTATAGTGAAATTGGTGAGTTTTTTCTTTTGGAACTTTTGTCATGGTTTTATAGTGAAATTGGGGAGTTTTTCAACTTTGAACATTTTTATGAGTTTTTGAGTGAAATCGATGAGCTTTTTAACATTGAACTTTTATTTTGGTTTTTATAGTGAAATTGTGAAATCGGCGAGTTTTTTAACTTAGATCTTTTATTTTGGTGTTTATAGCGAAATTGTTGATTTTTTTACTTGGAAATTTTTTTATGCTTTTTATAGTGAAATTGGTTAGTTTTATAACTTTGAACTGTTGTTATTGTTTATAGAATGAAATTGGTGAGTTTTTCCACTTTGAACTTTTGTTACGGTCTTTTATGTGAAATTGGTGAATTTTTTCTCACTTGGAACTTTTATTATGGTCTATATAGTGAAATTGAGGAGTTTTTTAGTTTTTAAGTTTTGTTATCGTGTTTAGAGTGAACTTGATATGTTTTTAATTTTGAACTTTTGTTATGGTTTTTATAGTGAAATTGGTGATTTTTTTGAATTGGAACTTTTGTAATGTTCTTTATAGTGAAATTGGTGAGCTTTTTAACTTGAAACTTTTGTAAATGGTCTTTATAGTGAAATTCGTGAGTTTTTTCACTTGGAACGTTTGTCATGGTTTTTATAGTGAAATTGGGTTGTTTTTCAACTTTGAACTTTTGTTATGAATTTAAGAGTGAAATTGGTGTGTTTTTAAAATCTGAACTCTCGTAATGGTCTTTGTTGTGAAATTGGTGATTTTTTGACTTGGATGTTCTGTAATGGTCTTTACAGTGAAATTGGTGAGTTTTTTCACTTTGAACTTTTGTTATGGTCTTTATAGTCAAATTGGTGATATTTTTAACTTGAAACTATGGAAATGGTCTTTATAGTCAAATTGGTGAGTTTTTTCTTTTGGAACTTTTGTCATGGTTTTATAGTGAAATTGGGGTGGAGTTTTTCAACTTTGAACATTTTTATGAGTTTTTGAGTGAAACCGATGAGCTTTTTAACATTGAACTTTTATTTTGGTTGTTATAGTGAAATTTTGAAATAGGCGGGTTTTTTAACTTAGATCTTTTATTTTAGTGTTTATAGTGAAATTGTTGATTTTTTGACTTGGAAATTTTGTTATGCTTTTTATAGGGAAATTGGTTAGTTTTATAACTTTGAACTGTTGTTATTGTTTATAGAATGAAATTGGTGAGTTTTTCCACTTTGAACTTTTGTTACGGTCTTTTATGTGAAATTGGTGAATTTTTTCTTCACTTGGAACTTTTATTGTGGTCTATATAGTGAAATTGAGGAGTTTTTAAGTTTTTAGGTTTTGTTATCGTGTTTAGAGTGAAATTGATATGTTTTTAATTTTGAACTTTTGTTATGGTTTTTATAGTGAAATTGGTGATTTTTTTTAATTGAAACTTTTGTAATGGTCTTTATAGTGAAATTGGTGAGCTTTTTAACTTGAAACTTTTGTAAATGGTCTTTATAGTGAAATTGGTGAGTTTTTTTCACTTGGAACGTTTGTCATGGTTTTTATAGTGAAATTGTGTAGTTTTTCAACTTTGAACTTTTGTTATGAATTTAAGAGTGAAATTGGTGTGTTTTTAAAATCTGAACTCTCGTAATGTTCTTTGTTGTGAAATTGGTGATTTTTTTGACTTGGATGTTCTGTAATGGTCTTTATAGTGAAATTGGTGAGTTTTTTCACATTGAACTTTTGTTATGGTCTTTATAGTCAAATTGGTGATATTTTTAACTTGAAACTATTGAAATGGTCTTTATAGTGAAATTGGTGAGTTTTTTCTTTTGGAACTTTTGTCATGGTTTTATAGTGAAATTGGGGGGGAGTTTTTCAACTTTGAACATTTTAATGAGTTTTTGAGTGAAATCGATGAGCTTTTTAACGTTGAACTTTTATTTTGGTTTTTATACTGAAATTGTGAAATAGGCGAGTTTTTTAACTTAGATCTTTTATTTTGGTGTTTATAGTGAAATTGTTGATTTTTTGTCTTAGAAATTTTGCTATGCTTTTTATAGTGAAATTGGTTAGTTTTATAACTTTGAACTGTTGTTATTGTTTATAGAATGAAATTGGTGAGTTTTTCCACTTTGAACTTTTGTTACGGTCTTTTAAGTGATATTGGTGATTTTTTTTTCACTTGGAACTTTTATTATGGTCTATATAGTGAAATTGAGGATTTTTTTTAGTTTTTAGGTTTTGTTATCGTGTTTAGAGTGAAATTGATATGTTTTTAATTTTGAACTTTTGTTATGGTTTTTATAGTGAAATTGGTGATTTTTTTGAATTGGAACTTTTGTAATGGTCTTGATAGTGAAATTGGTGAGCTTTTTAACTTGAAACTTTTGTTAATGGTCTTTATAGTGAAGTTGGTGAGTTTTTTTCACTTGGAACGTTTGTCATGGTTTTTATAGTGAAATTCGGTAGTTTTTCAACTTTGAACTTTTGTTATGAATCTAAGAGTGAAATTGGTGAGTTTTTAAAATCTGAACTCTCGTAATGTTCTTTGTTGTGAAATTGGTGATTTTTTGACTTGGATGTTCTTTAATGGTCTTTACAGTGAAATTGGTGAGTTTTTTTCAATTTGAACTTTTGTTATGGTCTTTATAGTCAAATTGGTGATATCTTTAACTTGAAACTATTGAAACGGTCTTTATAGTGAAATTGGTGAGTTTTTTCTTTTGGAACTTTTGTCATGGTTTTATAGTGAAATTGGGGGGGAGTTTTTCAACTTTGAACATTTTTATGAGTTTTTGAGTGAAATCGATGAGCTTTTTAACGTTGAACTTTTATTTTGGTTTTTATACTGAAATTGTGAAATAGGCGAGTTTTTTAACTTAGATCTTTTATTTTGGTGTTTATAGTGAAATTGTTGATTTTTTGTCTTAGAAATTTTGCTATGCTTTTTATAGTGAAATTGGTTAGTTTTATAACTTTGAACTGTTGTTATTGTTTATAGAATGAAATTCGTGAGTTTTTCCACTTTGAACTTTTGTTACGGTCTTTTAAGTGAAATTGGTGATTTTTTTTTCACTTGGAACTTTTATTATGGTCTATATAGTGAAATTGAGGATTTTTTTTAGTTTTTAGGTTTTGTTATCGTGTTTAGAGTGAAATTGATATGTTTTTAATTTTGAACTTTTGTTATGGTTTTTATAGTGAAATTGGTGATTTTTTTGAATTGGAACTTTTGTAATGGTCTTGTTAGTGAAATTGGTGAGCTTTTTAACTTGAAACTTTTGTTAATGGTCTTTATAGTGAAGTTGGTGAGTTTTTTTCACTTGGAACGTTTGTCATGGTTTTTATAGTGAAATTCGGTAGTTTTTCAACTTTGAACTTTTGTTATGAATTTAAGAGTGAAATTGGTGAGTTTTTAAAATCTGAACTCTCGTAATGGTCTTTGTTGTGAAATTGGTGATTTTTTGACTTGGATGTTCTTTAATGGTCTTTACAGTGAAATTGGTGAGTTTTTTTCAATTTGAACTTTTGTTATGGTCTTTATAGTCAAATTGGTGATATCTTTAACTTGAAACTATTGAAATGGTCTTTATAGTGAAATTGGTGAGTTTTTCTTTTGGAACTTTTGTCATGGTTTTATAGTGAAATTGGGGAGTTTTTCAACTTTGAACATTTTTATGAGTTTTTGAGTGAAATCGATGAGCTATTTAACATTGAACTTTTATTTTGGTTTTTATAGTGAAATTGTGAAATCGGCGAGTTTTTTAACTTAGATCTTTTATTTTGGTGTTTATAGCGAAATTGTTGATTTTTTTACTTGGAAATTTTTTTATGCTTTTTATAGTGAAATTGGGGAGTTTTATAACTTTGAACTGTTGTTATTGTTTATAGAATGAAATTGGTGAGTTTTTCCACTTTGAACTTTTGTTACGGTCTTTTATGTGAAATTGGTGAATTTTTTCTCACTTGGAACTTTTATTATGGTCTATATAGTGAAATTGAGGAGTTTTTTAGTTTTTAAGTTTTGTTATCGTGTTTAGAGTGAAATTGATATGTTTTTAATTTTGAACTTTTGTTATGGTTTTTATAGTGAAATTGGTGATTTTTTTGAATTGGAACTTTTGTAATGTTCTTTATAGTGAAATTGGTGAGCTTTTTAACTTGAAACTTTTGTAAATGGTCTTTATAGTGAAATTCGTGAGTTTTTTCACTTGGAACGTTTGTCATGGTTTTTATAGTGAAATTGGGTTGTTTTTCAACTTTGAACTTTTGTTATGAATTTAAGAGTGAAATTGGTGTGTTTTTAAAATCTGAACTCTCGTAATGGTCTTTGTTGTGAAATTGGTGATTTTTTGACTTGGATGTTCTGTAATGGTCTTTACAGTGAAATTGGTGAGTTTTTTCACTTTGAACTTTTGTTATGGTCTTTATAGTCAAATTGGTGATATTTTTAACTTGAAACTATGGAAATGGTCTTTATAGTGAAATTGGTGAGTTTTTTCTTTTGGAACTTTTGTCATGGTTTTATAGTGAAATTGGGGGGGAGTTTTTCAACTTTGAACATTTTTATGAGTTTTTGAGTGAAATCGATGAGCTTTTTAACGTTGAACTTTTATTTTGGTTTTTATACTGAAATTGTGAAATAGGCGAGTTTTTTAACTTAGATATTTTATTTTGGTGTTTATAGTGAAATTGTTGATTTTTTGTCTTAGAAATTTTGCTATGCTTTTTATAGTGAAATTGGTTAGTTTTATAACTTTGAACTGTTGTTATTGTTTATAGAATGAAATTGGTGAGTTTTTCCACTTTGAACTTTTGTTACGGTCTTTTAAGTGAAATTGGTGATTTTTTTTCACTTGGAACTTTTATTATGGTCTATATAGCGAAATTGAGGATTTTTTTTAGTTTTTAGGTTTTGTTATCGTGTTTAGAGTGAAATTGATATGTTTTTAATTTTGAACTTTTGTTATGGTTTTTATAGTGAAATTGGTGATTTTTTTGAATTGGAACTTTTGTAATGGTCTTGATAGTGAAATTGGTGAGCTTTTTAACTTGAAACTTTTGTTAATGGTCTTTATAGTGAAGTTGGTGAGTTTTTTTCACTTGGAACGTTTGTCATGGTTTTTATAGTGAAATTCGGTAGTTTTTCAACTTTGAACTTTTGTTATGAATTTAAGAGTGAAACTGGTGAGTTTTTAAAATCTGAACTCTCGTAATGTTCTTTGTTGTGAAATTGGTGATTTTTTGACTTGGATGTTCTTTAATGGTCTTTACAGTGAAATTGGTGAGTTTTTTTCAATTTGAACTTTTGTTATGGTCTTTATAGTCAAATTGGTGATATCTTTAACTTGAAACTATTGAAATGGTCTTTATAGTGAAATTGGTGAGTTTTTTCTTTTGGAACTTTTGTCATGGTTTTATAGTGAAATTGGGGGGGAGTTTTTCAACTTTGAACATTTTTATGAGTTTTTGAGTGAAATCGATGAGCTTTTTAACGTTGAACTTTTATTTTGGTTTTTATACTGAAATTGTGAAATAGGCGAGTTTTTTAACTTAGATCTTTTATTTTGGTGTTTATAGTGAAATTGTTGATTTTTTGTCTTAGAAATTTTGCTATGCTTTTTATAGTGAAATTGGTTAGTTTTATAACTTTGAACTGTTGTTATTGTTTATAGAATGAAATTGGTGAGTTTTTCCACTTTGAACTTTTGTTACGGTCTTTTAAGTGAAATTGGTGATTTTTTTTTCACTTGGAACTTTTATTATGGTCTATATAGTGAAATTGAGGATTTTTTTTAGTTTTTAGGTTTTGTTATCGTGTTTAGAGTGAAATTGATATGTTTTTAATTTTGAACTTTTGTTATGCTTTTTATAGTGAAATTGGTGATTTTTTTGAATTGGAACTTTTGTAATGGTCTTGATAGTGAAATTGGTGAGCTTTTTAACTTGAAACTTTTGTTAATGGTCTTTATAGTGAAGTTGGTGAGTTTTTTTCACTTGGAACGTTTGTCATGGTTTTTATAGTGAAATTCGGTAGTTTTTCAACTTTGAACTTTTGTTATGAATTTAAGAGTGAAATTGGTGAGTTTTTAAAATCTGAACTCTCGTAATGGTCTTTGTTGTGAAATTGGTGATTTTTTGACTTGGATGTTCTTTAATGGTCTTTACAGTGAAATTGGTGAGTTTTTTTCAATTTGAACTTTTGTTATGGTCTTTATAGTCAAATTGGTGATATCTTTAACTTGAAACTATTGAAATGGTCTTTATAGTGAAATTGGTGAGTTTTTTCTTTTGGAACTTTTGTCATGGTTTTATAGTGAAATTGGGGAGTTTTTCAACTTTGAACATTTTTATGAGTTTTTGAGTGAAATCGATGAGCTTTTTAACATTGAACTTTTATTTTAGTTTTTATAGTGAAATTGTGAAATCGGCGAGTTTTTTAACTTAGATCTTTTATTTTGGTGTTTATAGCGAAACTGTTGATTTTTTTACTTGGAATTTTTTTTATGCTTTTTATAGTGAAATTGGTTAGTTTTATAACTTTGAACTGTTGTTATTGTTTATAGAATGAAATTGGTGAGTTTTTCCACTTTCAACTTTTGTTACGGTCTTTTATGTGAAATTGGTGAATTTTTTCTCACTTGGAACTTTTATTATGGTCTATATAGTGAAATTGAGGAGTTTCTTAGTTTTTAAGTTTTGTTATCGTGTTTAGAGTGAAATTGATATGTTTTTAATTTTGAACTTTTGTTATGGTTTTTATAGTGAAATTGGTGATTTTTTTGAATTGGAACTTTTGTAATGTTCTTTATAGTGAAATTGGTGAGCTTTTTAACTTGAAACTTTTGTAAATGGTCTTTATAGTGAAATTCGTGAGTTTTTTCACTTGGAACGTTTGTCATGGTTTTTATAGTGAAATTGGGTTGTTTTTCAACTTTGAACTTTTGTTATGAATTTAAGAGTGAAATTGGTGTGTTTTTAAAATCTGAACTCTCGTAATGGTCTTTGTTGTGAAATTGGTGATTTTTTGACTTGGATGTTCTGTAATGGTCTTTACAGTGAAATTGGTGAGTTTTTTCACTTTGAACTTTTGTTATGGTCTTTATAGTCAAATTGGTGATATTTTTAACTTGAAACTATGGAAATGGTCTTTATAGTCAAATTGGTGAGTTTTTTCTTTTGGAACTTTTGTCATGGTTTTATAGTGAAATTGGGGTGGAGTTTTTCAACTTTGAACATTTTTATGAGTTTTTGAGTGAAACCGATGAGCTTTTTAACATTGAACTTTTATTTTGGTTGTTATAGTGAAATTTTGAAATAGGCGGGTTTTTTAACTTAGATCTTTTATTTTAGTGTTTATAGTGAAATTGTTGATTTTTTGACTTGGAAATTTTGTTATGCTTTTTATAGGGAAATTGGTTAGTTTTATAACTTTGAACTGTTGTTATTGTTTATAGAATGAAATTGGTGAGTTTTTCCACTTTGAACTTTTGTTACGGTCTTTTATGTGAAATTGGTGAATTTTTTCTTCACTTGGAACTTTTATTGTGGTCTATATAGTGAAATTGAGGAGTTTTTAAGTTTTTAGGTTTTGTTATCGTGTTTAGAGTGAAATTGATATGTTTTTAATTTTGAACTTTT
>CAWUDS030001011.1:0-25974 GCA_963859935.3 Lathyrus sativus | reverse complement strand
GATTTTTTGAATTGGATGTTATGTAATGGTCTTTATAGTGAAATTGGTGAGTTTTTCCACTTTGAACTTTTGTTATGGTCTTTTATAGTCAAATTGGTGATATTTTAACTTGAAACTATTGAAATGGTCTTTATAGTGAAATTGGTGAGTTTTTTCTTCTGGAACTTTTGTCATGGTTTTATAGTGAAATTGGGGAGTTTTTCAACATTGAACATCTTTATGAGTTTTTGAGTGAAATCGATGAGCTTTTTAACATTGAAATTTGATTTTGATTTTTATAGTGAAATTGTGAAATAGGCGAGTTTTTTAAACTTAGATCTTTTATTTTGGTGTTTATAGTGAAATTGTTGATTTTTTGACATGGAAATTTTGTTATGCTTTTTATAGTGAAATTGGTTAGTTTTTTAACTTTGAACTGTTGTTATTGTTTATAGAATTGAATTGGTGTGTTTTTCCACCTTGAACTTTTGTTATGGTCTTTTAAGAGAAATTGGTGAACTTTTTTTTCACTTGGAACTTTTATTATGGTCTATATAGTGAAATTGAGGAGTTTTTAAGTTTTTAAGTTTTGTTATTGTGTTTAGAGTGAAATTGATATGTTTTTAATTTTGAACTTTTGTTATGGTTTTTATAGTGAAATTGGTGATTTTTTTGAATTGGAACGTTTGTAACGGTCTTTATAGTGAAATTGGTGAGCTTTTTAACTTGAAACTTTTGTAAATGGTCTTTATAGTGAAATTGGTGAGTTTTTTTCACTTGAAACGTTTGTCATGGTTTTTATAGTGAAATTGGGTAGTTTTTCAACTTTGAACTGTTGTTATGAATTTAAGAGTGAAATTGTTGAGTTTTTCAAATATGAACTCTCGTAATGGTCTTTGTTGTGAAATTGGTAATTTTTTGACTTGGATGTTTTGTAATGGTCTTTATAGTGAAATTGGTGTGTTTTTTCACTTTGAACTTTTGTTATGGTCTTTATAGTCAAATTGGTGACATTTTTAACTTGAAACTATGGAAATGGTCTTTATAGTGAAATTGGTGAGTTTTTTCTTTTGGAACTTTTGTCATGGTTTTATAGTGAAATTGGGGAGTTTTTCAACTTCGAACATTTTTATGAGTTTTTGAGTGAAATCGATGAGCTTTTTAACATTGAACTTTGATTTTGGTTTTTACAGAGAAATTGTGAAATAGGCGAGTTTTTTTAACTTAGATATTATATTTTGGTGTTTATAGTGAAATTGTTGATTTTTTGACTTGGAAATTTTGTTATGCTTTTTATAGTGAAATTGGTTAGTTTTTTAACTTTGAACTGTTGTTATTGTTTATAGAATGGAAATGGTGAGTTTTTCCACCTTTAACTTTTGTTATGGTCTTTTAAGTGAAATTGGTGATTTTTTTTCACTCGCAACTTTTATTATGGTCTATATAGTGAAATTGAGGAGTTTTTTAGTTTTTAAGTTTTGTTATCATGTTTAGAGTGAAATTGATATGTTTTTTATTTTGAACTTTTGTTATGGTTTTTATAGTGAAATTGGTGATTTTTTTGAATTGGAACTTTGTAATGGTCTTTATAGTGAAATTGGTGAGCTTTTTAACTTGAAACTTTTGTAAATGGTCTTTATAGTGTAATTGGTGAGTTTTTTTCACTTGGAACGTTTGTCATGGTTTATATAGTGAAACTGGGTAGTTTTTCAACTTTGAACTTTTGTTATGAATTTAAGAGTGAAATTGTTGAGTTTTTAAAATCTGAACTCTCGTAATGGTCTTTGTTATGAAATTGGTGATTTTTTGACTTGGATGTTCTGTAATGGTCTTTATAGTGAAATTGGTGAGTTTTTCCACTTTGAACTTTTGTTATGGACTTTATAGTCAAATTGGTGATATTTTTAACTTGAAACTATCTAAATGGTCTTAATAGTGAAATTGGTGAGTTTGTTCTTTTGGAACGTTTGTCATGGTTTTATAGTAAAATTAGGGAGTTTTTCAACTTTGAACATTTTTATGAGTTTTTGAGTGAAATCGATGAGCTTTTTTACATTGAACTTTTATTTTGGTTTTTATAGTGAAATTGTGAAATAGGCGAGTTTTTTAACTTAGATCTTTTATTTTGGTGTTTATAATGAAATTGTTGATTTTTTAACTTGGAAATTTTGTTATGCTTTTTATAGTGAAATTGGTTAGTTTTTTAACTTTGAACTGTTGTTATTGTTTATAGAATGGAATTGGTGAGTTTTTCCACCTTGAACTTTTGTTATGGTCTTTTAAGTGAAATTGGTGAATTTTTTTTCACTTGGAACTTTTATTATTGTCTATATAGTGAAATTGAGGAGTTTTTTAGTTATTAAGTTTTGTTATCGTGTTTAGGGTGAAATTGATATGTTTTTAATTTTGAACTTTTGTTTTGGTTTTTATAGTGAAATTGGTGATTTTTTTGAATTGGAACTTTTGTAATGGTCTTTATAGTGAAATTGGTGAGCTTTTTAACTTGAAACTTTTGTAAATGGTCTTTATAGTGAAACTGGTGAGTTTTTTTCACTTGGAACGTTTGCCATGGTTTTTATAGTGAAATTGGGTAGTTTTTAAACTTTGAACTTTTGTTATGAATTTAAGAGTGAAATTGTTGAGTTTTTAAAATCTGCACTCTCGTAATGGTCTTTGTTGTGAAATTGGTGATTTTTTGACTTGGATGTTCTGTAATGGTCTTTATAGTTTAATTGGTTAGTTTTTCCACTTTGAACTTTTGTTATGGTCTTTATAGTCAAATTGGTGATATTTTTAACTTGAAACTGTTGAAATGGTCTTTATAGTGAAATTGGTGAGTTTTTTCTTTTGGAACTTTTGTCATGGTTTTATTGTGAAATTGGGGAGCTTTTCAACTTTGAACATTTTTATGAGTTTTTGATTGAAATCGATGAGCTTTTTTACATTAAACTTTTATTTTGATTTTTATAGTGAAATTGTGAAATAGGCGAGTTTTTTAACTTAGATCTTTTATTTTGGTGTTTATAGTGAAATTGTTGATTTTTTGACTTGAAAATTTTGTTATGCTTTTTATAGTGAAATTGGTTAGTTTTTTAACTTTGAACTGTTGTTATTGTTTATAGAATGGAATTGGTAAGTTTTTCCACCTTGAACTTTTGTTATGGTCTTTAAAGTGAAATTGGTGATTTTTTTTCACTTGGAACTTTTATTATGGTCTATATAGTGAAACTGAGGAGTTTTTTAGTTTTTAAGTTTTGTTATCGTGTTAAGAGTGAAATTGATATGTTTTTAATTTTGAACTTTTGTTATGGATTTTTTAGTGAAATTGGTTTTTTTTTTTTGAATTGTAACGTTTGTAATGGTCTTTATAGTGAAATTTGTGAGGTTTTTAATTTGAAATTTTGTAAATGGTCTTTATAGTGAAATTGGTGAGTTTTTTTTCACTTGGAACGTTTGTCATGGTTTTTATAGTGAAATTGGGTAGTTTTTCAACTTTGAACTTTTGTTATGAATTTAAGACTGAAATTGTTGAGTTTATAAAATCTGAACTCTCGTAATGGTCTTTGTTGTGAAATTGGTGATTTTTTAACTTGGATGTTCTGTAATGGTCTTTATAGTGAAATTGGTGAGTTTTTCCACTTTGAACTTTTATTATGGTCTTTATAGTCAAAATGGTGATATTTTTAACTTGAAACTATTGAAATGGTCTTTATAGTGAAATTGGTGAGTTTTTTCTTTTGGAACTTTTGTCTTGGTTTTATAGTGAAATTGGGGAGTTTTTCAACTTTGAACATTTTTGAGTTTTTGAGTGAAATCGATGAGCTTTTTAACATTGAACTTTTATTTTGATTTTTATAGTGAAATTGTGAAATAGGAGAGTTTTTTTAACTAAGATCTTTTATTTTGGTGTTTATAGTGAAATTGTTGATTTTTTGACTTGGAAATTTTGTTATGCTTTTTATAGTGAAATTGGTTAGTTTTTTAACATTGAACTGTTGTTATTGTTTATAGAATGGAATTGGTGAGTTTTTCCACCTTGAACTTTTGTTATGGTCTTTTAAGTGAAATTGGTGATTTTTTTTCACTTGGAACTTTTATTATGGTCTATATAGTTAAATTGAGGAGTTTTTAAGTTGTTAAGTTTTGTTATCGTGTTTAGAGTGAAATTGATATGTTTTTAATTTTGAACTTTTGTTATGGTTTTTATAGTGAAATTGGTGATTTTTTTGAATTGGAACTTTTGTAATGGTCTTTATAGTGAAATTGGTGAGCTTTTTAACTTGAAACTTTTGTAAATGGTGTTTATAGTGAAATTGGTGAGTTTTTTTCACTTGAAACGTTTGTCATGGTTTTTATAGTGAAATTGGGTAGTTTTTCAACTTTGAACTTTAGTGATGAATTTAAGAGTGAAATTGTTCAATTAATAAAATCTGAACTCTCGTAATGGTCTTTGTTGTGATATTGGTGATTTTTTGACTTGGATGTTTTGTAATGGTCTTTATAGTGAAATTGGTGAGTTTTTCCACTTTGAACTTTTGTTATGGTCTTTATAGTCAAATTGGTGATATTTTTAACTTGAAACTATTGAAATGGTCTTTATAGTGAAATTGGTGAGTTTTTTCTTTTGGATCTTTTGTCATGGTTTTATAGTGAAATTGGGGAGTTTTTCAACTTTGAACATTTTTATGAGTTTTTGAGTGAAATCGATGAGCTTTTTTACATTGAACTTTTATTTTGGTTTTTATAGTGAAATTATGAAATAGGCGAGGTTTTTAACTTAGATCTTTTATTTTGGTGTTTACTGTGAAATTGTCGATTTTTTGACTTGGAAATTTTGTTATGCTTTTTATAGTGACATTGGTTAGTTTTTTAACTTTGAACTGTTGTTATTGTTTATAGAATGGAATTGGTGAGTTTTTCCACCTTGAACTTTTGTTATGGTCTTTTAAGTGAAATTGGTGATTTTTTTTCACTTGGATCTTTTATTATGGTCTATATAGTGAAATTGAGGAGTTTTTTTAGTTTTTAAGTTTTGTTATCGTGTTAAGAGTGAAATTGATATGTTTTTAATTTTGAACTTTTGTTATGGCTTTTATAGTGAAATTGGTGATTTTTTTTGAATTGGAACGTTTGTAATGGTCTTTATAGTGAAATTGGTGAGGTTTTTAATTTGAAATTTTGTAAATGGTCTTTATAGTGAAATTGGTGAGTTTTTTTTTTCACTTGGAACGTTTGTCATGGTGTTTACAGTGAAATTGGGTAGTTTTTCAAATTTGAACTTTTGTTATGAATTTAAGAGTGAAATTGTTGAGTTTATAAAATCTGAACTCTCGTAATGGTCTTTGTTGTGAAATTGGTGATTTTTTGACTTGGATGTTCTGTAATGGTCTTTATAGTGAAATTGGTGAGTTTTTCCACTTTGAACTTTTGTTATGGTCTTTATTGTCAAATTGGTGATATTTTTAACTTGAAACTATTGAAATGGACATTATAGTGAAATTGATGAGTATTTTCTTTTGGGACTTTTGTCATGGTTTTATAGTGAAATTGGGGAGTTTTTCAGCTTTGAACATTTTTATTAGTTTTTGAGTGAAATCGATGAGCTTTTTAACATTGAACTTTTATTTTGGTTTTTATAGTGAAATTGTGAAATAGGCGAGACTTAGATATTTTATTTTGGTGTTTATAGTGAAATTGTTGATTTTTTGACTAGGGAATTTTGTTATGCTTTTTATAGTGAAATTGGTTAGTTTTTAAACGTTGAACTGTTGTTATTGTTTATAGAATGAAATTGGTGAGTTTTTTCACTTTGAACTTTTCTTATGATCTTTTAAGTGAAATTGGTGAATTTTGTTTCACTTGGAAATTTTATTACGGTCTATATAGTGAAATTGAGGAGTTTTTAAGTTGTTAAGTTTTGTTATCGTGTTTAGAGTGAAATTGATATGTTTTTAATTTTGAACTTTTGTTATGGTTTTTATTGTGAAATTGGTGATTTTTTGAATTGGAACTTTTGTAATGGTCTTTATAGTGAAATTGGTGAGCTTATTAACTTGAAACTTTTGTAAATGGTCTTTATAGTGAAATTGGTGAGTTTTTTTCACTTGAAACGTTTTCCATGGTTTTTATAGTGAAATTGGGTAGTTTTTCAACTTTGAACTTTAGTGATGAATTTAAGAGTGAAATTGTTGAGTTTATAAAATCTGAACTCTCGTAATGGTCTTTGTTGTGAAATTGGTGATTTTTTGACTTGGATGTTCTGTAATGGTCTTTATAGTGAAATTGGTGAGTTTTTCCACTTTGAACTTTTGATATGGTCTTTATAGTCAAATTGGTGATATTTTTAACTTGAAACTATTGAAATGGTCTTTATAGTGAAATTGGTGAGTTTTTTCTTTTGGATCTTTTGTCATGGTTTTATAGTGAAATTGGGGAGTTTTTCAACTTTGAACATTTTTATGAGTTTTTGAGTGAAATCGATGAGCTTTTTTACATTGAACTTTTATTTTGGTTTTTATAGTGAAATTATGAAATAGGCGAGGTTTTTAACTTAGATCTTTTATTTTGGTGTTTACTGTGAAATTGTCGATTTTTTGACTTGGAAATTTTGTTATGCTTTTTATAGTGAAATTGGTTAGTTTTTTAACTTTGAACTGTTGTTATTGTTTATAGAATGGAATTGGTGAGTTTTTCCACCTTGAACTTTTGTTATGGTCTTTTAAGTGAAATTGGTGATTTTTTTTTCACTTTGAACTTTTATTATGGTCTATATAGTGAAATTGAGGAGTTTTTTTAGTTTTTAAGTTTTGATATCGTGTTTAGAATGAAATTGATATGTTTTTAATTTTGAACTTTTGTTATGGTTTTTATAGTGAAATTGGTGATTTTTTTGAATTGGAACTTTTGTAATTGTCTTTATAGTGAAATTGGTGGGCTTTTTAAATTGAAACTTTTGTAAATGGTCTTTATAGTGAAATTGGTGAGTTTTTTTCACTTGGAACGTTTGTCATGGTTTTTATAGTGAAATTGGGTAGTTTTTCAACTTTGAACTTTTGTTATGAATTTAAGAGTGAAATTGTTGAGTTTTTAAAACCTGAACTCTCGTAATGGTCTTTGTTGTGAAATTGGTGATTTTTTGACTTGCATGTTCGGTATGGTCTTTATAGTGAAATTGGTGAGTTTTTCCACATTGAACTTTTGTTATGGTCTTTATAGTCACATTGTTGATATTTTTAAATTGAAACTATTGAAATGGTCTTTGTAGTGAAATTGGTGAGTTTATTTTGGAACTTTTGTCATGGTTTTATAGTGAAATTGAGGAGTTTTTCATCTTTGAACATTTTTATGAGTTTTTGAGTGAAATCGATGAGCTTTTTAACATTGAACTTTTATTTTGGTTTTTATAGTGAAATTGTGAAATAGGCGAGACTTAGATATTTTATTTTGGTGTTTATAGTGAAATTGTTGATTTTTTGACTAGGGAATTTTGTTATGCTTTTTATAGTGAAATTGGTTTGTTTTTTAACGTTGAACTGTTGTTATTGTTTATAGAATGAAATTGGTGAGTTTTTTCACTTTGAACTTTTCTTATGGTCTTTTAAGTGAAATTAGTGAAATTCTTTTCACTTGGAACTTTTATTATGGTCTATATAGTGAAATTGAGGAGTTTTTTAGTTTTTAAGTTTTGCTATCGTGTTTAGAGTGAAATTGATATGTTTTTAATTTTGAACTTTTGTTATGGTTTTTATAGTGAAATTGGTGATTTTTTTGAATCGGAACTTTTGTAATGGTCTTTATAGTGAAATTGGTGAGCTTTTTAACTTGAAACTTTTGTAAATGGTCTTTATAGTGAAATTGGTGAGTTTTTTCACTTGGAACGTTTGTCATGGTTTTTATAGTGAAATTGGGTAGTTTTTCAACTTTGAACTTTTGTAATGAATTTAAGAGTGAAATTGTTGAGTTTTTAAAATCTGAACTCTCGTAACGGTCTTTGTTTTGAAATTGTTGATTTTTTGACTAGGATGTTCTGTAATAATCTTTATAGTGAACTTGGTGAGTTTTTCCACATTGAACTTTTGTTATGGTCTTTATAGTAAAATTGGTGATATTTTTAACTTGAAACTATTGAAATGGTCTTTATAATGAAATTGGTGAGTTTCTTTTGGAAAGTTTTGTCGTGGTTTTATAGTGAAATTGGGGAGTTTTTCAACTTTGAACATTTTTATGAGTTTTTGAGTTAAATTGATGAGCTTTTCAACATTGAACTTTTATTTTGGTTTTTATAGTGAATTGTGAAATAGGCGAGACTTAGATATTTTATTTTGGTGCTTATAGTGAAATTGTTCATTTTTTTACTATGGAATTTTGTTATGCTTTTTATAGTAAAATTGGTTAGTTTTTTAACGTTGAACAGTTGTTATTGTTTATAGAATGAAATTGGTGAGTTTTTTCACTTTGAACTTATGTTTTTGTCTTTTAAGTGAAATTGGTGAATTTTTTTTTCACTTGGTACTTTTATTATGGTCTATATAGTGAAATTGAGGAGTTTTTTAGTTTTTAAGTTTTGTTATCGTGTTTAGAGTGAAATTGATATGTTTTTAATTTTGAACTTTTGTTATGGTTTTTATAGTGAAATTGGTGGTTTTTTGAATTGGAACGTTTGTAATGGTCTTTCTAGTGAATTTGGTGAGCTTTTTAACTTGAAACATTTGTAAATGGTCTTTATAGTGAAATTGGTGAGTTTTTTTCACTTGGAACGTTTGTCATGGTTTTTATAGTGAAATTGGGTAGTTTTTCAACTTTGAACTTTTGTTATGAATTTAAGAGTGAAATTGGTGAGTTTTTAAAATTTGAACTCTCGTAATGGTCTTTGTTGTGAAATTGGTGGTTTTTTGACTTGGATGTTCTGTAATGGTCTTTAGAGTGAAATTGGTGAGTTTTTCCACATTGAACTTTTGTTATGGTCTTTATAGTCAAATTGGTGATATTTTTAACTTGAAACTATTGAAATGGTCTTTATAGTGAAATTGGTGAGTTTATTTTGGAACTTTTGTCATGGTTTTATAGTGAAATTGGGGAGTTTTTCAACTTTGAACATTTTTATGAGTTTTTGAGTAAAAATGATGAGCTTTTCAACATTGAACTTTTATTTTGGTTTTTATATTGAAATTGTGAAATAGGCGAGACTTAGATATTTTATTTTGGTGTTTATAGTGAAATTGTTGATTTTTTGACTAAGGAATTTTGTTATGCTTTTTATAGTGAAATTGGTTAGTTTTTTTACGTTGAACTGTTGTTATTGTTTATAGAATGAAATTGGTGATTTTTTTTCACTTTGAACTTTTCTTCTGGTCTTTTAAGTGAAATTGGTGAATTTTTTTTCACTTGGAACTTTTATTGTGGTCTATATAGTGAAATTGAGGAGTTTTTTGTTTTTAAGTTTTGTTATCGTGTTTAGAGTGAAATTGATATGTTTTTAATTTTGAACTGATGTTATGGTTTTTATAGTGAAATTGGTGATTTTTTTGAATTGGAACTTTTGTAATGGTCTTTATAGTGAAATTGGTGAGCTTTTTAACTTGAAACTTTTGTAAATGGTCTTTATAGTGAAATTGGGTAGTTTTCAACTTTGAACTTTTGTTATGAATTTAAGAGTGAAATTGTTGAGTTTTTAAAATATGAACTCTCGTAATGGTCTTTATTGTGAAATTGGTGGTTTTTTTGAAATGGAACTTTTGTAATGGTCTTTATAGTGAAATTGGTGAGCTTTTTAACTTGAAACTTTTGTAAATGGTCTTTATAGTTAAATTGGTGAGTTTTTTTCACTTGGAACGTTTGTCATGGTTTTTATAGTGAAATTGGATAGTTTTTCAACTTTGAACTTTTGTTATGATATTAAGAGTGAAATTGTTAAGTTTTTAAAATCTGAACTCTCGTAATGGTCTTTGTTGTGAAATTGGTGATTTTTTGACTTGGATTTTCTGTAATGGTTTTTATAGTGAAATTGGTGAGTTTTTCCACTTTGAACTTTTGTTATGGTCTTTATAGTCAAATTGGTGATATTTTTAACTTGAAACTATTAAAATGGTCTTTATAGTGAAATTGGTGAGTTTTTTCGTTTGGAACTTTTGTCATGGTTTTATAGTGAAATTGGGGAGTTTTTCAACTTTGAACATTTTCATGAGTTTTTGAGTGAAACCGATGAGCTTTTTAACATTGAACTTTTATTTTTGTTTTTATAGTGAAATTGTGAAATAGGCGAGGTTTTTAACTTAGATATTTTATTTTGGTGTTTATAGTGAAATTGTTGATTTTTTGACTTGGAAAATTTGTTATGCTTTTTATAGTGAAATTGGTTAGTTTTTTTAACTTTGAACTGTTGTTATTGTTTATAGAATGGAATTGTTGAGTTTTTCCACCTTTAACTTTTGTTATGGTCTTTTAAGTGAAATTGGTGATTTTTTTTCACTTGGAACTTTTATTATGGTCTATATAGTGAAGTTGAGGATTTTTTAGTTTTTAAGTTTAGTTATCGTGTTTAGAGTGAAATTGATATGTTTTTAATTTTGAACTTTTGTTATGGTGTTTATAGTGAAATTGGTGACTTTTTTGAATTGGAACTTTTGTAATGGTCTTTATAGTGAAATTGGTGAGCTTTTTAACTTGAAACTTTTGTAAGTGGTCTTTATAGTGAAATTGGTTAGTTTTTTTCACTTGGAACGTTTGTCATAGTTTTTATAGTGAAATTGGGTAGTTTTTCAACTTTGAACTTTTGTTATGAATTTAATAATGAAATTGTTGAGTTTTTAAAATCTGAACTCTCGTAATGGTCTTTGTTGTGAAATTGGTGATTTTTTGACTTGGATGTTCTGTAATGGTCTTTATAGTGAAATTGGTGAGTTTTTTCACTTTGAACTTTTGTTATGGTATTTATAGTCAAATTGGTGATATTTTTAACTTCAAACTATTGAAATGGTCTTTATAGTGAAATTGTTGAGTTTTTTTCTTTTGGAACTTTTGTCATGGTTTTATAGTGAAATTGGGGAGTTTTTCAACTTTGAACATTTTTATGAGTTTTTGAGTGAAATCGATGAGCTTTTTAACATTGAACTTTTATTTTGGTGTTTATAGTGAAATTGTTGATTTTTTGACTAGGGAATTTTGTTATGCTTTTTATAGTGAAATTGGATAGTTTTTTTAACGTTGAATTGTTGTTATTGTTTATAGAATGAAATTGGTGAGTTTTTTCACTTTGAGCTTTTCTTATGGTCTTTTAAGTGAAATTGGTGAATTTTTTTTCACTTGGAACTTTTATGATGGTCTATATAGTGAAATTGAGGAGTTTTTAAGTTTTTAAGTTTTGTTATCGTGTTTAGAATGAAATTGATATGTTTTTAATTTTGAACTTGTGTTTTGGTTTTTATAGTGAAATTGGTGATTTTTTTGAATTGGAACTTTTGTAATGGTCTTTATAGTGAAATTGGTGAGTTTTTTTTCACTTGGTACGTTTGTCATGGTTTTTATCGTGAAATTGGGTAGTTTTTCAACTTTGAACTTTTGTTATGAATTTAAGAGTGAAATTGTTGAGTTTTTAAAATCTGAACTCTCGTAATGGTCTTTGTCGTGAAATTGGTGATTTTTTGACTTGGATGTTCTGTAATGGTCTTTATAGTGAAATTGGTGAGTTTTTCCACTTTGAACTTTTGTTATGGTCTTTATAGTCAAATTGGTGATATTTTTAACTTGAAACTATTGAAATGGTCTTTATAGTGAAATTGGTGAGTTTTTTCTTTTGGAACTTTTGTCATGGTTTTATAGTGAAATTGGGGTGTTTTTCAACTTTGAACATTTTTATGAGTTTTTGAGTGAAATCGATGAGCTTTTTAACATTGAACTTTTATTTTTGTTTTTATAGTGAAATTGTGAAATAGACGAGGTTTTTAACATAGATATTTTATTTTGGTGTTTATAGTGAAATTGTTGATTCTTTGACTTGGAAATTTTGTTATGCTTTTTATAGTGAAATTGGTTAGTTTTTTAACTTTGAACTGTTGTTATTGTTTATAGAATGGAATTGGTGAGTTTTTCCACCTTGAACTTTTATTATGGTCTTTTAAGTAAAATTGGTGATTTTGTTTTCCACTTGGAACTCTTATTATTGTCTATATAGTGAAATTGAGGAGTTTTTTAGTTTTTAAGTTTTGTTATCGTGTTTAGAGTGAAATTGATATGTTTTTAATTTTGAACTTTTGTTATGGTTTTTATAGTGAAATTGGTGGTTTTTTTGAATTGGAACGTTAATGGTCTTTATAGTGAATTTGGTGAGCTTTTTAACTTGAAACTTTCGTAAATGGTCTTTATAGTGAAATTGGTGAGTTTTTTTTCACTTGGAACGTTTGTCATGGTTTTTATAGTGAAAATGGGTAGTTTTTCAGCTTTGAACTTTTGTTATGAATTTAAGAGTGAAATTGTTGAGTTTATAAAATCTGAACACTCGTAATGGTCTTTGTTGTGAAATTGGTGTTTTTTTGACTTGGATGTTCTGTAATGGTCTTAATAGTGAAATTGGTGAGTTTTTTCACTTTGAACTTTTGTTATGGTCTTTATAGTCAAATTGGTGATATTTTTAACTTGAAACTATTGAAATTGTCATTATAGTGAAATTGGTGAGTTTTTTCTTTTGGAACTTTTGTCATAGTTTTATAGTGAAATTGGGGAGTTTTTCAACTTTGAACATTTTTATGAGTTTTTGAGTGAAATCGATGAGCTTTTCAACATTGAACTTTTATATTTGTTTTTACAGTGAAATTGTTAAATAGGCGAGACTTAGATATTTTATTTTGGTGTTTATAGTGAAATTGTTGATTTTTTGACTAGGGAATTTTGTTTTGTTTTTTATAGTGAAATTGGTTAGTTTTTTTAACGTTGAACTGTTGTTATTGTTTATAGAATGAAATTGGTGAGTTTTTTCACTTTGAACTTTTCTTATGGTCTTTTAAGTGAAATTGGTGAATTTTTTTTCACTTGGAACTTTTATTATGGTCTATATAGTGAAATTGAGGAGTTTTTTTTTTGTTTTTAAGTTTTGTTATCGTGTTTAGAGTGAAATTGATATGTTTTTAATTTTGAACTTGTGTTATGGTTTTTATAGTGAAATTGGTGATTTTTTTGAATTGGAACTTTTGTAGTGGTCTTTATAGTGAAATTGGTGAGCTTTTTAACTTAGAAACTTTTGTAAATGGTCTTTATAGTGAAATTGGTGAGTTTTTTCACCTGGAACGTCTGTCATGGTTTTTATAGTGAAATTGGGTAGTTTTTCAACTTTGAACTTTTGTTATGAATTTAAGAGTGAAATTGGTTAGTGAAATGGTCTTTATAGTGAAATTGGTGAGCTTTTTAACTTGGAAACTTTTGTAAATGGTCTTTATAGTGAAATTGGTGAGTTTTTTTCACTTGGAACGTCTGTCATGGTTTTTATAGTGAAATTGGGTAGTTTTTCAACTTTGAACTTTTGTTATGAATTTAAGAGTGAAATTGGTTAGTTTTTAAAATCTGAACTCTCGTAATGGTCTTTGTCGTGAAATTGGTGATTTTTTGACTTGGATGTTCTGTAATGGTCTTTATAGTGAAATTGGTGAGTTTTTCCACTTTGAACTTTTGTTATGGTCTTTATAGTCAAATTGGTGATATTTTTAACTTGAAACTATTGAAATGGTCTTTATAGTGAAATTGGTGAGTTTTTTCTTTTGGAACTTTTGTCATGGTTTTATAGTGAAATTGGGGAGTTTTTCAACTTTGAACATTTTTATGAGTTTTTGAGTGAAATCGATGAGCTTTTTAACATTGAACTTTTATTTTTGTTTTTATAGTGAAATTGTGAAATAGACGAGGTTTTTAACATATATATTTTATTTTGGTGTTTATAGTGAAATTGTTGATTCTTTGACTTGGAAATTTTGTTATGCTTTTTATAGTGAAATTGGTTAGTTTTTTAACTTTGAACTGTTGTTATTGTTTATAGAATGGAATTGGTGAGTTTTTCCACCTTGAACTTTTAGTATGGTCTTTTAAGTGAAATTGGTGATTTTTTTTTCACTTGGAACTCTTATTATTGTCTATATAGTGAAATTGAGGAGTTTTTTAGTTTTTAAGTTTTGTTATCGTGTTTAGAGTGAAATTGATATGTTTTTAATTTTGAACTTTTGTTATGGTTTTTATAGTGAAATTGGTGGTTTTTTTTGAATTGGAACGTTAATGGTCTTTATAGTGAATTTGGTGAGCTTTTTAACTTGAAACTTTCGTAAATGGTCTTTATAGTGAAATTGGTGAGTTTTTTTTCACTTGGAACGTTTGTCATGGTTTTTATAGTGAAAATGGGTAGTTTTTCAGCTTTGAACTTTTGTTATGAATTTAAGAGTGAAATTGTTGAGTTTATAAAATCTGAACACTCGTAATGGTCTTTGTTGTGAAATTGGTGTTTTTTTGACTTGGATGTTCTGTAATGGTCTTAATAGTGAAATTGGTGAAGTTTTTTCACTTTGAACTTTTGTTATGGTCTTTATAGTCAAATTGGTGATATTTTTAACTTGAAACTATTGAAATGGTCTTTATAGTGAAATTGGTGAGTTTTTTCTTTTGGAACTTTTGTCATAGTTTTATAGTGAAATTGGGGAGTTTTTCAACTTTGAACATTTTTATGAGTTTTTGAGTGAAATCGATGAGCTTTTCAACATTGAACTTTTATATTTGTTTTTACAGTGAAATTGTTAAATAGGCGAGACTTAGATATTTTATTTTGGTGTTTATAGTGAAATTGTTGATTTTTTGACTAGGGAATTTTGTTATGTTTTTTATAGTGAAATTGGTTAGTTTTTTTAACGTTGAACTGTTGTTATTGTTTATAGAATGAAATTGGTGAGTTTTTTCACTTTGAACTTTTCTTATGGTCTTTTAAGTGAAATTGGTGAATTTTTTTTCACTTGGAACTTTTATTATGGTCTATATAGTGAAATTGAGGAGTTTTTTTTTGTTTTTAAGTTTTGTTATCGTGTTTAGAGTGAAATTGATATGTTTTTAATTTTGAACTTGTGTTATGGTTTTTATAGTGAAATTGGTGATTTTTTTGAATTGGAACTTTTGTAATGGTCTTTATAGTGAAATTGGTGAGCTTTTTAACTTGGAAACTTTTGTAAATGGTCTTTATAGTGAAATTGGTGAGTTTTTTTCACTTGGAACGTCTGTCATGGTTTTTATAGTGAAATTGGGTAGTTTTTCAACTTTGAACTTTTGTTATGAATTTAAGAGTGAAATTGGTTAGTTTTTAAAATCTGAACTCTCGTAATGGTCTTTGTCGTGAAATTGGTGATTTTTTGACTTGGATGTTCTGTAATGGTCTTTATAGTGAAATTGGTGAGTTTTTCCACTTTGAACTTTTGTTATGGTCTTTATAGTCAAATTGGTGATATTTTTAACTTGAAACTATTGAAATGGTCTTTATAGTGAAATTGGTGAGTTTTTTCTTTTGGAACTTTTGTCATGGTTTTATAGTGAAATTGGGGAGTTTTTCAACTTTGAACATTTTTATGAGTTTTTGAGTGAAATCGATGAGCTTTTTAACATTGAACTTTTATTTTTGTTTTTATAGTGAAATTGTGAAATAGACGAGGTTTTTAACATATATATTTTATTTTGGTGTTTATAGTGAAATTGTTGATTCTTTGACTTGGAAATTTTGTTATGCTTTTTATAGTGAAATTGGTTAGTTTTTTAACTTTGAACTGTTGTTATTGTTTATAGAATGGAATTGGTGAGTTTTTCCACCTTGAACTTTTAGTATGGTCTTTTAAGTGAAATTGGTGATTTTTTTTTTCACTTGGAACTCTTATTATTGTCTATATAGTGAAATTGAGGAGTTTTTTAGTTTTTAAGTTTTGTTATCGTGTTTAGAGTGAAATTGATATGTTTTTAATTTTGAACTTTTGTTATGGTTTTTATAGTGAAATTGGTGGTTTTTTTTGAATTGGAACGTTAATGGTCTTTATAGTGAATTTGGTGAGCTTTTTAACTTGAAACTTTCGTAAATGGTCTTTATAGTGAAATTGGTGAGTTTTTTTTCACTTGGAACGTTTGTCATGGTTTTTATAGTGAAAATGGGTAGTTTTTCAGCTTTGAACTTTTGTTATGAATTTAAGAGTGAAATTGTTGAGTTTATAAAATCTGAACACTCGTAATGGTCTTTGTTGTGAAATTGGTGTTTTTTTGACTTGGATGTTCTGTAATGGTCTTAATAGTGAAATTGGTGAAGTTTTTTCACTTTGAACTTTTGTTATGGTCTTTATAGTCAAATTGGTGATATTTTTAACTTGAAACTATTGAAATGGTCTTTATAGTGAAATTGGTGAGTTTTTTCTTTTGGAACTTTTGTCATAGTTTTATAGTGAAATTGGGGAGTTTTTCAACTTTGAACATTTTTATGAGTTTTTGAGTGAAATCGATGAGCTTTTCAACACTGAACTTTTATATTTGTTTTTACAGTGAAATTGTTAAATAGGCGAGACTTAGATATTTTATTTTGGTGTTTATAGTGAAATTGTTGATTTTTTGACTAGGGAATTTTGTTATGTTTTTTATAGTGAAATTGGTTAGTTTTTTTAAGTTGAACTGTTGTTATTGTTTATAGAATGAAATTGGTGAGTTTTTTCACTTTGAACTTTTCTTATGGTCTTTTAAGTGAAATTGGTGAATTTTTTTTCACTTGGAACTTTTATTATGGTCTATATAGTGAAATTGAGGAGTTTTTTTTTTGTTTTTAAGTTTTGTTATCGTGTTTAGAGTGAAATTGATATGTTTTTAATTTTGAACTTGTGTTATGGTTTATATAGTGAAATTGGTGATTTTTTTGAATTGGAACTTTTGTAATGGTCTTTATAGTGAAATTGGTGAGCTTTTTAACTTGGAAACTTTTGTAAATGGTCTTTATAGTGAAATTGGTGAGTTTTTTTCACTTGGAACGTCTGTCATGGTTTTTATAGTGAAATTGGGTAGTTTTTCAACTTTGAACTTTTGTTATGAATTTAAGAGTGAAATTGGTTAGTTTTTAAAATCTGAACTCTCGTAATGGTCTTTGTCGTGAAATTGGTGATTTTTTGACTTGGATGTTCTGTAATGGTCTTTATAGTGAAATTGGTGAGTTTTTCCACTTTGAACTTTTGTTATGGTCTTTATAGTCAAATTGGTGATATTTTTAACTTGAAACTATTGTAATGGTCTTTATAGTGAAATTGGTGAGTTTTTTCTTTTGGAACTTTTGTCATGGTTTTATAGTGAAATTGGGGAGTTTTTCATCTTTGAACATTTTTATGAGTTTTTGAGTGAAATCGATGAGCTTTTTAACATTGCATTTTTAGTTTTGTTTTTATAGTGAAATTGTGAAATAGACGAGGTTTTTAACATATATATTTTATTTTGGTGTTTATAGTGAAATTGTTGATTCTTTGACTTGGAAATTTTGTTATGCTTTTTATAGTGAAATTGGTTAGTTTTTTAACTTTGAACTGTTGTTATTGTTTATAGAATGGAATTGGTGAGTTTTTCCACCTTGAACTTTTAGTATGGTCTTTTAAGTGAAATTGGTGATTTTTTTTTTCACTTGGAACTCTTATTATTGTCTATATAGTGAAATTGAGGAGTTTTTTAGTTTTTAAGTTTTGTTATCGTGTTTAGAGTGAAATTGATATGTTTTTAATTTTGAACTTTTGTTATGGTTTTTATAGTGAAATTGGTGGTTTTTTTTGAATTGGAACGTTAATGGTCTTTATAGTGAATTTGGTGAGCTTTTTAACTTGAAACTTTCGTAAATGGTCTTTATAGTGAAATTGGTGAGTTTTTTTTCACTTGGAACGTTTGTCATGGTTTTTATAGTGAAAATGGGTAGTTTTTCAGCTTTGAACTTTTGTTATGAATTTAAGAGTGAAATTGTTGAGTTTATAAAATCTGAACACTCGTAATGGTCTTTGTTGTGAAATTGGTGTTTTTTTGACTTGGATGTTCTGTAATGGTCTTAATAGTGAAATTGGTGAAGTTTTTTCACTTTGAACTTTTGTTATGGTCTTTATAGTCAAATTGGTGATATTTTTAACTTGAAACTATTGAAATGGTCTTTATAGTGAAATTGGTGAGTTTTTTCTTTTGGAACTTTTGTCATAGTTTTATAGTGAAATTGGGGAGTTTTTCAACTTTGAACATTTTTATGAGTTTTTGAGTGAAATCGATGAGCTTTTCAACATTGAACTTTTATATTTGTTTTTACAGTGAAATTGTTAAATAGGCGAGACTTAGATATTTTATTTTGGTGTTTATAGTGAAATTGTTGATTTTTTGACTAGGGAATTTTGTTATGTTTTTTATAGTGAAATTGGTTAGTTTTTTTAACGTTGAACTGTTGTTATTGTTTATAGAATGAAATTGGTGAGTTTTTTCACTTTGAACTTTTCTTATGGTCTTTTAAGTGAAATTGGTGAATTTTTTTTCACTTGGAACTTTTATTATGGTCTATATAGTGAAATTGAGGAGTTTTTTTTTTTTGTTTTTATGTTTTGTTATCGTGTTTAGAGTGAAATTGATATGTTTTTAATTTTGAACTTGTGTTATGGTTTTTATAGTGAAATTGGTGATTTTTTTGAATTGGAACTTTTGTAATGGTCTTTATAGTGAAATTGGTGAGCTTTTTAACTTGGAAACTTTTGTAAATGGTCTTTATAGTGAAATTGGTGAGTTTTTTTCACTTGGAACGTCTGTCATGGTTTTTATAGTGAAATTGGGTAGTTTTTCAACTTTGAACTTTTGTTATGAATTTAAGAGTGAAATTGGTTAGTTTTTAAAATCTGAACTCTCGTAATGGTCTTTGTCGTGAAATTGGTGATTTTTTGACTTGGATGTTCTGTAATGGTCTTTATAGTGAAATTGGTGAGTTTTTCCACTTTGAACTTTTGTTATGGTCTTTATAGTCAAATTGGTGATATTTTTAACTTGAAACTATTGAAATGGTCTTTATAGTGAAATTGGTGAGTTTTTTCTTTTGGAACTTTTGTCATGGTTTTATAGTGAAATTGGGGAGTTTTTCATCTTTGAACATTTTTATGAGTTTTTGAGTGAAATCGATGAGCTTTTTAACATTGAACTTTTATTTTTGTTTTTATAGTGAAATTGTGAAATAGACGAGGTTTTTAACATATATATTTTATTTTGGTGTTTATAGTGAAATTGTTGATTCTTTGACTTGGAAATTTTGTTATGCTTTTTATAGTGAAATTGGTTAGTTTTTTAACTTTGAACTGTTGTTATTGTTTATAGAATGGAATTGGTGAGTTTTTCCACCTTGAACTTTTAGTATGGTCTTTTAAGTGAAATTGGTGATTTTTTTTTTCACTTGGAACTCTTATTATTGTCTATATAGTGAAATTGAGGAGTTTTTTAGTTTTTAAGTTTTGTTATCGTGTTTAGAGTGAAATTGATATGTTTTTAATTTTGAACTTTTGTTATGGTTTTTATAGTGAAATTGGTGGTTTTTTTGAATTGGAACGTTAATGGTCTTTATAGTGAATTTGGTGAGCTTTTTAACTTGAAACTTTCGTAAGTGGTCTTTATAGTGAAATTGGCGAGTTTTTTTTCACTTGGAACGTTTGTCATGGTTTTTATAGTGAAAATGGGTAGTTTTTCAGCTTTGAACTTTTGTTATGAATTTAAGAGTGAAATTGTTGAGTTTATAAAATCTGAACACTCGTAATGGTCTTTGTTGTGAAATTGGTGTTTTTTTGACTTGGATGTTCTGTAATGGTCTTAATAGTGAAATTGGTGAAGTTTTTTCACTTTGAACTTTTGTTATGGTCTTTATAGTCAAATTGGTGATATTTTTAACTTGAAACTATTGAAATGGTCTTTATAGTGAAATTGGTGAGTTTTTTCTTTTGGAACTTTTGTCATAGTTTTATAGTGAAATTGGGGAGTTTTTCAACTTTGAACATTTTTATGAGTTTTTGAGTGAAATCGATGAGCTTTTCAACATTGAACTTTTATATTTGTTTTTACAGTGAAATTGTTAAATAGGCGAGACTTAGATATTTTATTTTGGTGTTTATAGTGAAATTGTTGATTTTTTGACTAGGGAATTTTGTTATGTTTTTTATAGTGAAATTGGTTAGTTTTTTTAACGTTGAACTGTTGTTATTGTTTATAGAATGAAATTGGTGAGTTTTTTCACTTTGAACTTTTCTTATGGTCTTTTAAGTGGAATTGGTGAATTTTTTTTCACTTGGAACTTTTATTATGGTCTATATAGTGAAATTGAGGAGTTTTTTTTTTTTGTTTTTATGTTTTGTTATCGTGTTTAGAGTGAAATTGATATGTTTTTAATTTTGAACTTGTGTTATGGTTTTTATAGTGAAATTGGTGATTTTTTTGAATTGGAACTTTTGTAATGGTCTTTATAGTGAAATTGGTGAGCTTTTTAACTTGGAAACTTTTGTAAATGGTCTTTATAGTGAAATTGGTGAGTTTTTTTCACTTGGAACGTCTGTCATGGTTTTTATAGTGAAATTGGGTAGTTTTTCAACTTTGAATTTTTGTTATGAATTTAAGAGTGAAATTGGTTAGTTTTTAAAATCTGAACTCTCGTAATGGTCTTTGTCGTGAAATTGGTGATTTTTTGACTTGGATGTTCTGTAATGGTCTTTATAGTGAAATTGGTGAGTTTTTCCACTTTGAACTTTTGTTATGGTCTTTATAGTCAAATTGGTGATATTTTTAACTTGAAACTATTGAAATGGTCTTTATAGTGAAATTGGTGAGTTTTTTCTTTTGGAACTTTTGTCATGGTTTTATAGTGAAATTGGGGAGTTTTTCATCTTTGAACATTTTTATGAGTTTTTGAGTGAAATCGATGAGCTTTTTAACATTGAACTTTTATTTTTGTTTTTATAGTGAAATTGTGAAATAGACGAGGTTTTTAACATATATATTTTATTTTGGTGTTTATAGTGAAATTGTTGATTCTTTGACTTGGAAATTTTGTTATGCTTTTTATAGTGAAATTGGTTAGTTTTTTAACTTTGAACTGTTGTTATTGTTTATAGAATGGAATTGGTGAGTTTTTCCACCTTGAACTTTTAGTATGGTCTTTTAAGTGAAATTGGTGATTTTTTTTTTCACTTGGAACTCTTATTATTGTCTATATAGTGAAATTGAGGAGTTTTTTAGTTTTTAAGTTTTGTTATCGTGTTTAGAGTGAAATTGATATGTTTTTAATTTTGTACTTTTGTTATGGTTTTTATAGTGAAATTGGTGGTTTTTTTGAATTGGAACGTTAATGGTCTTTATAGTGAATTTGGTGAGCTTTTTAACTTGAAACTTTCGTAAGTGGTCTTTATAGTGAAATTGGCGAGTTTTTTTTCACTTGGAACGTTTGTCATGGTTTTTATAGTGAAAATGGGTAGTTTTTCAGCTTTGAACTTTTGTTATGAATTTAAGAGTGAAATTGTTGAGTTTATAAAATCTGAACACTCGTAATGGTCTTTGTTGTGAAATTGGTGTTTTTTTGACTTGGATGTTCTGTAATGGTCTTAATAGTGAAATTGGTGAAGTTTTTTCACTTTGAACTTTTGTTATGGTCTTTATAGTCAAATTGGTGATATTTTTAACTTGAAACTATTGAAATGGTCTTTATAGTGAAATTGGTGAGTTTTTTCTTTTGGAACTTTTGTCATAGTTTTATAGTGAAATTGGGGAGTTTTTCAACTTTGAACATTTTTATGAGTTTTTGAGTGAAATCGATGAGCTTTTCAACATTGAACTTTTATATTTGTTTTTACAGTGAAATTGTTAAATAGGCGAGACTTAGATATTTTATTTTGGTGTTTATAGTGAAATTGTTGATTTTTTGACTAGGGAATTTTGTTATGTTTTTTATAGTGAAATTGGTTAGTTTTTTTAACGTTGAACTGTTGTTATTGTTTATAGAATGAAATTGGTGAGTTTTTTCACTTTGAACTTTTCTTATGGTCTTTTAAGTGAAATTGGTGAATTTTTTTTCACTTGGAACTTTTATTATGGTCTATATAGTGAAATTGAGGAGTTTTTTTTTTTGTTTTTATGTTTTGTTATCGTGTTTAGAGTGAAATTGATATGTTTTTAATTTTGAACTTGTGTTATGGTTTTTATAGTGAAATTGGTGATTTTTTTGAATTGGAACTTTTGTAATGGTCTTTATAGTGAAATTGGTGAGCTTTTTAACTTGGAAACTTTTGTAAATGGTCTTTATAGTGAAATTGGTGAGTTTTTTTCACTTGGAACGTCTGTCATGGTTTTTATAGTGAAATTGGGTAGTTTTTCAACTTTGAACTTTTGTTATGAATTTAAGAGTGAAATTGGTTAGTTTTTAAAATCTGAACTCTCGTAATGGTCTTTGTCGTGAAATTGGTGATTTTTTGACTTGGATGTTCTGTAATGGTCTTTATAGTGAAATTGGTGAGTTTTTCCACTTTGAACTTTTGTTATGGTCTTTATAGTCAAATTGGTGATATTTTTAACTTGAAACTATTGAAATGGTCTTTATAGTGAAATTGGTGAGTTTTTTCTTTTGGAACTTTTGTCATGGTTTTATAGTGAAATTGGGGAGTTTTTCATCTTTGAACATTTTTATGAGTTTTTGAGTGAAATCGATGAGCTTTTTAACATTGAACTTTTATTTTTGTTTTTATAGTGAAATTGTGAAATAGACGAGGTTTTTAACATATATATTTTATTTTGGTGTTTATAGTGAAATTGTTGATTCTTTGACTTGGAAATTTTGTTATGCTTTTTATAGTGAAATTGGTTAGTTTTTTAACTTTGAACTGTTGTTATTGTTTATAGAATGGAATTGGTGAGTTTTTCCACCTTGAACTTTTAGTATGGTCTTTTAAGTGAAATTGGTGATTTTTTTTTTCACTTGGAACTCTTATTATTGTCTATATAGTGAAATTGAGGAGTTTTTTAGTTTTTAAGTTTTGTTATCGTGTTTAGAGTGAAATTGATATGTTTTTAATTTTGAACTTTTGTTATGGTTTTTATAGTGAAATTGGTGGTTTTTTTGAATTGGAACGTTAATGGTCTTTATAGTGAATTTGGTGAGCTTTTTAACTTGAAACTTTCGTAAATGGTCTTTATAGTGAAATTGGCGAGTTTTTTTTCACTTGGAACGTTTGTCATGGTTTTTATAGTGAAAATGGGTAGTTTTTCAGCTTTGAACTTTTGTTATGAATTTAAGAGTGAAATTGTTGAGTTTATAAAATCTGAACACTCGTAATGGTCTTTGTTGTGAAATTGGTGTTTTTTTGACTTGGATGTTCTGTAATGGTCTTAATAGTGAAATTGGTGAAGTTTTTTCACTTTGAACTTTTGTTATGGTCTTTATAGTCAAATTGGTGATATTTTTAACTTGAAACTATTGAAATGGTCTTTATAGTGAAATTGGTGAGTTTTTTCTTTTGGAACTTTTGTCATAGTTTTATAGTGAAATTGGGGAGTTTTTCAACTTTGAACATTTTTATGAGTTTTTGAGTGAAATCGATGAGCTTTTCAACATTGAACTTTTATATTTGTTTTTACAGTGAAATTGTTAAATAGGCGAGACTTAGATATTTTATTTTGGTGTTTATAGTGAAATTGTTGATTTTTTGACTAGGGAATTTTGTTATGTTTTTTATAGTGAAATTGGTTAGTTTTTTTAACGTTGAACTGTTGTTATTGTTTATAGAATGAAATTGGTGAGTTTTTTCACTTTGAACTTTTCTTATGGTCTTTTAAGTGAAATTGGTGAATTTTTTTTCACTTGGAACTTTTATTATGGTCTATATAGTGAAATTGAGGAGTTTTTTTTTTGTTTTTAAGTTTTGTTATCGTGTTTAGAGTGAAATTGATATGTTTTTAATTTTGAACTTGTGTTATGGTTTTTATAGTGAAATTGGTGATTTTTTTGAATTGGAACTTTTGTAATGGTCTTTATAGTGAAATTGGTGAGCTTTTTAACTTGGAAACTTTTGTAAATGGTCTTTATAGTGAAATTGGTGAGTTTTTTTCACTTGGAACGTCTGTCATGGTTTTTATAGTGAAATTGGGTAGTTTTTCAACTTTGAACTTTTGTTATGAATTTAAGAGTGAAATTGGTTAGTTTTTAAAATCTGAACTCTCGTAATGGTCTTTGTCGTGAAATTGGTGATTTTTTGACTTGGATGTTCTGTAATGGTCTTTATAGTGAAATTGGTGAGTTTTTCCACTTTGAACTTTTGTTATGGTCTTTATAGTCAAATTGGTGATATTTTTAACTTGAAACTATTGAAATGGTCTTTATAGTGAAATTGGTGAGTTTTTTCTTTTGGAACTTTTGTCATGGTTTTATAGTGAAATTGGGGAGTTTTTCAACTTTGAACATTTTTATGAGTTTTTGAGTGAAATCGATGAGCTTTTTAACATTGAACTTTTATTTTTGTTTTTATAGTGAAATTGTGAAATAGACGAGGTTTTTAACATATATATTTTATTTTGGTGTTTATAGTGAAATTGTTGATTCTTTGACTTGGAAATTTTGTTATGCTTTTTATAGTGAAATTGGTTAGTTTTTTAACTTTGAACTGTTGTTATTGTTTATAGAATGGAATTGGTGAGTTTTTCCACCTTGAACTTTTAGTATGGTCTTTTAAGTGAAATTGGTGATTTTTTTTTTCACTTGGAACTCTTATTATTGTCTATATAGTGAAATTGAGGAGTTTTTTAGTTTTTAAGTTTTGTTATCGTGTTTAGAGTGAAATTGATATGTTTTTAATTTTGAACTTTTGTTATGGTTTTTATAGTGAAATTGGTGGTTTTTTTGACTTGGAACGTTAATGGTCTTTATAGTGAATTTGGTGAGCTTTTTAACTTGAAACTTTCGTAAATGGTCTTTATAGTGAAATTGGCGAGTTTTTTTTCACTTGGAACGTTTGTCATGGTTTTTATAGTGAAAATGGGTAGTTTTTCAGCTTTGAACTTTTGTTATGAATTTAAGAGTGAAATTGTTGAGTTTATAAAATCTGAACACTCGTAATGGTCTTTGTTGTGAAATTGGTGTTTTTTTGACTTGGATGTTCTGTAATGGTCTTAATAGTGAAATTGGTGAAGTTTTTTCACTTTGAACTTTTGTTATGGTCTTTATAGTCAAATTGGTGATATTTTTAACTTGAAACTATTGAAATGGTCTTTATAGTGAAATTGGTGAGTTTTTTCTTTTGGAACTTTTGTCATAGTTTTATAGTGAAATTGGGGAGTTTTTCAACTTTGAACATTTTTATGAGTTTTTGAGTGAAATCGATGAGCTTTTCAACATTGAACTTTTATATTTGTTTTTACAGTGAAATTGTTAAATAGGCGAGACTTAGATATTTTATTTTGGTGTTTATAGTGAAATTGTTGATTTTTTGACTAGGGAATTTTGTTATGTTTTTTATAGTGAAATTGGTTAGTTTTTTTAACGTTGAACTGTTGTTATTGTTTATAGAATGAAATTGGTGAGTTTTTTCACTTTGAACTTTTCTTATGGTCTTTTAAGTGAAATTGGTGAATTTTTTTTCACTTGGAACTTTTATTATGGTCTATATAGTGAAATTGAGGAGTTTTTTTTTTGTTTTTAAGTTTTGTTATCGTGTTTAGAGTGAAATTGATATGTTTTTAATTTTGAACTTGTGTTATGGTTTTTATAGTGAAATTGGTGATTTTTTTGAATTGGAACTTTTGTAATGGTCTTTATAGTGAAATTGGTGAGCTTTTTAACTTGGAAACTTTTGTAAATGGTCTTTATAGTGAAATTGGTGAGTTTTTTTCACTTGGAACGTCTGTCATGGTTTTTATAGTGAAATTGGGTAGTTTTTCAACTTTGAACTTTTGTTATGAATTTAAGAGTGAAATTGATTAGTTTTTAAAATCTGAACT
>CAWUDS030001010.1:2500-39783 GCA_963859935.3 Lathyrus sativus | reverse complement strand
TGTAGCTCAGAGGATTAGAGCACGTGGCTACGAACCACGGTGTCGGGGGTTCGAATCCCTCCTCGCCCACAACCTCCTAAAAGGAGAAGGACCTTGGGGATAAGAAAATAAAATATGATTGAGGTTGAAATAAAAAAGTCTTACATTATTTTTTAATGTAAAGTAGAAATATAGTAGAATAGTATATCATGAGATAGAATGTAATAGAAACAAACTTTACACTTCCTTTTGATTCCAAATTCTTTCATTGGAAATGAAAAAAATCTCCCCAAGTAGGATTTGAACCTACGACCAATCGGTTAACAGCCGACCGCTCTACCACTGAGCTACTGAGGAACAACGGCAAATTCTATCCCATCCTTATTCTAATAGAATAAGATATCTAATTCTATATAGAATAAGATATCTAATAATATCTTATACTAAGAGTTTGTAATATATTCCATAAGTAATCATATTCATAGAATATGATTGATGCCTTGGTGGTGAAATGGTAGACACGCGAGACTCAAAATCTCGTGCTAATACAGCGTGGAGGTTCGAGTCCTCTTCAAGGCATAATATTGAGATCTATTATGGAATTGGAATAAGTTCGCCAGCAGATCACGAAGTTTTGGTGATCTTATCTATCTAATGAAATGAATGGAGAGTCCATTTTGAAATCGTCCCGCCTGCAACCCCTGTAAACCAACGGATAAAGTAGATTTTATATTCGATTTAGGAGATTGGTGACTTACCCATTCAATGACTTTGGCACTCGACATTCCAAAAAATGGGTACTGTACTCTCGGGTCGGGTGAATTCCATAATAGACGCCTGTTGGCATGCCAACCTTCTTTCTCAGGACCTATCTGAAAAGAAAATTCTGTACTTATTGGTTGTGAATATCTGAATAGGACAAATCCCCCCGTGGATCTCTTTATTTGCTTCAAAACAAGTGGGCTCGGTCAAGGGCAATATGGATTCTCGATATTAGGGGATCTTCTCAATTGAAAGATCCCCTAATATCAACTTGAGACGACGAGAAAGAAAGTATCTATTTTATTTCATTATTCAGTGAAACCAATCGTTCGTTATTGGAAGAGATAATAACAAGCATCTCGTCTGGGAAAACCCATTTTTTTCTCAACAATGTCTTTGTGATTTGAGCCAATAGGGTTCTGTTAGATAGGAACACATTTGATAAATATTGATAACTTTCGTATAGAGTAGTAGAACGAAAAAATTCATTTGATACTGAAGTATTGGTTGTAAACCATCTCTCGCGATCAATCGATAATCTCAAATTCTGTTCTTCCATATCCTTCCTCAACCATCTTTCATCTAGATATTTCCAATAAGTTTTCTTGGTTTTGGAAGTCAAAAGTATCTGTTCCTCTGAAGAAAATTCTTCTTGATGTGAAAACACAGGATCCTCATCCTCTTGGAATAGCAAAAAGAGTGGATCTCCGGGGTCCCAAATGAAATGGCTTATGTGAAAAAAGCCTTGTTCGTTGGAAGATCTCACTCGTGTCTGGTCCTGCATGGTTCCATCCTGCAAGAACTCCGAATCATTCTCACCCTTTTCATCATAATCATCTTTGTCCTGAAATGACCCTTCCCCATAGGGAAATCTCAATTCATTGGACCCTTCGTCAAAGAGAAAGCACCAAGGGCGCCACAGTCTAGGAGCCCAAAGTATGTTTTCCAATAATTCCTCCATTAGGTCTAGCTCTAGCTCTAGCTCTATCTGTTTCGGGTCGTAGACTCCGACTCCTTCCCCTTCTTCGAACCCCGGTTCATATTTTTTATAGAGAAATCGTTCACTATTATAAATGATAGAAGAAAACCCATTTTGAAGCATCTTTAAGGGATTTCTTTCGGGCCGAAGAAGCAACGGCACTCCATCATTATCAAACCGACTTCCTGTCTCGGAGGGTCCCAGCAGAGCACCCTCTATTTCTAATAGCCCATGAACTAGATCAGAATCATTCTCACGGAGTCTATAAGAAGCATCATTGTTTTCATTAGGTCTGGGTACAGAAAAAAAGTCTTCAGCGACCGATCCGGCAGAACAACTCAAAAGATAAAGAAGTATAGTTAATTTCTTCATGCTTCTTCCAAGTTCGACGTACCATTTGTACAAAGAAGAATCCCCCTCCTGACATGCTGTCTTCTTCATATAGATAGATATAGGATCTATAGAGCAATTACTGAGAAGTAGATTTTGTGAAACAACCCTCCCTATCTGATAAAAAAGGATCCCATGATCCTGAATCTCTCTTATATGAGATCTAAAATTCCAAGTTTGTCTATGAAGAGCAAATCGAATTATATTAGTGTCTATAATAGATTTCTTTTGTATAATACTAATCGATAGCGCCTCATTAGTAAGTGCTACAAGATCAGGTACATTAGAACCTAGAGTTATAGACCCCAATCGATTAGTATTGAATATTTGCTTTTCCAAGTGAAATCCCCTAGTATATGAAAGAGTAAAAAAGTGCTTTCTTTGTTGTGGAATAAGAAGCCTTCGTACCTTAATGCATGTATTTAATTTATCCGTCCCTATTAAACAAGGGTCTACTTTTTCTGGAATATGAGTAGAAGCAATAACAAGATTATTGCTAGTAGAACCTTTTTCAGAATCTCTGGAAAGAGAGTTCACTAATATACCCAGCGATAAGTCATCCGACTCCTTCCTATCGAAATCATGAATGTTTGGAATCCAAATTATGCAAGGAGACATTGCTTTTACTAATTCCAATTGAATTGTGAGATAAAACCGGTCTAGTTCCTTTTCCGGTATGATATCGCTAGATACCGGATCCTCCATACTTAGAAACTTCAATCGGCTATCAAGCTTACGGTCGAAATCGTCGCTATGATCCCTTTCATAATTCTCTGGATTATAGCAACTACCCTCGTAATCCGGTAAAAGACTGTAAATGGTACCCTCTCTTTGATCAAAAAGATCGTCCTCATCATAACTCGTATCAAAACCCCTAGGAAAGTTCTCCAGGAACTTGTTTACAAATACTGTAATGAAAGGAACATAGGAGGTTGTCGCTAGAGATTTGAGCAAATAGGATTGTCCAGTTATTATAGAACCTATCACTAAAATACCCCTAGAAGGGGATAGGGCTAAGCGTAGCGAAAAGGGTTTATCATGAGATGGGAAATCCAAACAGCTAGCCCTACACGGGATTTCTGAATAAGTGATTGTCTGATAATGAGCGAGGAATACCCGTCTTTCTGCTAAGCAGGATGTATTGAACTCATAATTCATTAGATCCTTTTTATGAATGTCAATTAAATATCGTAAGTAAATTGTTCCCGGTTGTTCAATCATTTGATAACCAGAGTTATTCTTTGATAACTCATCACTATTAGTAAGACTCACTAAAATTTGATCCATCCTTTTTTCTGTCGTTAAGGTAGAGAAAGTAAGCAAGAATTCTCTTTCTTTATCAGCAATTAAATCACTATTCGCGATCCAGGATTCTATTTTATCAGAAATGCAATCACTATTCATGTTTTTTCTTTTTTTTATCAATGAATAGATTTCTTTACTTGTATGACTTAAATGTCTCGTATTTTTCAAAAACGCGATTCGATTGATGGGATTTGGTAGAATCCTTATGAACTTCATGAGATTAAAACCTTCACCCCTTGGGACGCCAGAAGGCGAACCTCGTCTTTCTTCTCGAAAATTTTCGAATTGTTTTAGAGCCATTCGAAAAATATACTGTAACCAGAAATATTTTTGTTCTGATGTACCATACCTATCCAGAAGTTTTTTCAATTCAATGATGTAGGATGGAATCATCAACGATTTGACCTGTTCGAACTCTGTCTGTAACTCATTAGAGAATCGAGAAACAAAGGAAAGATGTGTATGAACTAAATATCCAGTAATAAGAAGAAGTAAAAGGATTGAAAACAGGAACTCCTCAATATTTAGTGATCTCAGATGTGTCGATATGAATGGTGACTCATTATTTGTGTGAAGAAGATCTTTTTCGTACACCTCTACAAGAGACTTATGTAAACACTTACTCCAAATCTCACTTATACGATTCCGTTGTCCAATACCCAGTTTTTTCCGAAGAATTGCCTTGGCTCCATGGATAAGATTAGGCAAAATAGATAACATTTTTTTCCATTTAGGACTCTTCTTTAGTATCACAAATAGGTCTGAAAAAGTATGTATAAATAGTAAAAGTAGATTTTTTTGCCCTGTCGTGGTAAGGAGCGACGGTATTATATACGGGTACAATGGCTTCAATTTGGAGAGAACGGTTGAAAAACTACTCTTTCTTTGAAAGTTTCTATACATCTGCCCTTTTTTAAGGAATTTTTTTAGAGGTTTTTTTTTCCTCTTTTCGGATGGTAAAAATTCCTCAGAATATAGAGTATATGAATATAGAGTATATAGAGTGTCACGCAAATCAGTGTCAAGCAAATCTATGTTTAAATCGAAATCCAAATACGTATGCAACTTTTTCCATTTTGGATCAGACAGATTAATAGCGGAAAGACGATTACAATAAGTTCTTTCAAAATTCACTATTTCTTCCTCTGTTAGAGGTGTTCCAGAAATGTCCGCAATAGCTCTAGGACCGCGAGTTGGAAAATGGAAAGATTTGTACAAGTCATATCCGTCATCACCACTTTGCGGAAAATTATTTAATATGTTAGAGACCTCTAACTCGCTTGGTGAAATAGTATCTCTGTCCAAAAAAACATGTTTTTTTTTCCCGTCGCCAAAAGAAAATATTTTCTTTCGACTGAACAAGACATTGAGGAATTGTTCATACAAAAAATCATAATTACAGGACCTTTCCCCATAAAAAGAGAATCTTTTCTTACAATCGAAATCTTGATTATTCAAGAATCGAAGTCGATTTACTTTATAAAAAGAGGAAATCAATGAACTTCTATGAAAACATTTCACAGGATTCAGCCAATTGTCTTGATTTGCTATCTGATTGATCAATAATTTCGATTTTTGAGAAGTATAATAGTCATCCAATAATAGGGCTTTCTTTTTTTTCAAATGAACCGTTTGCAGACCCATTGATTCTAACAACTGATTCCCGAGTGCATCATTCATACGTTTCAATTCATCCATATGGATCTGAGACCTATGAACGGGCATACTCCCAAAACTCACCAAGAAAAAAGGAACTGAGTTAGAGAAAAAGGGAAGAAGCTTGGACAAAAACAAACAAAGTGACTTAGAAAAATTTTTTTTGTCGATAACCTCAGACCAATCAATCGAATATGCATTCATATGTAATCGATCGAACACTACTTGAAAACGGCTATTCTCCTCAGAAATGAAATGGTCCAAATGTTCCTGGAAATTCTTGCTCCCCTTGGACCATTTGTATTTATCTGTATTTGGATCCTTATTCACGGATCTCTCGGTTCGATAAATAAAAAGAAGAGGATCAAAGCATTTCTTCTGACTCTTTTTCCAATTTGAGAAACGTTGATTGATCATGTGTTTCCTTAGAGGTATATGATTATGAATATCATTTTCATACCTTTTAATTACATATTCTAAGTTGCGATTGAATCGATTACCTTGAAAAGAATTCCCACAAGAGGTCTGGACCCATTTTTTTATGATCTTTGGATAAAAAGATTCATTCGCTTCGTAAAAAAGCCGAGGCAGAACCAATAAAGATTTCTTTTTTGATTCATCCCTGGAGTTGAATACTTGATTTACAAATTGTTTATCATCAATTTTCGACAAATCAATAGAAAAAGAGAATCCATTATGATACACCAGATCCGGCTTAGTTATTGAGAGATTGAATAGATTTGCCATTTCTTGAAATCTCTCTTCTGATTGAAAATCGCGATGTAACAAGTACCCCCCCCTATTCTGGTCATGGAATAGATCAAATAAACCAAAAACTAGCTTTTTGTTCAAGAATGAAATATGATTTGGAACTGTCAAAAGTTTCTCCTTTGCAACCCTATCACATCCTCTATCGGATGAAATAGGATGAATTGAGACATTATTTTGTAAATACATGATTATCTTAACTATATTGGCTATTTCTTTATTTTCCGATTGCCTCGAAAGAACAAAAGAAACATCTTCTTCTTTTTTAAATAATTTTATATCTTGAGCGGACTTCTCAGTAGGATTCAAATCCAGATGAAGTTCTGACCATCTGTCGCCGAAAAAAGAGCAATTATCTCTCTCAGATATATTTTTTTCTTTTGGACCAGACAGGAGCGGAACAATCAACCTAGTCATGACCAACCTATTGATATTGAACGAATCTTTTGAGTCTTCCAATGGATCATTCCCGGATCCAATGGAATTGATTTGTATAGGAAGAAGCCCTGTCAAATAAATATTTTTTTTTTCGATCATCTTTCGATTGTTAATACGATATATAAGGATCGCTAGTAGAAATAAGACAAAATTCTTGATCGTGAAATATCTTGTTAAACCGCGTGAAACTAGGATACTCCAAATTCTGGAGTCTAAGAGTTTGATAAAACTCTCTTGATGGAAAAAAATGTGAATGACAGATATGACTGAATGGAATTGTGTCCAGGAATCTGAGAAATAGGAAGAATTCTTGCTCTCTCTAAAAATGTCTCGCAATTCTAAAATCCAAATGTCTAAGTCATTTTTCTTCGTTTGATTCATATATCCCCCTTTATTTAAAAAAATTAAAAAAATTTGATGTATTTTTTTTATCGATTGTTTTTTCTATTCTATTTATTTCTCTTTTCTCTATGTATTTATTTATATCTAAACTGAGATATATCATCATACCAGCAACTTGATTTGCTATTTCACTCTCAATCTCTTGCCCTAAAAAAAGGATTCTGTCGTAAAAAAGTTGATGGTATAAGTCAACCCAAGTAGCTTCATCCTCGCCAGGAATTTGAAAGGCTACCTTTGGAACACCTACTGGCATAAAAAAATGATGAAGTTGTCTGACACCAGCATGTTACTTTGATGTCAAATTGTGCAGATTATAGATATTTATCTATGATCTATATATCTATTTTATTTTCGATTCCGAAAAGAATATGAAATTCAGAAAATAATATGAATATTTTAATCTTCAAGTTTTTCGTTTTACTATGTATATCATATTAAGTATAAGATATAAGCTTTTTCCAATAGAAGAAGTTTGACCCCTCCCATTAATAATTCCCATTATTAATGTTTTCGTTTTCTTTATTGGTGGGGTCTTATATATTCCATTTTCATGTGCCTCACAACCCGAAAGAATTCGGGGGGAGGGGTCATTTCGTTTTTTGATCTAGAATGAATAGTTTCAAGAGATGAGAGAATTCAGAATACCCACTAGAAATACTAATCCAATCCATAAGGATGTAGCGGAAAAGACAACATTTTTGTTACTTGACCAACCATCAGGAGAAGCAAATACAACAGGTACACTAATTAATAAAATGGATGAAGTAACAATTAATGCAAAAACAGCTAATTGAAACGCAATAGTCATGTTTATAATCCTCTAATTTACCAACAAAAGAACTATACCATTTGATCCCCCAACCCCTTTTCTTTTGATTTGACCCCTTCCAAAAATAAATAAAAAACACATTCTCATTATGGGGGGTTTTATCATGAATCCATTGATTTTAGATGACACTCCTTATTGAGGCATGAATCGAGGGGTAGTTTTTTTTTTTTTTACTTCACAAAAGAGCATGCTGGATCATGAATATATAATATATAATATATATGGATAGAGAACTAGACCAATAGATTCACACTGGATATCTTTATCATAGAGAAAAGGGTATTAATTTGTATGGTCATGTTCTCTTGAGTGGAATAAAGATAAAATAGAAATTAGCTTTTGGAGAGATGGCTGAGTGGTTGATAGCTCCGGTCTTGAAAACCGGTATAGTTCCAAACAAAGAACTATCGAGGGTTCGAATCCCCCTCTCTCCTTTTTCTTGGCGAATGGATTTTTTTCTTTTATTGATTTAAATTGATTTAAGTTGGCTCGGTTTTTTCGGGCTCGGCTAAGTGGTGATATAGCCGAGCCCGAAAAAAGATTAGATATAAATGAATTGAAAAAGAAAATATTTTTTCAATATGATCTCCTCGACTCAACTCAATATGTATACTAAAATCAAAGTGATTCTTACGTCAAGCATTGGATTTCATGTCTCAATTAAGAGGAGTCATGGAAAGAACAGGCTCCAAATCTCTATCAATTCCTTTTTCAAATCCTGCGGCAGCTGCGCGAGCTCTTCCCGCGTGCCATAAATGACCTACGAATAGGAAGAATCCTAGAACAAAATGAGAAGTAGCTAACCAACTTCTAGGAGAGACATAATTGACTGCATTAATTTCTGTAGCTACGCCACCCACGGAATTTAAAGAACCTAAAGGAGCATGAGTCATATATTCTGCGGAACGACGTTCTTGCCAAGGCTGTATATCTTTTTTCAGTCTACTCAAGTCCAAACCATTAGGACCTCTTAGAGGTTCTAACCAGGGAGCACGCAGATCCCAAAAACGCATAGTTTCTCCTCCAAAAATGACTTCTCCGGTCGGAGAACGCATTAGATATTTACCTAAACCGGTAGGCCCTTGAGCGGAGCCTACATTAGCTCCAAGACGTTGGTCTCTAACTAGAAAAGTAAATGCTTGAGCTTGAGAAGCTTCCGGTCCAGTGGGACCATAAAACTCACTAGGATAAGCAGTATTATTAAACCAGACAAAGCAACAAGCTATAAAACCAAAAACGGCTAAAGCACCTAAACTATAAGATAAGTAAGCTTCCCCAGACCATACTAGTGCACGCCGAGCCCATGCAAAGGGTTTGGTTAAGATATGCCAGATTCCACCAAGTATACAAATGGAACCCAACCATACATGTCCCCCAATTATATCTTCCAAATCGTCCACACTAACAATCCAACCTTCTCCCCCAAAAGGCGATTTTAGTAAATAACCAAATATAATGCTTGGACTAAGGGTTAAGTTGGTAATTTTTCTTACATCTCCCCCTCCTGGAGCCCAGGTATCATATATACCCCCAAAATAAAAAGCCTTCAATATTAGAAGAAAAGCCCCTATACCTAACAAAATTAAGTGAATACCTAAAATAGTAGTCATTTTATTTCTATCTTTCCATACATAACCAAAGAATGGAAAAGATTCTTCAAGAGTCTCAGGTCCCAGAAGTGCATGATAAATACCGCCAAAGCCCAATACTGCAGAGGAAATTAAGTGAAGTACTCCAGATACAAAGTATGGAAAGGTGTCGATAACTTCCCCTCCAGGACCTACCCCCCAACCTAGAGTAGCTAGATGGGGAAGTAAAATTAAGCCTTGTTCATACATGGGCTTCTCGGGTACGAAATGAGCAACTTCAAATAGGTTCATTGCTCCGGCCCAGAATACTATTAATCCGGCATGGGCTACATGGGCCCCCAGTAGTTTACCGGATAAATTGATAAGTCGGGCATTCCCGGCCCACCAAGCAAAACCAGTCGTTTCTTGGTCACGACCAGTTAAAGGTAAAGTTCCATTAAAGAGCGTTTCCACGTGGTAGAACCTCCTCAGGGAATATAAGGTTTTCATGAGGCTGATCTTGAGCCGCCATCCACGCACGAATACCTTCGTTTAAGAGAATATTTTTGGTGTAGAAAGTCTCAAATTCAGGATCTTCCGCTGCGCGGATTTCTTGAGAAACAAAGTCATAGGCACGTAGGTTCAGGGCCAGACCGACTACTCCAAGAGCACTCATCCATAAACCAGTTACTGGTACAAATAACATAAAGAAATGTAACCAACGTTTATTGGAAAAAGCAACCCCAAAGATTTGGGACCAAAAGCGGTTAGCAGTAACCATTGAATAAGTTTCTTCTGCTTGGGTTGGGTTAAAAGCACGGAATGTATTTGCGCCATCACCATCTTCAAATAAGGTATTTTCTACGGTAGCGCCATGAATAGCGCATAGTAGGGCAGCGCCCAATACACCAGCAACTCCCATCATATGAAATGGGTTTAATGTCCAATTATGAAACCCTTGGAAAAAGAGAATGAATCGAAATATAGCTGCTACACCAAAACTAGGCGCAAAGAACCAACCAGACTGGCCCAGTGGATAAATCAGGAATACAGAAACAAAAACAGCAATTGGACCGGAGAATGCGATTGCATTATAAGGCCGCAATTGAACAGATCGAGCAAGTTCAAATTGACGTAACATAAAACCTATTAATCCGAAAGCACCGTGAAGAGCAACAAAAGTCCACAGACCACCTAATTGACACCAACGGGTCAAATCTCCCTGTGCTTCAGGACCCCACAGTAACAACAAAGAGTGTGCTAAACTATTAGCAGGAGTAGAGACTGCTGCAGTTAAGAAGTTACAACCTTCCAAATAGGAACTTGCCAATCCATGAGTATACCATGAAGTTACAAAGGTGGTACCTGTGAACCAACCCCCCACGGCAAAATAGGCGCAAGGAAAGAGCAATAGACCGGACCAACCCACAAAAACAAAACGGTCCCTCCGTAACCAGTCATCCATAATATCAAATAAATCATTTTGATCTTTGGTAAATTTACCAAGAGCTATAGTCATAGTAATCCTCCTATTCAACTACTTCAAACCATTTCCGAACACCTCCTAGGATTTTCAACGATGGAACCTTCGAGGCTTTTTTCATTTTATATAGAATATGATTTCTCGTAGACTGTCCCTTCTTTTCTACTGGGGTTCGAATAGAAAAATTCTTTTTTTGTCCATTGATATCTAATAAATCCATTAACTTAATTAATTGGCTTATTCCTTTCTATTCTAACAAAATTCCCTAAGTCATGACTCGAAAATTGTCTTATGACTCATAAATCCTAGAAATACATTTTTTAAAGAACTATTCCAAAAACAAATGATCGATCGCTTTTATTACTCTCGTTACCAGCGGATCCCCAGACATACTACTCTGCTTTTATCAAATAAGATTCTTTTTGAATCTTGTTCGTGAAATTAAAAAAAAAAAATAGTTTTCTATATTATTCGAATTTGTATGTCTAGAAAACTACTAGAGGATCCTATTTTTACTTTCTATTTTACTATTTTTACTTTCTATTTTACATTGATTTCTTTTATTGTATTCTTTGTTCTATTTTTCTGTCATTCAGATTAATCTAATTCCGACGTATACCCTTTACTTGCGGATCGAGGTAATAAATTGGACTCTTTTTCTCTATTTATTTTTTTATCTATCTGTCCTATTTTTGAATATTCTAGGGAATTGGATTAATAATAATAGATTCTAACTGAAAGTTTCGTCCAATAATTGCCTTCAAAATCTCGTATGCATCATAGATATGAAAACCAAATGTTTGATACTCGAAGTCATGATTGGATGGATTTTTCTATTCTTTTTATAGACATATCTTCTATTTTTATAGACCTATCTTAAAGAAATAATAGAAATCAATTTTGATCTTTTCTTGTATTCGGAAAAAAGATATTTGGAAGTCAAATGACTTGTCTGTTGGAACTTAGAATAAGCCCTCCCATTGGAGGAGAGGAGTAGCAATTGATTCCTAGGAACAATAAGATATTATCCGAAATATAGACGGATTCTTGCAGAGTTCGAACCAAAAGGGTATTAAAAAGAAAAAAAGATACACTGTTCGAATTTCATTTCTATCCACCAATTGGAATATCAGAATAGTGGATATAGTTCTGATTCAATAGGTTAGGTCCACTTACTTTTTTTAGAATCTTTCCCTTTATTGGATTGGAAGAATCCAAAATAGGAGTATATGACAATTAAAGCAAAGAAAATATCAGATTCTAAAAAAAGAAATATATATAGAAAAGAATACTATTTCCCTTTCTAACTAGAATGAGTTTACTCTATTCGAATGATAACAATAACTTAATAGAGTTTAAATTCTAAATTGGATTTTTTATAATGAAATTCAACTATTCATTAGTTTTTTTTATTTTATTACAAACAGAAACTTCTTACAAATATCAAGAATATTTGTATATCTTTCTTCAAATAGAAATACTACTGTTATCATTTTTTGATCAAAAAAAAGCCCTTTATCAGATTTGAACCGATGACTTACGCCTTACCATGGCGTTACTCTACCGCTGAGTTAAAAGGGCGCCGTTTGAGTCAATTCCCGAATACAGAATCAGCCAATATGAATATGAATATGAATATGAGTTGAGTACATCTATTTCAAATATTTCCGAATCTTTGATAAATGGATTCTATCCTGTCCCTTAACTCAATTCTTATTGATCTTCATCCTTTTTTATTTTACTCCATTTCCGGATTCATTCTCATTTTTTTATTTCCCTACTTAGTGTGAAATAGAAATATACCTAATTCAATCTTCTTAACACTGAATGAAAGTGAACGAAATAAGGTGTTAATGCCCCCCTGTTCCAGCAAATCAATTATTTCCAGAAAGGATTCTATGTTTATTTTGGTTTCTTTCGCATTACTTCGTTTTATTTTGTATTTTGTTGAATTCTAGATTGGTGATTGGAATGAACCATTTCGAAATCGAAAGGGTGAATCCAAAAATTGTAAGGAATTCTGAAAGATGGGAAGATCCTTCTGATTGAATCATTCTATTGACAATTTCAAAAAACTGTTCATACTATGAACATAGTAGAATGGAGGTCGGGCAAGGCTGCCCCCATCGTCTAGCGGTTTAGGACATCTCTCTTTCAAGGAGGCAACGGGGATTCGACTTCCCCTGGGGGTAGGATACTACGAAAGGAAATGGATCAGGGATTATCAATAAAGACTAAATTGGATTCTTCCTGCTGGGTCGATGCCCGAGCGGTTAATGGGGACGGACTGTAAATTCGTTGGCAATATGTCTACGCTGGTTCAAATCCAGCTCGGCCCAAAAATAAAATATTTACGGATCCACCATGAAATGATAGACCCCATTTGGTGTTCTCTTAAAATCACCAATGGGTTCGGATACACAAGATTAGAATCTCGAGTCCTATGTGTTTTTTCCATATTACTTACATATTTTTTCCACAAATTAGGATTTTGCAAAATTCCTATCGGGATCTGTAAGTTTAAAGTCTAAGGAAAGGGTTAAAGTTAAAAAACAAAAAAGACTCTTTTTTGTTTCCTTGATTTCTTGATTGATTTATTTTTAAATCAAGTTGGCAATAACGAACGGATTGCGATGCGAGTCATCCGTGTCGATAAAGTGCAGACCCATCCAAATAGGAATATATATAGAAGTAAGCCCCAGGGGTTCGAATCTCAAATAGAAAAACAAAGAATTTGGATGAAATTGTAAGAATATATATGTATACTATACGACTTTTTCCCTGGGATTGTAGTTCAATTGGTCAGAGCACCGCCCTGTCAAGGCGGAAGCTGCGGGTTCGAGTCCCGTCAGTCCCGATGGATACAAATCCAAAAAATATCAATGGATTTAGTGTATGAAAGGGAATAAAAATAAAAAAAAAATATCATTTCTAACGGGTATCTCCTTTTTTCTTTTTTAGTTTTAGGGAAAGGTTGGGACAAAGAAAAAGGACTTTTGGATTGCATCAGAAAGTCATTTTCTTATTTGGTATGGATAAAACATCTTCCGATGTTATACTATTCAATTCTCGACCATGAATTCTTGATTTGATAGATCACATATAGTTATTCGTGATATGGATCCGATTGGATATCATCGAGATCCTATTTATACCATTGAATTTAGTGAAGAAATATTTTTTATTTCTATGGGATTAAATCCCGAAGTATTTATTAGAAATTAAAGAGAAAGAAAACATAGAGATTATGGAAGTAAATATTCTCGCATTTATAGCTACTGCACTCTTTATTCTAGTTCCTACTGCCTTTTTACTTATAATTTATGTAAAAACGGTAAGTCAAAGTGACTAATTTTACTGAAACATGACTTCTTATTTCTTAGCAATGATTGAAGAAAAACATGAAAAAAGGATTTCTATTTCTTTTAATCTTTGTTTTAAATAAAATGATCAGACTACAACCAGCAGAATTCTATTAACCATATAGTAGAAAGAAATCAAATCTATTTCTTTCTACTATATTCTCTATTACGGTAGGAGTAGGATAAAAATAGAATGTTTTACTAAAAAAAAAAGAGTTCCTATGGAGGAACCAATTTATCATTTTCTTTTCATATGGATATATGGATATCGATCTATAGATATATATGGAATGTAGGCGTCCACATTTTTCTTTATTTCATCTAAATCTATTCTATTTGTATTGGTTCCAATCAATCTGAAATAATTCAAAAGCAACGCCATTTTTATTCTTCTTAGTTTCATTTTTAGATTTAAGATTCTTTATCAGAATCCCGGTAACTAATAAATAAAAATAAAGAATCTTTTTAGTATTCCAAAATTTAAATAGATTAAATGGAATCGGAATCCGTTTCCAATTATCTTGATTCCCGGGATATCAAGATGGCAACAATTTAAATATTTGTTTGATTCAAAGAGTTTTTTTTTCAATAAGATATATACATGGAATATATTACACCACTGGAAGCAATACAAGAGAATTTCTAAATCCAGATAGAATTGCATTTCATTAATTAGTATTAATAAAATAACTCAAATAGTTCAAAACTGGAAGAACTCAGCTATAAAACAATTGAGACAGTTTGATCCCTTAACTCAATTAGTATTACCTTTAAAGTCCACTTCTTCCCCATACTACAAGGGAAAGGGAAAATGTAAAAACTACCATTAAAGCAGCCCAAGCAAGACTTACTATATCCATGTCAATTATGTCTCCTATCTATATCAATATGATCAATATGAAGAAATTCTTTTATTAATTCTTTTTTTATTGTTTACTTATTTTTCTTGTATTCTTTTAGTTTTTCACTAAAAATTGGAGAATATCTTCTAATAATAGTGGAATCGCTGGTACAGAGTCAAAAAAGGATTCCATTCCGTCCTAACACCATTGACGAAACATCCAATTAGAACATATAGCAAGTTCTTATCCGATTTGGAGTAGAATTGAAAAATTGAAAGCATAAATAAAAAATATACTTAGAAGTAGTAAGGTAATGAATCCTACTAATAGGTAGGAACTATGTTTTCTTTCCCCCCCCATTTTAGTAAGTAAAAAATAAAGAATCAAGATAGATTCTTTTGCATACTCTTATTTGCATCTGTTCGTTCCATCGGATCTAATCCTTATTGTATCTCGATTCGTTCTCTAAAACAATTGGAAAAGAGCCTATTCAATTCTTTTACTATAGATTACCCCAAAGAAAGAGTTTTCTTTTTCTTAGAATGGAAATGGAATAGAAATATATTTCTAATATAGACTCATGATTCTATTTTTTTTTTTAAGTTAATTAAGAAAGTTGTATTTGGTGAATTCAATTCCCGCTTTCATTCCTTCACTATCTATTTCGACATAAACAATAAGAGGACTCTAGGAAAAGACAAATTATCCATCCTAGAATCCTGTTTTCCCTTTGTCTATTTCTACTTTACTTAATATTCTGTACCTACCTATTTTTTTAGGTTTAGTATCGAGTTAATTCTAAAACAATAGAAATTAGAGGATTTCTAGAACATTAAAATCCGAAAACAGCTACATAATCATATGGTTCGAATTAATTGTGCAGTTGAAAAAAAAAAAAAACCAAGAACCAAATAGTCTTCTTCACAATATACATACTATGACTGAACTAATTCTACGGTACAAGGAATTTTCTAAATATAGTATATCTACAAAAACTAGAAAGAACCAAGGGTGTTTACAGAATTTATCAACAAAAATGGAGTTCTTTTTACCAGCTTAATATGTTGATTAATTCAAATTCCTAAAAATTCATTTCGAACAATTGAACCTTCTCAAATTGTTTCTTTTTAAGAACCAAAAAGATTTGTGCCAAAATAATAGATGCCAAGAAGAGCAAGAGACCTTGGACACGTAATGGATCTTGAAGCACTATTTCTGCATCCCCCTGACCAAATCCACCCACATTAGGATTACTCGTTAATGGTTGATCAAGTTTGATAGATTCACCCTCTGAAACAAGAAGTTCTGGTCCTGGCGGTAGAATATCAATCACTTCACGTCCATCTGATGCATCTACTATCGTTATTTCGTATCCACCTTTTTCTTTTCGTATTATTTTGTTTACTACACCTGTTGCTGTAGCATTATAAACATTATTATTACTTTTGCTTCCGTCGGGATAAATCTGACCCCTTCCCCTGTTCCCGCCTACGTATAGAGGATATTTTAAGAAGTAAACATCTCTCTTAGTAGCAGGATCTGGAGAAAGAATAGGAAAGGTAATTTCACTATATTTTTTCCCAGGAACGGGGCCTATCACAAGAATATTTTTTTTTGTGGGACGATAGCTTTGAAAAGACAAATTACCCATCTTTTCTTTAATCTCGGGCGAAAGACGATGAGGAGGGGCCAATTCAAAACCCTCTGGTAAAATAAGAATAGCTCCTACATTCAAAGCCCCCTTTTTACCATTAGCAAGAACTTGTTTCACTTGCATATCATAAGGAATTCGCACAACTGCTTCAAATACAGTATCGGGAAGTACCGCTTGTGGAACCTCAATATCTACGGGCTTATTAGCTAAATGGCAATTAGCACATACAATCCGGCCGGTAGCTTCTCGAGGATTTTCATAACCTTGTTGGGCAAAAATGGGATATGCATTTGAAATGGGTGCTCGAGTTATTATATGGATCATGAGCAATACGGAAATAGATCGGGTAATCTCTTTCTTTATCCAAGAAAAAGCATTTCTAGTTTGCATGGTCCAATCCTTGATCCTGAAAATTTCTACAATAAGATTAGGTAGGGAACTGGCACAGTTCCCTATCCATGATTCTGCTATTTACTCCAATTATTTGCCTATAATATAGGAAGAATACGAGTAAAACGAAAATGAATAAGTGAAATTTGGAATGTTTAGCTTTTATATAAAAGCTAAACAAATTTTAGAATTGGATCAGTGGGTCCTTTTTTCAGTCATTCACGGAATGGAATTGAATCATAAATCGATAAAAGCGACGGAGATACACAATTTAAATAACGGAAAATCCAGTATTTAAAAATAATATTTAAAATGGCTGGCAAAATAGAAACAAGAAAAGATATAATATGATCATTCGGAGTAAATCCAAAATCTTTATAGACAGACCAAATCATTAGTTCCCAAAGACCAGTCGAATGGTATCCTACAGAGAAATCAATTAAGAAAAGAATAGAAAAAGCTTTTATTGTGTCACTTAAGTTATATACAAATTCTTGAACCCAAGAGTTAAGAATAATGAGTTCTTGATTACCCCTAATAGAATAAACACTTAGAATAAGGAAACATATTATATTTGTAAAGAAATGAAAAATCGTATGGATATTATCTTCGTTGTTCGTCTGAATCAATTGGATGGTCGCTTTGTAGATTTCGATACGAAGGTTTTGTAAATGTGTTTCCGGGTATTCCTTTAGCATTTCATCCAAGAGGAACAGTTCCTCGAACTCTAGGAATTTCTTTACAATAGTTTTTTCTTGAATAGTATTCAAGAAAATTTCGGATTCTTTCGTATTCCACCAATTAGTAATCCAAGATTCCAGACTTTTCTTAAATGTAAAAGAGATGCACCAGGGCAAAAAGACTATAGATGTAAGACATAGAAGGGGAATGAATGCTTTCTTTTTTGCCATTTTTCGTCCTCAGTTTCATCTCATTTTTCAACTCTAGAATATTCTATATATTCTAATATTTCTATCAAGCATAAGTTCTATTACAAGTAAATACTAATAAAAAAGCGAGTTTAGCCTATAATATATTAATTATTATAGGCTAAACTCGCTTTATAGGCTAAACTCGATCGGCTAAACTCGCTTTTTTATTAGTATTCTTTGTAAATAATGTCCAATGGTATATTCAAGAATCTGGACAACTCCAAAGCATGTTTTGCAAGCATATATCTACGACCATCTTTAGTAGGAGTCATCGGCAAGGTCCCGTGTTTTCTGGTTTCAATATAAAGGACATCACCCCAGATTCGGTTAGTTACTAGTATGAGGCACGAAATTTCTTTTATTAAAATGCGGCGAACATTAGAGCTACTTATTCCAGGAATAGGAAGTCTGTAACGAGTAATATATAGCACTCCTTTTCTTTTATCGAAAAAATTAGTTCCGCCAATTACAGTCCAATAATTAATATATTGAAACATGATACCGCTTAGGATACTGACAATTGCAGTGATAAGCAGAGAAACAATCTTATTTGGTAGCACAAAGAGCCATTTAATCGGTGCATCGAAAATGTTCATCCGAGTAAGATTGCTATAGAAACGATAGAGAGAAAAGAATCCCACGAAAAAACTGACATGACTTAAAATTCGAAAAAAAACGTGTTGGAAACCCGGGATAGTGTCCATCCAAGTAGTTTCTGACACATAGGAACATAAAACTTTTTTGTTTGTCTCGTCCTTAATGAATTCACGGATCATTTGAAGTAAATAATCCAAAATTGTTCTAAGGAAATAAAAAAACAAAACGAAAAAGATATTCCTAAAAAGAAAGGCCGCAAAACATAAAATAAATAAATCCACCAGGATGTGTGGCGGATACGGGCGGCTTCTTTCTAGGAGAAGAACTATTACTTTTAATATACTTAAAAGGTAAGTTCCATGCAGGAAAATATGTGTCACTGTAATAATAATACAGTGTCTTTTTTTCCAGATCCACAGGTTTTTCAAAAATCTTTTACAGTGTCTTTTTTTCCAGATCCACAGGTTTTTCAAAAATCTTTTCAAGTCTTTTAGATCCATAGTCTATATATCAGAGTTACTAAATAGGAGAAATAAAAAATATATTCTTAGTCTAAATTAGTTTAAATAAAATAGTGTAAAATAAGGTATTAGCTACAAACTAGTTACAAAAAGGCGGAAATAAAAAATAGATTCTTAGTGCAAAATAACGTAAAACTAAGTTTAAAATTGTTTTTATTCAATCTTCCAAATTTTTAGTCAAAGGAACGAAACCATGGAACTGAAATAACTCCGTTAAAAACTGCTTTAAAAAATGACGTGGTACGACTGAATCCAATACTCCCTTGTCGAATAAAAGGTCCGCCGATTGGGAACCTTCAGGCACTTCCACATTCAACAATTGTTCAATCACTCTTTTACCCGCAAATGCAATGGTTGCGTTTGGTTCCGCAATAACGATATCCCCCAACATCGCAAAACTAGCGGTTACCCCACCAGTAGTCGGAGATGTAAGTATCGCTACATAGAATAACTTTTTATTTATTTGATAATTATATAACGCAGAAGAAATTTTAGCCATTTGCATTAAGCTCAAACTTCCTTCTTGCATACGCGCTCCTCCGGAAGCACAGACTATAATTAGAGGTAAAAGTTGATTGGTAGCATATTCGATCAACCGAGTTATTTTCTCACCCACTACGGATCCCATACTACCCGCGATAAACTCAGAATCCATAACAGCTATTGCTAAAGGAATACCATTTAGTTGACCTATGCCTGTTTGAACCGCTTCTGGTAATCCTGTCTTTTCTTGATAAGAATCAAGACGATCGATATAAGGTTGATCTTCTTCCTCTTCCTCGGGAGGATCCACGAAAATCAAGTCGAATGCAATGGGATCCCATTGAAGAATTGGAATTTTTTCAATCGAATCAAATTTAATGGGATCCAGAGAAACCATGTCTTCATCCATAGGATTCCAAGTACCTGGATCAATCAAAAGTTCGATTCTATCTGAACTTCTCATTTTCAGATGCTCACCACAGTATTCGCAAATACTCAGTTTGGCTACTAAAAATTGTTTAAAATTTAAGCTAGAGCAAGTTTCGCATAGAACCCATAAATGACTATATTGGTTCATTTTAGCCAGCATATCCATTTTGCTATTATCATCACTATCCTTCTGACATATATCTGTATCTGATGTATCAGATATCTCCAATGGATCTGATCTATCTGATCCATCCGGATCATTTATATAATCTGGATCTGATGTCTCCAATGTCTCCAATGGATCTGATCTATCTGATCCATCCGGATAATAGATCTCATCTAGATCTGATGTCTCCAATGTCTCCAATGGATCTGATCTATCTGATCCATCCAGATAATAGATCTCATCTAGATCGTATATACCATATAGATCCTCCTCTGTATCTGATAGATCAGATAGATCTATCTCCAATGGATCTGATATATCAGATCCATCTATATAATATGGATAATCTGTATCTGATGGATCAGATAGATCCATCTCCAATGGATCTGATATATCAGATCCATCCATATAATATGGATAATCTGTATCTGATAGATCAGATAGATCTATCTCCAATGGATCTGATATATCTGATGTATCAGCAAATGGATCGTATCGATAATCTGTATCGGATGGATCAGATAGATCTATCTCCAATGGATCTGATATATCTGATCCATCAGATATATCTGCATCATCTGGATCTGCTGTCTGATTTCTAGCATTTGTGTTCCTTAATATTATTATATTTGTACTATGGCTTTCACTAGTATTTTGGCCCCTATCGCAAATGTAACTCTTAAAGTCCATATCACGGTAACTGGCATTGGATTTGTCAATATCCTCCCAGATTTGAGAACGAAGATAATTCCAAATGCAACAATTAATGGATTTGTCAATATCCTCCCAGATTTGAGAACGAAGATAATTCCAAATGCAACAATTCATGTTATAAGTCCAACTATCATCATTATAAGCATAATATATGTCATAACTATTATTATGACTATCCCAAACGGATAGACTTTTTGCAAATAGCAAATTATGATTATGTATGTTGTTCACATCTGCTGAATAGTCAGCATGACCATGACTATAACTACAATTTTCACTATTGTTCTTCCAGCTATGAATGTTATTATGCATATCAGTTAAACTAGATGGGTCTCCACCGTTATTTTCATCAATAGGACCAAAACTATCTATACCAAAACTATCTATTGATTTACTTAAACCACACCTGTATTCTAAACCTCTAGTAAACAGCATACCTCTAGTAAACAGCATCGAATTGAACCCTTGTCTTTCCATAGATTTTTATTCCTTTTTAAATTAAAATATTATATAATGAATAGTCATTGTTTTTTATTTTATCGAATAGTTATCAAATTTAATTTTAATTCGTATATTAATTTATTTAATAATTAATAAGTAATTGAAAGTTATATGAATGAACAATATATCCCCACCCAAGAACAGCCTTTTTTATTTTTGGTTTATGGCGAAAAACCTATGATATCGATTCATGTCAATGTGATGAATTGAATCGATATCATCTGGGACGGGAGGATTCGAACCTCCGAATAACGGGACCAAAACCCGCTGCCTTACCACTTGGCCACGCCCCATTTGTTATTCTATATAGATATTTACTTTTGTCAAGTTAGACCATATTTCTTTTTTCTTTTAGATTTCATTTTTAATATAAAAGTATAAAAAAAAAAAGTGGATATTAAATAATATATATATAATAAATCATATCTTATATATATAAGAATATATATAATAATAAGTAAGATAATAAAAAATAAAAAAATTAGAATTCAAAAAAAAAAAAGCAAAAATACAATTCATTTTATTAAAGAACAACATTTTTTTTTATGCTTCATATCTTTAGCTTGGTCTGTATTAACTCTGTCCTTTATTCAAGTAGTTTTTTCTTGGGGAAATTACCTGAAGCTTATGCTTTTTTGACTCCAATTGTAGATTTTATGCCAGTAATACCCTTACTCTTTTTTCTCTTCGCTTTTGTTTGGCAAGCTGCTGTAAGTTTTCGATAAGATCTTTCATTTGAATAATGTCCTAAAAAAAGTAAGAATTTATTAGAAAACTCAAATTGGAACTTTTTTAAGGAAACATAATATGAAATAGAAGAGAATCTATTCTCTTTCTCTGTCGTTTTTTTTTTTTAATTATCTTGGAGATTTTGTAATGCTTACTCTAAAACTATTTGTTTACACGATAGTGATATTCTTTGTTTCTCTTTTCATCTTCGGATTTCTATCTAATGATCCCGGACGTAATCCTGGACGTGAAGAATAAGAAAATCTTTTTTCTTTCCCTTACTTGTGCTTGATTTTGAACTATTTTTTGTTTTTCTATCTATTTTCGATCTTTAACTAGTCAAAAAGAACTAGTAAAAAATGAAACAAACAGGGAATAAAAAAAAAGAAATTCCATAAGTTCAAAAGAAAAAAATGGCAAATCATCAATAAACGGAAAGAGAGGGATTCGAACCCTCGGTACAAAAATGCGTACAACGGATTAGCAATCCGACGCTTTAGTCCACTCAGCCATCTCTCCCCAATTCAAAGAATGGAATTATTATGCTTATGATACCTCGCAGGGCTCGAAAAAAGGCTTCAATATTTATTTGATATGGATCTTCATTTGATATATTTTATCTATCTTTTTTCTATTTGATTCTAATTCTATATTAACTCATAAATATAGATTGAGTTATATATTAATTGTATATATATATACTAAATACGATAGTAATAAATAATTATACTAAATAGATATAAATCATTATACTAAATAGATAATCTAAATCTATAATTTTATATTTTCTTTTTTAGTTTGTTTTTTTATCCAACCAGAGTCCAGCTAGGTACTGGCACAGCTCTTTTTTCCCATGAATCCTGGATAACAACGATTTATTTTTCTGTATCAGATTTGAAACAAACTTTTAATTAATTCAAACATTTTAATATGATCAAACAAAAATAAAAATAACTTTGTGATCGTATCTCATACGAATGAATCAGGTAACGTATCTAAAAAACGAAATAGAACTATGGATTCTTGCATTGCATAATGCATTTTTGTGTTATGAATTTAGTTTAGTAATTTTGTCGAGATCTATCTGTCAAAATACCTTCAACAAAATCCAAAAATAAAATCCAAAAATGAGATTTGCCCCCTTTTCTAAATTTCATTAGGGGGCCTTTACGAAACATGTAAACACTCTATTTATCATAAAATTCTGCACCTATTTCAGAATTATTTATGACTGATTCCCTTGTTCGACAAAAGATCTTTTTATATACAAAAATGGTATTGTAGCGGGTATAGTTTAGTGGTAAAAGTGCGATTCGTTCTAACGATCCCTTAATAGTTAAGGGGTCCCTTTCGTGATTCATATCACGATCAAAAACTTTATTTCTTACTTTTAGGGATTTCATCCTTTATACCTCTCAACGAGCAATTCGAGGAATAATATACATTATCGTAATTTGTATACAATTTAGAATTTATTCTAAAATTATGAAACATAAGTTTTTGCACAAGAATCCCAATTTTTGAATATAAGTAAAGGATCCAGGGAGAAAGATATCTAAAATTAGTTTCCAATCGTAACTAAATCTTCCCATTTTTTTTTATTTTTTTTGTATAGGAGAGAGTGAAGCAAAATAGCTATTAAACGATTTTTTTAGTTTACTAGAAACATCAATATATTTTTTTAGCTCGACGGAAATTTTATTCTTTTCCTAAAGATTCTATCAAATAGAAATAGAGAACGAAGTAACTAGAAAAAAAAGAGATTGTTCAAATACTCCTTTTCTTTCTATAGGGATCATCTAAAAAGCAACGTGAATTCTATTCATACCGAAAGGCTGACATAGATGTTATGGGTCATTTTTTTTTCATGTATTCCATCTATCTCTAAAATTATTCTGTAAAGGAGCTGAATGAAACAAAAGTTTCACGTTCGGTTTTGAATTAGAGACGTTCATTCATAAACGTCGACTATAACCCTTAGCCTTCCAAGCTAATGATGCGGGTTCGATTCCCGCTACCCGCTTATATTCTATTTCTCTATATATTCTATTCTATTTTTTATTTAGTAAATTTCTTTAGTTAGTTTTAGTTATGAATATTCAATTGGAATGATTTCATTTCGTCTTATTCTATTTAGAATTTAGAATAATTATTATTTCGATATTCAGATAGATGGAGGAGTATTTTATAGAATTCTTTTTTTTCTTTCCCTTTTCACGAAATTTTCGTGAAAAGGGAAAGAAAAAAAGAAAAGCGTCCATTGTCTAATGGATAGGACAGAGGTCTTCTAAACCTTTGGTATAGGTTCGAATCCTATTGGACGCAAATTTATTACATATTGAATTTATTGCAATTGCATATATATTACTTGAATTCGTATATTTCGAAAACTATATTGTGAATTTCTTCTCTTTATTATTCTTTTTGAAATATGGAAAGAGACTAATTATCTAGAAAGGTATGAAATTTGGAATCAATTTTTTTCTACTTGTTCCTGAAGTAAAAAGAGTTCCATCTGTTCCTGAATAGCTTCCTTCAAAATGGCTTCTGCTTCCCCAGTAAATGTCTTGGTCGAAGATATGATTTCGTTGAATTTCGGTTTATTCGTTTTTAAATAAGCCCGTAACTTAACGAGAAATTTCCTTACCTGTTGAATTTCTAATGAATCAAGATAACTATTCGTTCCAGTATAAATAGTTATTATCTGTTCTTCCACAGTAATAGGAGATGATTGGGATTGTTTAAGCAACTCGCGCAATCGTTGACCTCTTGCCAATTGATTTTGCGTAGTTTTCTCAAGATCGGTAGAGAATTGTGCAAAAGCTTCTAATTCTGCGAATTGTGCTAATTCCAATTTTAATTTACCAGCGACTTGTTTCATGGCTTTTATTTGAGCCGCCGATCCAACTCTGGAAACGGAAAGACCCACATTAATTGCGGGTCTGATCCCAGCATTGAATAAATCGGCAGATAAGAATATTTGACCATCTGTAATGGAAATGACATTCGTAGGAATATAAGCTGAAACATCTCCGGCTTGGGTCTCAACTATTGGTAAAGCAGTCATACTTCCTTCACCTAACTGACAACTTAATTTCGCGGCTCTTTCCAAAAGACGCGAATGTAAATAAAAAACATCTCCGGGATAAGCTTCGCGACCTGGTGGTCTTCGTAATAGAAGAGACATTTGGCGATAAGCCTGTGCTTGTTTGGAGGGATCATCATAAATGATTAAAGTGTGACGTTCACGGTACATAAAATATTCAGCCAGAGCTGCGCCTGTATAAGGCGCGAGGTATTGTAATGTAGCTGGGGAATTTGCTGTTTCAGCCACTATAATAGTGTATTCCATTGCTCCTCTTTCTTGTAAAGTAGTTACTACTTGAGCCACAGAAGATGCTTTTTGACCAATAGCTACATAAACACATACTACATTTTGTCCCTGTTGATTGAGAATCGTATCTGTAGCTACTGCTGTTTTACCTGTTTGTCTGTCCCCAATAATCAATTCTCGCTGGCCACGCCCTATAGGGATCATAGAATCAATAGCAATAAGTCCCGTTTGAAGAGGCTCATACACGGAACGTCTGGAAATAATACCGGGAGCGGGAGATTCAATTAACCGAGATTCCGAAGCTGAAATTTCTCCTCGACCGTCAATAGGTTTAGCTAGGGCATTTACAACACGACCCAAATAACCCTCACTTACTGGTATCTGAGCAATTATTCCTGTTGCTTTTACGGAACTTCCCTCTTGTATCATCAAACCATCACCCATTAATACAACACCAACATTTTTGGATTCCAAATTCAAAGCAATGCCTACTGTACCCTCTTTAAATTCTACTAATTCACCTGCCATTACTTCATCAAGACCATAAATACGAGCAATGCCATCGCCTACTTGAAGTACGGTACCTGTATTTACAATTTTTACTTCGGTATTATATTGCTCAATCCGTTCACGGATAATTTGACTAATTTCATCTGCACGAATGGGTACCATGAATATTTTTATTAATTGGATTCTTTTTCGAAAAAAAACAAAAATAGGGCCTCTCCATACTCTCTATTATAGTAGAACCACTAATTAGTTATTTTTTTCTTTGATCGCCCCAAACATACCAATATTAGCAGCGATCATACGTAAATGTAACTCGTTGTTTAAGCACCTATTCAGAGTTCCCAGAGCTCCTTGTAATGCTTGTTGTAAAACCCTTTGTTGGACTTGATTAATCGCCCTTTGTTGTTCAAAATGAATGGTTTCATTTTTGTAATTTTCGAATTGTTCCAAAGTTGTATAAATGGAATTAATTAAATTCCATTTTTCTCGTTCTATCTCGGAATAACCATTCACTCGAAACCGATCTGCTTCCATTTCTACTTTCCTGAAACGGGCCCGGGCTTTTTCCAGCTGTTCAATGGCTGTTTCCCGTAGTTCTTCTGAATTTCGAATAGTTCTCAGGATTCTCTGTTTTCGATTATCTAATAAATCACTTAATGAAAGTAGATTCTCTTTCCATTCATTTCCAAATGTCTATGATCTCTTCCCGAACCAAACATGAATCTTTCAATTCATTTGGCTCTCACACTCAATTCCTTATAGGAAATTCCCCCCTATTTATTAGGGAATGAGCCTATCCTCTTTTCTCTATTTCTAAAAATCTTGAAAATGATTATCAATACAAGACCCAAATATTTGGAGGACTCTTCTGAGCAAACAAATAATTGTCAGCAAAGTTGTTTTTTTTTCTTGAAATCCAAAGAATTATGATTAATTTATACGTAGGTCATCAATTCCGCATTGTAGAAAAGTAGAAACGGAGGCGTTAAACAAAACACCTTTTTTCCTATTTTTCATCATACAGAGAATTCAAGTCATTTTATCGACATGAGTGTTCTATATCGAAAAAATTAGAATTTCCCTATTAACATAGTGGTAGAAAGAATACTAGACTGCGTCGAAACTTCAAACTCGTTAGCTTTAACCATGGTAATGTTCCAAAATTCTTGGTTGATAGAGAATCAAAGTAGATTTACCACTGAATCGCGAAATGCTATGGTTCTGAACTATTTTTTTCGTTATTTCGTAAGAAGTCATTCGCCGGATCATGCACATTTTCCTAGTTATAACAAAAAAAGTGCAGTTGGTTGGATCCAATCTATTCTTTGAAATAAACAACTCGCACACACTCCCTTTCCAAAAAAAATCAATACACCTAGGACTGCACTTATATTTATTAGATTTGTTGCTAAAATATCGGTATCAAACCCGAAACTTCCGGCGGATGGCCAGGAAATGAAGCAAAGAAAAGAATCGGTTATATTTTTCATATGATCACATCTCCTCTTATGGATAGACTAAATTTATTTCTACGATTCCAAGTTTTTTTATTCGTTTTTGTATATAATAGTTTATTCTATAATCGAATTATTTAATATGAATATATTTACTTATTCTTTCTATTTTGATTCTTACTAATAATGAATATTAGTAAGAATCAAAAGATACTAAGAAGACTATTCTATTCTATATTTGGAATTGGTTAGTCAATTGAAAGATTCCCTATAAGGAATGATATTTCTTAGAAATAAATACTAGTTCGTATGTAAATTGCAAAATACTTAGTTGTTTTCAACACTTTCTAAATAAAAAGGGGGTCATTGGACTAATGAAAGGGACGGAAGAAGGCAAATCAGTATGTTAATCCGAATGCAAAAAATTGTAACAGTAAAATCGAAATAGAATTAGCAAGAGCAACAACGAAAATCCATGAAAAAAAAAACAATATGTATTTTTTTGAATAAATATTAAACTAAACAAAAGGATTGGCAAATAAAAGCGCTAATGCTACAACCAGCCCATAAATAGTTAAAGCTTCCATAAAAGCCAGACTAAGTAATAAAGTACCCCGTATTTTGTCCTCTGCTTCCGGTTGTCTCGCAATCCCTTCTACAGCTTGCCCTGCAGCTGTGCCTTGACCAACTCCAGGTCCAATAGAAGCAAGCCCGACGGCCAACCCAGCAGCGATAACAGAAGCAGCAGCAATCAGTGGATTCATGATAAGTTTCTCCTATGTCAAAATAAAATAAAGAAATAGTTAATAATATAATCAACAAAAAATATATGACTTAATTATTTCATTCGTCCTATTTCTCTTTATCTAGTCGAAGTGTAATTCAAAATTTCAAACTGAAGAATTTGGATTGAATTATCTCAATTACTTCGATATTTACTTTTTTCGTTTCTACCCTTGTCGTTTTTTGTGAATACATACAAATTGGGGTCTTATCTTACATTTCGTTTAAACCTTTCTTTTTCTTTTTGATTTCATTTTTCCAGTCATTTTATATTCCATTCACAATTCCAAGAGATGGAAGAGCTCTTTTTTTTGAATCCCTACCTAAATTTAGAGTAGTAGCAGGACAAATTGAGATATATAGTCATATATAACTAATGAATATCTACTATGACATATACATGTGTTTGTTCCATATCGTAAACCAATTCATTGTATCTTCGATTCAATGAATCATTCTCGGAAATCCCCCAGCTGTTTTATAACGATTAGATTATATATATGCCTAGTTCGACCCCCCACCCTTTATTTTAATTGAATTTCTATTTTTTGTTGAATTTCCTGATAAGTGTTTTCATTTTCTTTATACTTTTTGATTGTTATGAAAACTTTTCATAATTTCTTTTGGATTTTTTGATTTATGTTCCTTAATTTTATTAATGTTCCTTAAGTAGATTATCGCGAGCCAGTCGCGGTCTAAAATCCTATTTAGATAACTAGTCAATGATGCCCTTCCATGGATTCACCTATATACGCCGCAGCTAAAGTAGCGAAAATAAGAGCTTGAATACCGCTTGTAAATAATCCAAGGAACATAACAGGGATAGGAACTACTAAAGGTACTAACGAAACAAGAACAACCACTACTAATTCATCCGCTAATATATTTCCGAAAAGTCGAAAACTAAGCGATAAGGGTTTTGTGAAATCTTCTAAGATGTTAATCGGTAAAAGGATTGGCGTTGGTTGGATGTATTTACCAAAATAGGCCAATCCTTTTTTTGAAATACCCGCATAGAAATAGGCTACTGACGTAAGTAAAGCTAATGCAACAGTAGTATTTATATCATTTGTGGGTGCAGCTAACTCTCCATGAGGTAACTTTATAATTTTCCAAGGCAAAAGTGCCCCTGACCAATTCGAAACAAAAATAAATAGAAACAGAGTTCCAATAAACGGAACCCATGGACCATATTCTTCTCCAATCTGAGTTTTGCTCACGTCTCGAATGAATTCAAGGACATATTCAAAGAAATTCTGACCAGACGTGGGAATAGTTTGTGGATTTCTAACAACTAGAATGGTTGAAATTAATAAGATAGCAATTACAACCCAAGAGGTAATAAGTACTTGAGCATGCACTTGAAAATCCCCTATTTGCCAATAGAAATGTTGACCTACTTCCACAGCAGATATATCATAGAATCTGTTTAATGTGTTGATGTAACATAATAGAACATTCATATTGCCCTCTAAAATAAAAAAAGATAACTTGAAAGGGAATTATTTTGATTCAACCATTTCCTTATTTTACTTGGATTTTCCATTTGGAATACCTACTAATCCAAAAATATTTCTTTTTACACAATTTTGTAATGCTATAATAACCAATTCCAAAAATTTATCACCGCCCAACCAAATCTAAAAATGGATTTATCTTATTATTAATCAATAATTTTGTATCTAGCTAGAACGACCCTCACAAATTGCAAAAACTAATTTGTTAAGAATGAATCCGATGGAAGCCATAGTATCATCATTAGCCGGAATCGGCAAATCCGCAAGATCGGGGTCACAATTTGTATCGATTACACAAATCGTTGGAATTCCCAAAGTGATACATTCTTGAAGAGCCTTATATTCTTCTTCCTGATCAAGGATTATTACAATATCAGGTAACCCTGTCATATATTTTATACCGCCTAGATATGTTTCCAAATGAGATAATTGCCTCTTCAACATAGCGGCATCTCTTTTTGGAAGAGAGTTCAGTTTCCCCGTCTTTTGCTCCGTTCTCAAGTCCCTGAACTTACGAAGTCTCGTTTCTGTAGTATACCAATTCGTTAACATACCTCCGAGCCATTTTTTATTAACATAATGACATCGAGCTCTTATTGCAGCCCGTCTTACTGAATAGGCAACTTTTCTTTTGGTACCAACAATTAAAAATTGTTTTCCTTTGCTTGCTGCATCAAAAGCCAAATCACAAGCTTCTGATAAAAAACGAGCAGTTTTAGTAAGATTTGTAATATGATTACCTTTACGTTTTGCCGATATAAAAGGTGCCATTCGAGGATTCCATTTCCTAGTCTCATGGCCAAAATGAACCCCAGCTTTCAGCATCTCTTCCAAAGTGATGTTCCAATATCTTTTTGTCATTTATCCCCACACTTTGTTTAAAAAAATGAAAAAAAAAAAGAGAGACCGAGTATCCTAATAAATAATTGTTCCGATGGAACCTTCTCTTTTATAGACGATCGGCCGTTAATATAGAATCAGGCCATTCTTTGATTTCTATTTCTTATTATTTTTTAATATACTTTAATTACCAAATCCAATGACTGCATTTAAATATTTCAGGGGATGGATGAGTCGAATCCGCTGTTAGGAAGCATTTAATACTATATTTAATCCTATATTTCGAATGTATCACATAAATTCTCTGAAATGAGAAAAATTAAATAATTTTCTGTGATGGAACAAAAGATTTCCAATTTCGACTTCGAATAATTTTTTTTTCCGGCTAATCTTGTTATGTTGCCTTGACCGTGAACGGTGCATTATTCTTTTGAATCCGGTACCAACGGGTATCATTCCCCCTAAAACAACATTCTCTTTAAGACCTTTCAACCAATCAATACGACCCCGAAGAGCGGCTTTTGCTAAAACTCTAGCAGTTTCTTGAAAACTCGCTTCGGATATGAAACTTTGAGTATTCAGAGATGTTTTTGTTACTCCCAATAATAAAGCTCGGTAACAAATGGCTTCTTCCAAGGCACGCCCCGTTCGTTCTGCTCGCAATAATCCAATTAGTTCGCCAGGTAAAAATACATTAGACATTCCATCTTCTGAAACCAAGACTTTGGATGTTATTTGACGCACAATAATCTCGATATGTCTATTATCGATGTGTACTCCCTGGGATCGATAAACCTTTTGGATTTTATTAACCAAAGAAATACGACTTTGAGCTATAGTTAGCTCAGCACCAATCAAGAATCCCCAAGGAATGCCGAGAATTTTTGTTATACACTCGTTCCAAGCATCAATTCTTTTTTTTAGATTCATGGATATTGAAGCAATCGAACGTATTTCGAATATCTGTTCCACTTTTGGAAGACCTTGTGTTATATCACTGGATCTCGATTTTTCATATAGGAATGTAACTAAAATATCTCCTTGAGAAAGGATCTCCCCATAATGGCCGTGAATAGTTGATTCTGGAGTCGCCAAATAAGGATTAGCCGATCTTATTATTACAGAATCCATTTGAACTGTTATAACTTGACCCGATTTTAATTTTAGGTGTGGTCCATTTTTCATTTGAGCTATACATATATTTTCACAAATAAATTGTCCAAGACTTATTATTGGAAACGTTTTTTCACAAGAAAAATAATGGAGAAAAAACCAATTTAAATGGAATGGATTCAAAACGATATTACTGTATAGATCGGGTTTACAAATTTTCTCATTTTCGTCCATGAAATAATATTTCATTACTTGAAAAATTTCCTTTAATTTGTCAAGTTGCAAAATTTTTATTATTGAGATCTGATTATGAGTTATTAAATGATAAAGTGAATATAAATTTGCAACTATTCCTAAAGGGCCGAACGAATTATTATTCTTCTTAATTGAAATTATAGGATCTTTTTTTATCCCATTGTGAGATTTTACATTGTTGAATGGTCTCATTTGAAAACAATTAGATGATGACAAAATTATCCAAGATCGGCATTCTTTATTTCTATTCAACAACATACGAATAGTTCCGTGATTTTGGCTAAGTGATTGTTGAATTTTTCCCTTGGAATGAATAGAAAAAAATGGATTGATTCGATCCGATTTATTATCCCCAATCAATCCTAAACCAGATGGGTCATTTCTTTTTCTGATATATGAAGTATTCGATTTTACTAAGTCAATTCTTAGAAAATACTCAATCAAACCATTTGTACTTACTTCAATAAAGGAAGCGGGGGCCTCCTCAATCGAAGAACTTTTTTTGCCGTCATCCCAATGGAAGACTAAACAAGTCCGAAGGAATGGAATCCTTGTGTCGGAAATTTCCCGAATGGATTTTCCAATAGAATTGACAACTTTTAGTTCCAGATTATCCTTTTCCTGGAATAGATCTTGGGGAAAAAGTTTTACAAAAGGGATAGTGTCCGGTATTTCATATAAAATTACAGGTCGAACCAAAACAATTTTTTTTTTTTTCTTTTTTTTTTTTGTAGTTGCGATCCATTGGACATAGATCCCATCTTTAATTTTTTTTGATTCCTTGCATTTTTTTTTTTTTGTAGTTGCGATCCGTTGGACATAGATCCCATCTTTATTTTTTTTTGATTCCTTGCATTTTTTTTTTTTTACCGTTCCGGGTGGTATAAAGATGGGACTGTGTCTTGATATCTTATCAATCTCTCTGGGAAAATGGATATTTCCAGAAAATATTTTTAATTCTATTTTTTTTTTTTTTTTCTTTTCTAATCGGACCAATCCGCCTACTCGACTTCTTATATTGAAAGTGATTGGTGTTCCTCTTCCAACAAGACTATTATTCCGTACCATTAGGGAAGAAGATTGGGGTAAAATATGCACTTCTTCGGGAATCAAAAAAAAGGGACCTACTTGAATTGGATAGTTTGGCTTTAATTTTTTTCTTCCTCGATACTCAATGAAATCTTCTTTTTGAAAAATGGGTTGAGGATGATCGAAATAAGCAAAAATACTATTTCTAGGAAAAATACCATTGATAGGTATTTCAATGGAGACACCGGAAGGGGACATTAGTTCGTTCTTTCGTTCTTGAATCGATTGGAATGGAAATGGAATAAGAAATCGATTTCTTCGCCTTTTCGCCAAGAAATAAAAAGTATCGTGAAAAATAGCGGGATACATTAAATAAGAATGATCCATATATATGATTGGATTAAATATTGAATAATCGCTGATCCCCTTTTCTTTTGTACCAAAAGTATGGAAACCAAAGAATTTATGTTTTACTTGATTATTCCTTTCTACAAGATTCGAAATATTTTTTTTTCCATTCGAAAGTGAATCCATGGTAATTTGATCTTGATCCTTGTGAAGTAAAAAATGGGTTGTATTAGACCTGCACGACTTTCCTGACAATATCCATAAATGACTTGTTTTTGGTAAGATATGTACATTACTATCCATAAATTCTGATGCATGGTACACATCGGTACTCCAATGCATTTCCCCTTCTGAGTCAGAATAAATATGTTTTCGAACCCTCTCTTTCAAATTAAAAGTATATGTTCCCGCGAGGATCTCCGCAATCACTTGTTCTGATTTTACATATTGATCATTTTTAACTAATAGAAAACTTTTTGGTGGAATAATGACGTTATGTATAATATCGTAACTTTCTATAGTTACATACAAGTCTATATTACATATAAAAGCAGGATATCCATGACGTGTACGTGTAGGGTGAACTAAATCCTCATTCCATTTTATCTTTCCATTCGAGGGGGCTCGCACATATTCAGCAGTACCCCCTGTGAATACTCCACCAGTATGAAAAGTTCTTAATGTTAGTTGAGTTCCCGGTTCTCCAATAGATTGACCAGCAATAATGCCTACAGCTTCTCCCAATTCTACCAGGTCCCCATGAATAGGACTCCGCCCATAACACAATCGGCAGATCCACGACGTATTCCTACAGGTAAAGGGGGTTCGAATAAATATGGGTTGTGTTTGAAAAGTTATGAATCGATTGATAAGTCCAATTCCAATATCTTGATTTCTAACGACAATGCACCGTGAACCTATATATATATTGTCTGCTACTACACGACCATTTAATGTTTGTATCAAAATTCTTTCTGGCATCATTCCATTTCGGATGTTTACAGAAATCCCACGGATGGTACCGCAATCTGTTCGCCGTACAACAATGTGTTGAACCACTTCAACAAGTCGACGTGTAAGATATCCAGCATCTGATGTTCGTACAGCAGTATCTACAACCCCTTTACGGGCTCCGTAGCAAGAAATTATATATTCTGTTAAAGACAGTCCTTCACGAAAATTGCTTTGAATGGGTAAATCAATCATTTGTCCTTGTGGATCTGACATTAATCCTCTCATTCCGACTAATTGGTGTACTTGAGATGCATTTCCTCTAGCTCCTGAAAAAGACATTATATGGACTGGATTAAAGGGGTCAGTCATCCTAAAATTGGGAGTCATTTGTTGTCGCAAATATTCGCTTGTAGCATACCATATTTCAATGGATTGGCGTAATTTTTCTACCGCATGGACATTCCCATAATGATTATGTTTTTCCAAAACGGAACTTTGTTGTTCAGCATCTTGGACTAGCCATCCTTTAGAAGGTATTGTTAAAAGATCATCAATTCCTAATGAAATAGATGTAGCAGTAGCTTGATGGAATCCTAGAGTCTTTACTTGATCCAGGATGTGTGATGTATATGCCATTCCGAAATGATCTATTAATCTGCTAATAAGTCGTTTAATGGCAGTTCCACCTATCACGTTATTGTGAAAGACTAGATTGGTCCCTTCTGCCATAAGTCCCTCCATATTCCACTCAGTGGTATTCGGTTCGACGACAATAGATTTGAGTGAATGATTGGAAAACTCCCTTTTCTTTATGTTTATTTACGTAGAAAATTGAAAAGATGCTAGTTGACCTGAATTTACACCAGTATCCTAAATTTACTTAGCGTGGATACCAACACTAACCATCTATATGATTAGATACTATATGATGAATCGGCTCGAGAAAAACCTTGTATAGCTTCTTCGATTTCTCGATAAAAAGAAATATGACCAATAGTGGTTCGAATGTATATACAACGAATTTCTTTTTTTATACTTCTTATTACTAAATAATCCTCATAAATCTCATAATAGGTACCAAAAGATTCATAGTGAACTTCGATAGGAACTTCTCTTGAAGACATAATGCATTGATGTATTTGCCACCGGAGCCAAAAAGGACTATCCAAATTTATTCTTTTCTGTCTATAAGCTCCAATTGCATCATAGGAATTGCAAAAACAGGGTTCTTTTTTTTTCATATACTTCAAGTTCTTAAAGTTATTATTGCTCATTTTTTCATTTTGAGAATTTCTGCAATTAAACCAATTATACCTGTTTGCACAAATACCTCGACGATTTCCGCTAGTTAATACATAAAGTCCAATAAGCATATCTTGAGTTGGTACAGAAATAGGATCCCCAATAGTCGGAGACAAGAGATTCGTAGTAGAAAACATAAGTAAATGAGCTTCTGCTTGAGCCTCCAAAGATAAAGGCACATGAACAGCCATTTGATCCCCATCAAAGTCTGCGTTGAATCCCTTACACACCAATGGATGTAAACAAATAGCACGTCCTTCTACTAAAATGGGTTGAAATGCCTGTATGCCCAATCTATGCAAAGTAGGCGCTCTATTCAGCAATACTGGATGTCCCCGCATAACTTCGTGAAGTATTTCCCATACAATTGGTTCTTTTTCCCGGATTTGACTCTTAGCAACTCCTATGTTCGAAGCAATATGGTTTCGAATTAAACCACGAATTAGAAATGTCTGAAATAGCTCTATTGCTATTTCGGGGGGCAATCCACATCGATGTAATGAAAGTAATGGACCTACGACAATAACAGAACGCCCCGAATAATCAACTCGTTTTCCAAGAAGAGTCTCTCGAAATCTTCCCTCTTTGCCCGAAATTATATCGGAAAACGATTTGTAAACTTTCTTATGACCGTCCCTCATCGGTTGTCCGCGGATTCCATTATCAAGAAGTGCATCCACGGCTTCTTGTACCAATTTTTCTTGAGACATTACTAATTCCGCTGGTGTAAATCCACTTGTTCTTAATAGCTCAATAAGAGTATTGTTCCGAAAGATAACTATTTTATAGAGTTTATTAATATCCGAACTCATTAGTTTACCGCCATCTATTTGAATAATTGGTCTCAATTCGGGAGGAAGAACTGGTAAGAGACATAAAACCATCCATTCTGGTTCTATATTTGTTAGGAGAAAATGCTTAGCTAATCCCATGCGTCGAACCAAAAAATTCTTTCTTCTTCGAACTTTTTGATTTTTCCATTTGTCATTGGACCCCTCTTTTCCTAATTCTTTCCATTCTAGCAACGAAGAATCCATAATAATTCTTAAATCCAGATCAACTAATTGTTGTCGTATAGCACCCGCTCCACTAGAAATTTCTCTATTTCGAAATGTATCGAAACCTTGAGTATCAAAAAAGAGTGGGATACTGTCTTTCCAGGATTGGATTTCATATTCGAATGAACCTCGTAATCGTAAGAAAGTTGGTTTTTTAACTACGGGCCTAGCAAAAGAAAAATTTGGATAGGATCCAATAAGATGGATCGCCCCCTTTAAAATCGGACATGAGGGTTTCCTCTCATCCGGCTAAAGTATTTGCACACAATTAAAGATAAAGAAAGGGGTTTCCGCTTTCCAATTTTGGAAAACCTCTAATCTAAAATCAAAAAGGTTTACTCTTTACTCAAGTTATCAATAAAGACCAAGCAACATTTCATTGATACATTCTTCTTTTTTTTCTGAATTTTTTATCCAATTCGAAATTAAGACAGAAATAAAATGTAAAATTCTTGAGTAGTCTACCTCCCTTCGAACGAGGAATCCTCTAAAATGAAATTCTTAATAAAAAAGGAATATCCTCGAATTCATAAGAGATTTCTTTGTCTATGTATCATACCGTTCGATCTTTTAGGTCAAGACGTCACCTCGACGGGTCTGCCACGATGTCTTAAAGCCTATATGCGATAGATAAACTTCTGCAATCATGATATATTTTATTCTTTGAACATAATTTGAGTTCTTTAAAAAAAAAAAAAGAGATGGAATAATGAATTCCACAAAAAAGTATTTTTTTTTTTTTCACAAGGTACATACAGTAAATAGTTATTTGTTACTGAATTGACCATAGACCAATTCCCTTTTTGATTGGGGAGTATTCAATACACCCATGAATTCTGAGCTTCATGTTACTCATCCCAAGAGACATGCCAGATATAGGACATTCCCATTTAATTGACTGGAATGA
>CAWUDS030001009.1:0-200799 GCA_963859935.3 Lathyrus sativus | reverse complement strand
TTAATAGTGAAATTGGTGAGTTTTTTCACTTTGAACTTTTGTTATGGTCTTTATAGTCAAATTGGTGATATTTTTAACTTGAAACTATTGAAATGGTCTTTATAGTGAAATTGGTGAGTTTTTTCTTTTGGAACTTTTGTCATAGTTTTATAGTGAAATTGGGGAGTTTTTCAACTTTGAACATTTTTATGAGTTTTTGAGTGAAATCGATGAGCTTTTCAACATTGAACTTTTATATTTGTTTTTACAGTGAAATTGTTAAATAGGCGAGACTTAGATATTTTATTTTGGTGTTTATAGTGAAATTGTTGATTTTTTGACTAGGGAATTTTGTTATGTTTTTTATAGTGAAATTGGTTAGTTTTTTTAACGTTGAACTGTTGTTATTGTTTATAGAATGAAATTGGTGAGTTTTTTCACTTTGAACTTTTCTTATGGTCTTTTAAGTGAAATTGGTGAATTTTTTTTCACTTGGAACTTTTATTATGGTCTATATAGTGAAATTGAGGAGTTTTTTTTTTGTTTTTAAGTTTTGTTATCGTGTTTAGAGTGAAATTGATATGTTTTTAATTTTGAACTTGTGTTATGGTTTTTATAGTGAAATTGGTGATTTTTTTGAATTGGAACTTTTGTAATGGTCTTTATAGTGAAATTGGTGAGCTTTTTAACTTGGAAACTTTTGTAAATGGTCTTTATAGTGAAATTGGTGAGTTTTTTTCACTTGGAACGTCTGTCATGGTTTTTATAGTGAAATTGGGTAGTTTTTCAACTTTGAACTTTTGTTATGAATTTAAGAGTGAAATTGGTTAGTTTTTAAAATCTGAACTCTCGTAATGGTCTTTGTCGTGAAATTGGTGATTTTTTGACTTGGATGTTCTGTAATGGTCTTTATAGTGAAATTGGTGAGTTTTTCCACTTTGAACTTTTGTTATGGTCTTTATAGTCAAATTGGTGATATTTTTAACTTGAAACTATTGAAATGGTCTTTATAGTGAAATTGGTGAGTTTTTTCTTTTGGAACTTTTGTCATGGTTTTATAGTGAAATTGGGGAGTTTTTCAACTTTGAACATTTTTATGAGTTTTTGAGTGAAATCGATGAGCTTTTTAACATTGAACTTTTATTTTTGTTTTTATAGTGAAATTGTGAAATAGACGAGGTTTTTAACATATATATTTTATTTTGGTGTTTATAGTGAAATTGTTGATTCTTTGACTTGGAAATTTTGTTATGCTTTTTATAGTGAAATTGGTTAGTTTTTTAACTTTGAACTGTTGTTATTGTTTATAGAATGGAATTGGTGAGTTTTTCCACCTTGAACTTTTAGTATGGTCTTTTAAGTGAAATTGGTGATTTTTTTTTTCACTTGGAACTCTTATTATTGTCTATATAGTGAAATTGAGGAGTTTTTTAGTTTTTAAGTTTTGTTATCGTGTTTAGAGTGAAATTGATATGTTTTTAATTTTGAACTTTTGTTATGGTTTTTATAGTGAAATTGGTGGTTTTTTTGAATTGGAACGTTAATGGTCTTTATAGTGAATTTGGTGAGCTTTTTAACTTGAAACTTTCGTAAATGGTCTTTATAGTGAAATTGGTGAGTTTTTTTTTCACTTGGAACGTTTGTCATGGTTTTTATAGTGAAAATGGGTAGTTTTTCAGCTTTGAACTTTTGTTATGAATTTAAGAGTGAAATTGTTGAGTTTATAAAATCTGAACACTCGTAATGGTCTTTGTTGTGAAATTGGTGTTTTTTTGACTTGGATGTTCTGTAATGGTCTTAATAGTGAAATTGGTGAGTTTTTTCACTTTGAACTTTTGTTATGGTCTTTATAGTCAAATTGGTGATATTTTTAACTTGAAACTATTGAAATGGTCTTTATAGTGAAATTGGTGAGTTTTTTCTTTTGGAACTTTTGTCATAGTTTTATAGTGAAATTGGGGAGTTTTTCAACTTTGAACATTTTTATGAGTTTTTGAGTGAAATCGATGAGCTTTTCAACATTGAACTTTTATATTTGTTTTTACAGTGAAATTGTTAAATAGGCGAGACTTAGATATTTTATTTTGGTGTTTATAGTGAAATTGTTGATTTTTTGACTAGGGAATTTTGTTATGTTTTTTTATAGTGAAATTGGTTAGTTTTTTTAACGTTGAACTGTTGTTATTGTTTATAGAATGAAATTGGTGAGTTTTTTCACTTTGAACTTTTCTTATGGTCTTTTAAGTGAAATTGGTGAATTTTTTTTCACTTGGAACTTTTATTATGGTCTATATAGTGAAATTGAGGAGTTTTTTTTTGTTTTTAAGTTTTGTTATCGTGTTTAGAGTGAAATTGATATGTTTTTAATTTTGAACTTGTGTTATGGTTTTTATAGTGAAATTGGTGATTTTTTTGAATTGGAACTTTTGTAATGGTCTTTATAGTGAAATTGGTGAGCTTTTTAACTTGGAAACTTTTGTAAATGGTCTTTATAGTGAAATTGGTGAGTTTTTTTCACTTGGAACGTCTGTCATGGTTTTTATAGTGAAATTGGGTAGTTTTTCAACTTTGAACTTTTGTTATGAATTTAAGAGTGAAATTGGTTAGTTTTTAAAATCTGAACTCTCGTAATGGTCTTTGTCGTGAAATTGGTGATTTTTTGACTTGGATGTTCTGTAATGGTCTTTATAGTGAAATTGGTGAGTTTTTCCACTTTGAACTTTTGTTATGGTCTTTATAGTCAAATTGGTGATATTTTTAACTTGAAACTATTGAAATGGTCTTTATAGTGAAATTGGTGAGTTTTTTCTTTTGGAACTTTTGTCATGGTTTTATAGTGAAATTGGGGAGTTTTTCAACTTTGAACATTTTTATGAGTTTTTGAGTGAAATCGATGAGCTTTTTAACATTGAACTTTTATTTTTGTTTTTATAGTGAAATTGTGAAATAGACGAGGTTTTTAACATATATATTTTATTTTGGTGTTTATAGTGAAATTGTTGATTCTTTGACTTGGAAATTTTGTTATGCTTTTTATAGTGAAATTGGTTAGTTTTTTAACTTTGAACTGTTGTTATTGTTTATAGAATGGAATTGGTGAGTTTTTCCACCTTGAACTTTTAGTATGGTCTTTTAAGTGAAATTGGTGATTTTTTTTTTCACTTGGAACTCTTATTATTGTCTATATAGTGAAATTGAGGAGTTTTTTAGTTTTTATGTTTTGTTATCGTGTTTAGAGTGAAATTGATATGTTTTTAATTTTGAACTTTTGTTATGGTTTTTATAGTGAAATTGGTGGTTTTTTTGAATTGGAACGTTAATGGTCTTTATAGTGAATTTGGTGAGCTTTTTAACTTGAAACTTTCGTAAATGGTCTTTATAGTGAAATTGGTGAGTTTTTTTCCACTTGGAATGTTTGTCATGGTTTTTATAGTGAAAATGGGTAGTTTTTCAGCTTTGAACTTTTGTTATGAATTTAAGAGTGAAATTGTTGAGTTTATAAAATCTGAACACTCGTAATGGTCTTTGTTGTGAAATTGGTGTTTTTTTGACTTGGATGTTCTGTAATGGTCTTAATAGTGAAATTGGTGAGTTTTTTCACTTTGAACTTTTGTTATGGTCTTTATAGTCAAATTGGTGATATTTTTAACTTGAAACTATTGAAATGGTCTTTATAGTGAAATTGGTGAGTTTTTTCTTTTGGAACTTTTGTCATAGTTTTATAGTGAAATTGGGGAGTTTTTCAACTTTGAACATTTTTATGAGTTTTTGAGTGAAATCGATGAGCTTTTCAACATTGAACTTTTATATTTGTTTTTACAGTGAAATTGTTAAATAGGCGAGACTTAGATATTTTATTTTGGTGTTTATAGTGAAATTGTTGATTTTTTGACTAGGGAATTTTGTTATGTTTTTTATAGTGAAATTGGTTAGTTTTTTTAACGTTGAACTGTTGTTATTGTTTATAGAATGAAATTGGTGAGTTTTTTCACTTTGAACTTTTCTTATGGTCTTTTAAGTGAAATTGGTGAATTTTTTTTCACTTGGAACTTTTATTATGGTCTATATAGTGAAATTGAGGAGTTTTTTTTTTGTTTTTAAGTTTTGTTATCGTGTTTAGAGTGAAATTGATATGTTTTTAATTTTGAACTTGTGTTATGGTTTTTATAGTGAAATTGGTGATTTTTTTGAATTGGAATTTTTGTAATGGTCTTTATAGTGAAATTGGTGAGCTTTTTAACTTGGAAACTTTTGTAAATGGTCTTTATAGTGAAATTGGTGAGTTTTTTTCACTTGGAACGTCTGTCATGGTTTTTATAGTGAAATTGGGTAGTTTTTCAACTTTGAACTTTTGTTATGAATTTAAGAGTGAAATTGGTTAGTTTTTAAAATCTGAACTCTCGTAATGGTCTTTGTCGTGAAATTGGTGATTTTTTGACTTGGATGTTCTGTAATGGTCTTTATAGTGAAATTGGTGAGTTTTTCCACTTTGAACTTTTGTTATGGTCTTTATAGTCAAATTGGTGATATTTTTAACTTGAAACTATTGAAATGGTCTTTATAGTGAAATTGGTGAGTTTTTTCTTTTGGAACTTTTGTCATGGTTTTATAGTGAAATTGGGGAGTTTTTCAACTTTGAACATTTTTATGAGTTTTTGAGTGAAATCGATGAGCTTTTTAACATTGAACTTTTATTTTTGTTTTTATAGTGAAATTGTGAAATAGACGAGGTTTTTAACATATATATTTTATTTTGGTGTTTATAGTGAAATTGTTGATTCTTTGACTTGGAAATTTTGTTATGCTTTTTATAGTGAAATTGGTTAGTTTTTTAACTTTGAACTGTTGTTATTGTTTATAGAATGGAATTGGTGAGTTTTTCCACCTTGAACTTTTAGTATGGTCTTTTAAGTGAAATTGGTGATTTTTTTTTCACTTGGAACTCTTATTATTGTCTATATAGTGAAATTGAGGAGTTTTTTAGTTTTTAAGTTTTGTTATCGTGTTTAGAGTGAAATTGATATGTTTTTAATTTTGAACTTTTGTTATGGTTTTTATAGTGAAATTGGTGGTTTTTTTGAATTGGAACGTTAATGGTCTTTATAGTGAATTTGGTGAGCTTTTTAACTTGAAACTTTCGTAAATGGTCTTTATAGTGAAATTGGTGAGTTTTTTTTCACTTGGAACGTTTGTCATGGTTTTTATAGTGAAAATGGGTAGTTTTTCAGCTTTGAACTTTTGTTATGAATTTAAGAGTGAAATTGTTGAGTTTATAAAATCTGAACACTCGTAATGGTCTTTGTTGTGAAATTGGTGTTTTTTTGACTTGGATGTTCTGTAATGGTCTTAATAGTGAAATTGGTGAGTTTTTTCACTTTGAACTTTTGTTATGGTCTTTATAGTCAAATTGGTGATATTTTTAACTTGAAACTATTGAAATGGTCTTTATAGTGAAATTGGTGAGTTTTTTCTTTTGGAACTTTTGTCATAGTTTTATAGTGAAATTGGGGAGTTTTTCAACTTTGAACATTTTTATGAGTTTTTGAGTGAAATCGATGAGCTTTTCAACATTGAACTTTTATATTTGTTTTTACAGTGAAATTGTTAAATAGGCGAGACTTAGATATTTTATTTTGGTGTTTATAGTGAAATTGTTGATTTTTTGACTAGGGAATTTTGTTATGTTTTTTTATAGTGAAATTGGTTAGTTTTTTTAACGTTGAACTGTTGTTATTGTTTATAGAATGAAATTGGTGAGTTTTTTCACTTTGAACTTTTCTTATGGTCTTTTAAGTGAAATTGGTGAATTTTTTTTCACTTGGAACTTTTATTATGGTCTATATAGTGAAATTGAGGAGTTTTTTTTTGTTTTTAAGTTTTGTTATCGTGTTTAGAGTGAAATTGATATGTTTTTAATTTTGAACTTGTGTTATGGTTTTTATAGTGAAATTGGTGATTTTTTTGAATTGGAACTTTTGTAATGGTCTTTATAGTGAAATTGGTGAGCTTTTTAACTTGGAAACTTTTGTAAATGGTCTTTATAGTGAAATTGGTGAGTTTTTTTCACTTGGAACGTCTGTCATGGTTTTTATAGTGAAATTGGGTAGTTTTTCAACTTTGAACTTTTGTTATGAATTTAAGAGTGAAATTGGTTAGTTTTTAAAATCTGAACTCTCGTAATGGTCTTTGTCGTGAAATTGGTGATTTTTTGACTTGGATGTTCTGTAATGGTCTTTATAGTGAAATTGGTGAGTTTTTCCACTTTGAACTTTTGTTATGGTCTTTATAGTCAAATTGGTGATATTTTTAACTTGAAACTATTGAAATGGTCTTTATAGTGAAATTGGTGAGTTTTTTCTTTTGGAACTTTTGTCATGGTTTTATAGTGAAATTGGGGAGTTTTTCAACTTTGAACATTTTTATGAGTTTTTGAGTGAAATCGATGAGCTTTTTAACATTGAACTTTTATTTTTGTTTTTATAGTGAAATTGTGAAATAGAGGAGGTTTTTAACATATATATTTTATTTTGGTGTTTATAGTGAAATTGTTGATTCTTTGACTTGGAAATTTTGTTATGCTTTTTATAGTGAAATTGGTTAGTTTTTTTAACTTTGAACTGTTGTTATTGTTTATAGAATGGAATTGGTGAGTTTTTCCACCTTGAACTTTTAGTATGGTCTTTTAAGTGAAATTGGTGATTTTTTTTTTCACTTGGAACTCTTATTATTGTCTATATAGTGAAATTGAGGAGTTTTTTAGTTTTTAAGTTTTGTTATCGTGTTTAGAGTGAAATTGATATGTTTTTAATTTTGAACTTTTGTTATGGTTTTTATAGTGAAATTGGTGGTTTTTTTGAATTGGAACGTTAATGGTCTTTATAGTGAATTTGGTGAGCTTTTTAACTTGAAACTTTCGTAAATGGTCTTTATAGTGAAATTGGTGAGTTTTTTTTCACTTGGAACGTTTGTCATGGTTTTTATAGTGAAAATGGGTAGTTTTTCAGCTTTGAACTTTTGTTATGAATTTAAGAGTGAAATTGTTGAGTTTATAAAATCTGAACACTCGTAATGGTCTTTGTTGTGAAATTGGTGTTTTTTTGACTTGGATGTTCTGTAATGGTCTTAATAGTGAAATTGGTGAGTTTTTTCACTTTGAACTTTTGTTATGGTCTTTATAGTCAAATTGGTGATATTTTTAACTTGAAACTATTGAAATGGTCTTTATAGTGAAATTGGTGAGTTTTTTCTTTTGGAACTTTTGTCATAGTTTTATAGTGAAATTGGGGAGTTTTTCAACTTTGAACATTTTTATGAGTTTTTGAGTGAAATCGATGAGCTTTTCAACATTGAACTTTTATATTTGTTTTTACAGTGAAATTGTTAAATAGGCGAGACTTAGATATTTTATTTTGGTGTTTATAGTGAAATTGTTGATTTTTTGACTAGGGAATTTTGTTATGTTTTTTATAGTGAAATTGGTTAGTTTTTTTAACGTTGAACTGTTGTTATTGTTTATAGAATGAAATTGGTGAGTTTTTTCACTTTGAACTTTTCTTATGGTCTTTTAAGTGAAATTGGTGAATTTTTTTTCACTTGGAACTTTTATTATGGTCTATATAGTGAAATTGAGGAGTTTTTTTTTTTGTTTTTAAGTTTTGTTATCGTGTTTAGAGTGAAATTGATATGTTTTTAATTTTGAACTTGTGTTATGGTTTTTATAGTGAAATTGGTGATTTTTTTGAATTGGAACTTTTGTAATGGTCTTTATAGTGAAATTGGTGAGCTTTTTAACTTGGAAACTTTTGTAAATGGTCTTTATAGTGAAATTGGTGAGTTTTTTTCACTTGGAACGTCTGTCATGGTTTTTATAGTGAAATTGGGTAGTTTTTCAACTTTGAACTTTTGTTATGAATTTAAGAGTGAAATTGGTTAGTTTTTAAAATCTGAACTCTCGTAATGGTCTTTGTCGTGAAATTGGTGATTTTTTGACTTGGATGTTCTGTAATGGTCTTTATAGTGAAATTGGTGAGTTTTTCCACTTTGAACTTTTGTTATGGTCTTTATAGTCAAATTGGTGATATTTTTAACTTGAAACTATTGAAATGGTCTTTATAGTGAAATTGGTGAGTTTTTTCTTTTGGAACTTTTGTCATGGTTTTATAGTGAAATTGGGGAGTTTTTCAACTTTGAACATTTTTATGAGTTTTTGAGTGAAATCGATGAGCTTTTTAACATTGAACTTTTATTTTTGTTTTTATAGTGAAATTGTGAAATAGACGAGGTTTTTAACATATATATTTTATTTTGGTGTTTATAGTGAAATTGTTGATTCTTTGACTTGGAAATTTTGTTATGCTTTTTATAGTGAAATTGGTTAGTTTTTTTAACTTTGAACTGTTGTTATTGTTTATAGAATGGAATTGGTGAGTTTTTCCACCTTGAACTTTTAGTATGGTCTTTTAAGTGAAATTGGTGATTTTTTTTTTCACTTGGAACTCTTATTATTGTCTATATAGTGAAATTGAGGAGTTTTTTAGTTTTTAAGTTTTGTTATCGTGTTTAGAGTGAAATTGATATGTTTTTAATTTTGAACTTTTGTTATGGTTTTTATAGTGAAATTGGTGGTTTTTTTGAATTGGAACGTTAATGGTCTTTATAGTGAATTTGGTGAGCTTTTTAACTTGAAACTTTCGTAAATGGTCTTTATAGTGAAATTGGTGAGTTTTTTTTCACTTGGAACGTTTGTCATGGTTTTTATAGTGAAAATGGGTAGTTTTTCAGCTTTGAACTTTTGTTATGAATTTAAGAGTGAAATTGTTGAGTTTATAAAATCTGAACACTCGTAATGGTCTTTGTTGTGAAATTGGTGTTTTTTTGACTTGGATGTTCTGTAATGGTCTTAATAGTGAAATTGGTGAGTTTTTTCACTTTGAACTTTTGTTATGGTCTTTATAGTCAAATTGGTGATATTTTTAACTTGAAACTATTGAAATGGTCTTTATAGTGAAATTGGTGAGTTTTTTCTTTTGGAACTTTTGTCATAGTTTTATAGTGAAATTGGGGAGTTTTTCAACTTTGAACATTTTTATGAGTTTTTGAGTGAAATCGATGAGCTTTTCAACATTGAACTTTTATATTTGTTTTTACAGTGAAATTGTTAAATAGGCGAGACTTAGATATTTTATTTTGGTGTTTATAGTGAAATTGTTGATTTTTTGACTAGGGAATTTTGTTATGTTTTTTATAGTGAAATTGGTTAGTTTTTTTAACGTTGAACTGTTGTTATTGTTTATAGAATGAAATTGGTGAGTTTTTTCACTTTGAACTTTTCTTATGGTCTTTTAAGTGAAATTGGTGAATTTTTTTTCACTTGGAACTTTTATTATGGTCTATATAGTGAAATTGAGGAGTTTTTTTTTGTTTTTAAGTTTTGTTATCGTGTTTAGAGTGAAATTGATATGTTTTTAATTTTGAACTTGTGTTATGGTTTTTATAGTGAAATTGGTGATTTTTTTGAATTGGAACTTTTGTAATGGTCTTTATAGTGAAATTGGTGAGCTTTTTAACTTGGAAACTTTTGTAAATGGTCTTTATAGTGAAATTGGTGAGTTTTTTTCACTTCGAACGTCTGTCATGGTTTTTATAGTGAAATTGGGTAGTTTTTCAACTTTGAACTTTTGTTATGAATTTAAGAGTGAAATTGGTTAGTTTTTAAAATCTGATCTCTCGTAATGGTCTTTGTCGTGAAATTGGTGATTTTTTGTCTTGGATGTTCTATAATGGTCTTTATAGTGAAATTGGTGTGTTTTTTCACTTTGAACTTTTGTTATGGTCTTTATAGTCAAATTGGTGATATTTTTAACTTGAAACTATTGAAATGGTCTTTATAGTGAAATTGGTGAGTTTTTTCTTTTATAACTTTTGTCATGGTTTTATAGTGAAATTGGGGAGTTTTTCAACTTTGAACATTTTTATGAAATTTTGAGTGAAATCGATGAGCTTTTTAACATTGAACTTTTATTTTTGTTTTTATAGTGAAATTGTGAAATAGGCGAGTTTTTTGACTTAGATATTTTATTTTGGTGTTTATAGTGAAATTGTTGATTTTTTGACTTGGAAATTTTGTTATGCTTTTTATAGTGAAATTGGTTAGTTTTTTAACTTTGAACTGTTGTTATTGTTTATAGAATGGAATTGGTGAGTTTTTCCACCTTGAACTTTTGTTATGGTCTTTTAAGTGAAATTGGTGATTTTTTTTTCACTTTGAACTTTTATTATGGTCTATATAGTGAAATTGAGGAGTTTTTTAGTTTTTAAGTTTTGTTATCGTGTTTAGAGTGAAATTGATATGTTTTTAATTTTGAAATTTTGTTATGGTTTTTATAGTGAAATTGGTGGTTTTTTTGAAATGGAACTTTTGTAATGGTCTTTATAGTGAATTTGGTGAGCTTTTTAACTTGAAACTTTCGTAAATGGTCTTTATAGTGAAATTTGTGAGTTTTTTTCACTTGGAACGTTTGTCATGGTTTTTATAGTGAAAATGGGTAGTTTTTCAGCTTTGAACTTTTGTTATGAATTTAAGAGTGAAATTGTTGAGTTTATAAAATCTGAACACTCGTAATGGTCTTTGTTGTGAAATTGGTGTTTTTTTGACTTGGATGTTCTGTAATGGTCTTAATAGTGAAATTGGTGAGTTTTTTCACTTTGAACTTTTGTTATGGTCTTTATAGTCAAATTGGTGATATTTTTAACTTGAAACTATTGAAATGGTCTTTATAGTGAAATTGGTGAGTTTTTTCTTTTGGAACTTTTGTCATAGTTTTATAGTGAAATTGGGGAGTTTTTCAACTTTGAACATTTTTATGAGTTTTTGAGTGAAATCGATGAGCTTTTCAACATTGAACTTTTATATTTGTTTTTACAGTGAAATTGTTAAATAGGCGAGACTTAGATATTTTATTTTGGTGTTTATAGTGAAATTGTTGATTTTTTGACTAGGGAATTTTGTTATGTTTTTTATAGTGAAATTGGTTAGTTTTTTTAACGTTGAACTGTTGTTATTGTTTATAGAATGAAATTGGTGAGTTTTTTCACTTTGAAATTTTCTTATGGTCTTTTAAGTGAAATTGGTGAATTTTTTTTCACTTGGAACTTTTATTATGGTCTATATAGTGAAATTGAGGAGTTTTTTTTTTATTTTAAGTTTTGTTATCGTGTTTAGAGTGAAATTGATATGTTTTTAATTTTGAACTTGTGTTATGGTTTTTATAGTGAAATTGGTGATTTTTTTGAATTGGAACTTTTGTAATGGTCTTTATAGTGAAATTGGTGAGCTTTTTAACTTGGAAACTTTTGTAAATGGTCTTTATAGTGAAATTGGTGAGTTTTTTTCACTTGGAACGTCTGTCATGGTTTTTATAGTGAAATTGGGTAGTTTTTCAACTTTGAACTTTTGTTATGAATTTAAGAGTGAAATTGGTTAGTTTTTAAAATCTGAACTCTCGTAATGGTCTTTGTCGTGAAATTGGTGATTTTTTGACTTGGATGTTCTGTAATGGTCTTTATAGTGAAATTGGTGAGTTTTTCCACTTTGAACTTTTGTTATGGTCTTTATAGTCAAATTGGTGATATTTTTAACTTGAAACTATTGAAATGGTCTTTATAGTGAAATTGGTGAGTTTTTTCTTTTGGAACTTTTGTCATGGTTTTATAGTGAAATTGGGGAGTTTTTCAACTTTGAACATTTTTATGAGTTTTTGAGTGAAATCGATGAGCTTTTTAACATTGAACTTTTATTTTTGTTTTTATAGTGAAATTGTGAAATAGACGAGGTTTTTAACATATATATTTTATTTTGGTGTTTATAGTGAAATTGTTGATTCTTTGACTTGGAAATTTTGTTATGCTTTTTATAGTGAAATTGGTTAGTTTTTTAACTTTGAACTGTTGTTATTGTTTATAGAATGGAATTGGTGAGTTTTTCCACCTTGAACTTTTAGTATGGTCTTTTAAGTGAAATTGGTGATTTTTTTTTTCACTTGGAACTCTTATTATTGTCTATATAGTTAAATTGAGGAGTTTTTTAGTTTTTAAGTTTTGTTATCGTGTTTAGAGTGAAATTGATATGTTTTTAATTTTGAACTTTTGTTATGGTTTTTATAGTGAAATTGGTGGTTTTTTTGAACTGGAACGTTAATGGTCTTTATAGTGAATTTGGTGAGCTTTTTAACTTGAAACTTTCGTAAATGGTCTTTATAGTGAAATTGGTGAGTTTTTTTTCACTTGGAACGTTTGTCATGGTTTTTATAGTGAAAATGGGTAGTTTTTCAGCTTTGAACTTTTGTTATGAATTTAAGAGTGAAATTGTTGAGTTTATAAAATCTGAACACTCGTAATGGTCTTTGTTGTGAAATTGGTGTTTTTTTGACTTGGATGTTCTGTAATGGTCTTAATAGTGAAATTGGTGAGTTTTTTCACTTTGAACTTTTGTTATGGTCTTTATAGTCAAATTGGTGATATTTTTAACTTGAAACTATTGAAATGGTCTTTATAGTGAAATTGGTGAGTTTTTTCTTTTGGAACTTTTGTCATAGTTTTATAGTGAAATTGGGGAGTTTTTCAACTTTGAACATTTTTATGAGTTTTTGAGTGAAATTGATGAGCTTTTCAACATTGAACTTTTATATTTGTTTTTACAGTGAAATTGTTAAATAGGCGAGACTTAGATATTTTATTTTGGTGTTTATAGTGAAATTGTTGATTTTTTGACTAGGGAATTTTGTTATGTTTTTTATAGTGAAATTGGTTAGTTTTTTTAACGTTGAACTGTTGTTATTGTTTATAGAATGAAATTGGTGAGTTTTTTCACTTTGAAATTTTCTTATGGTCTTTTAAGTGAAATTGGTGAATTTTTTTTCACTTGGAACTTTTATTATGGTCTATATAGTGAAATTGAGGAGTTTTTTTTTGTTTTTAAGTTTTGTTATCGTGTTTAGAGTGAAATTGATATGTTTTTAATTTTGAACTTGTGTTATGGTTTTTATAGTGAAATTGGTGATTTTTTTGAATTGGAACTTTTGTAATGGTCTTTATAGTGAAATTGGTGAGCTTTTTAACTTGGAAACTTTTGTAAATGGTCTTTATAGTGAAATTGGTGAGTTTTTTTCACTTGGAACGTCTGTCATGGTTTTTATAGTGAAATTGGGTAGTTTTTCAACTTTGAACTTTTGTTATGAATTTAAGAGTGAAATTGGTTAGTTTTTAAAATCTGAACTCTCGTAATGGTCTTTGTCGTGAAATTGGTGATTTTTTGACTTGGATGTTCTGTAATGGTCTTTATAGTGAAATTGGTGAGTTTTTCCACTTTGAACTTTTGTTATGGTCTTTATAGTCAAATTGGTGATATTTTTAACTTGAAACTATTGAAATGGTCTTTATAGTGAAATTGGTGAGTTTTTTCTTTTGGAACTTTTGTCATGGTTTTATAGTGAAATTGGGGAGTTTTTCAACTTTGAACATTTTTATGAGTTTTTGAGTGAAATCGATGAGCTTTTTAACATTGAACTTTTATTTTTGTTTTTATAGTGAAATTGTGAAATAGACGAGGTTTTTAACATATATATTTTATTTTGGTGTTTATAGTGAAATTGTTGATTCTTTGACTTGGAAATTTTGTTATGCTTTTTATAGTGAAATTGGTTAGTTTTTTAACTTTGAACTGTTGTTATTGTTTATAGAATGGAATTGGTGAGTTTTTCCACCTTGAACTTTTAGTATGGTCTTTTAAGTGAAATTGGTGATTTTTTTTTTCACTTGGAACTCTTATTATTGTCTATATAGTTAAATTGAGGAGTTTTTTAGTTTTTAAGTTTTGTTATCGTGTTTAGAGTGAAATTGATATGTTTTTAATTTTGAACTTTTGTTATGGTTTTTATAGTGAAATTGGTGGTTTTTTTGAACTGGAACGTTAATGGTCTTTATAGTGAATTTGGTGAGCTTTTTAACTTGAAACTTTCGTAAATGGTCTTTATAGTGAAATTGGTGAGTTTTTTTTCACTTGGAACGTTTGTCATGGTTTTTATAGTGAAAATGGGTAGTTTTTCAGCTTTGAACTTTTGTTATGAATTTAAGAGTGAAATTGTTGAGTTTATAAAATCTGAACACTCGTAATGGTCTTTGTTGTGAAATTGGTGTTTTTTTGACTTGGATGTTCTGTAATGGTCTTAATAGTGAAATTGGTGAGTTTTTTCACTTTGAACTTTTGTTATGGTCTTTATAGTCAAATTGGTGATATTTTTAACTTGAAACTATTGAAATGGTCTTTATAGTGAAATTGGTGAGTTTTTTCTTTTGGAACTTTTGTCATAGTTTTATAGTGAAATTGGGGAGTTTTTCAACTTTGAACATTTTTATGAGTTTTTGAGTGAAATCGATGAGCTTTTCAACATTGAACTTTTATATTTGTTTTTACAGTGAAATTGTTAAATAGGCGAGACTTAGATATTTTATTTTGGTGTTTATAGTGAAATTGTTGATTTTTTGACTAGGGAATTTTGTTATGTTTTTTATAGTGAAATTGGTTAGTTTTTTTAACGTTGAACTGTTGTTATTGTTTATAGAATGAAATTGGTGAGTTTTTTCACTTTGAACTTTTCTTATGGTCTTTTAAGTGAAATTGGTGAATTTTTTTTCACTTGGAACTTTTATTATGGTCTATATAGTGAAATTGAGGAGTTTTTTTTTGTTTTTAAGTTTTGTTATCGTGTTTAGAGTGAAATTGATATGTTTTTAATTTTGAACTTGTGTTATGGTTTTTATAGTGAAATTGGTGATTTTTTTGAATTGGAACTTTTGTAATGGTCTTTATAGTGAAATTGGTGAGCTTTTTAACTTGGAAACTTTTGTAAATGGTCTTTATAGTGAAATTGGTGAGTTTTTTTCACTTGGAACGTCTGTCATGGTTTTTATAGTGAAATTGGGTAGTTTTTCAACTTTGAACTTTTGTTATGAATTTAAGAGTGAAATTGGTTAGTTTTTAAAATCTGAACTCTCGTAATGGTCTTTGTCGTGAAATTGGTGATTTTTTGACTTGGATGTTCTGTAATGGTCTTTATAGTGAAATTGGTGAGTTTTTCCACTTTGAACTTTTGTTATGGTCTTTATAGTCAAATTGGTGATATTTTTAACTTGAAACTATTGAAATGGTCTTTATAGTGAAATTGGTGAGTTTTTTCTTTTGGAACTTTTGTCATGGTTTTATAGTGAAATTGGGGAGTTTTTCAACTTTGAACATTTTTATGAGTTTTTGAGTGAAATCGATGAGCTTTTTAACATTGAACTTTTATTTTTGTTTTTATAGTGAAATTGTGAAATAGACGAGGTTTTTAACATATATATTTTATTTTGGTGTTTATAGTGAAATTGTTGATTCTTTGACTTGGAAATTTTGTTATGCTTTTTATAGTGAAATTGGTTAGTTTTTTAACTTTGAACTGTTGTTATTGTTTATAGAATGGAATTGGTGAGTTTTTCCACCTTGAACTTTTAGTATGGTCTTTTAAGTGAAATTGGTGATTTTTTTTTTCACTTGGAACTCTTATTATTGTCTATATAGTTAAATTGAGGAGTTTTTTAGTTTTTAAGTTTTGTTATCGTGTTTAGAGTGAAATTGATATGTTTTTAATTTTGAACTTTTGTTATGGTTTTTATAGTGAAATTGGTGGTTTTTTTGAACTGGAACGTTAATGGTCTTTATAGTGAATTTGGTGAGCTTTTTAACTTGAAACTTTCGTAAATGGTCTTTATAGTGAAATTGGTGAGTTTTTTTTCACTTGGAACGTTTGTCATGGTTTTTATAGTGAAAATGGGTAGTTTTTCAGCTTTGAACTTTTGTTATGAATTTAAGAGTGAAATTGTTGAGTTTATAAAATCTGAACACTCGTAATGGTCTTTGTTGTGAAATTGGTGTTTTTTTGACTTGGATGTTCTGTAATGGTCTTAATAGTGAAATTGGTGAGTTTTTTCACTTTGAACTTTTGTTATGGTCTTTATAGTCAAATTGGTGATATTTTTAACTTGAAACTATTGAAATGGTCTTTATAGTGAAATTGGTGAGTTTTTTCTTTTGGAACTTTTGTCATAGTTTTATAGTGAAATTGGGGAGTTTTTCAACTTTGAACATTTTTATGAGTTTTTGAGTGAAATCGATGAGCTTTTCAACATTGAACTTTTATATTTGTTTTTACAGTGAAATTGTTAAATAGGCGAGACTTAGATATTTTATTTTGGTGTTTATAGTGAAATTGTTGATTTTTTGACTAGGGAATTTTGTTATGTTTTTTATAGTGAAATTGGTTAGTTTTTTTAACGTTGAACTGTTGTTATTGTTTATAGAATGAAATTGGTGAGTTTTTTCACTTTGAACTTTTCTTATGGTCTTTTAAGTGAAATTGGTGAATTTTTTTTCACTTGGAACTTTTATTATGGTCTATATAGTGAAATTGAGGAGTTTTTTTTTGTTTTTAAGTTTTGTTATCGTGTTTAGAGTGAAATTGATATGTTTTTAATTTTGAACTTGTGTTATGGTTTTTATAGTGAAATTGGTGATTTTTTTGAATTGGAACTTTTGTAATGGTCTTTATAGTGAAATTGGTGAGCTTTTTAACTTGGAAACTTTTGTAAATGGTCTTTATAGTGAAATTGGTGAGTTTTTTTCACTTGGAACGTCTGTCATGGTTTTTATAGTGAAATTGGGTAGTTTTTCAACTTTGAACTTTTGTTATGAATTTAAGAGTGAAATTGGTTAGTTTTTAAAATCTGAACTCTCGTAATGGTCTTTGTCGTGAAATTGGTGATTTTTTGACTTGGATGTTCTGTAATGGTCTTTATAGTGAAATTGGTGAGTTTTTCCACTTTGAACTTTTGTTATGGTCTTTATAGTCAAATTGGTGATATTTTTAACTTGAAACTATTGAAATGGTCTTTATAGTGAAATTGGTGAGTTTTTTCTTTTGGAACTTTTGTCATGGTTTTATAGTGAAATTGGGGAGTTTTTCAACTTTGAACATTTTTATGAGTTTTTGAGTGAAATCGATGAGCTTTTTAACATTGAACTTTTATTTTTGTTTTTATAGTGAAATTGTGAAATAGACGAGGTTTTTAACATATATATTTTATTTTGGTGTTTATAGTGAAATTGTTGATTCTTTGACTTGGAAATTTTGTTATGCTTTTTATAGTGAAATTGGTTAGTTTTTTAACTTTGAACTGTTGTTATTGTTTATAGAATGGAATTGGTGAGTTTTTCCACCTTGAACTTTTAGTATGGTCTTTTAAGTGAAATTGGTGATTTTTTTTCACTTGGAACTCTTATTATTGTCTATATAGTGAAATTGAGGAGTTTTTTAGTTTTTAAGTTTTGTTATCGTGTTTAGAGTGAAATTGATATGTTTTTAATTTTGAACTTTTGTTATGGTTTTTATAGTGAAATTGGTGGTTTTTTTGAATTGGAACGTTAATGGTCTTTATAGTGAATTTGGTGAGCTTTTTAACTTGAAACTTTCGTAAATGGTCTTTATAGTGAAATTGGTGAGTTTTTTTTCACTTGGAACGTTTGTCATGGTTTTTATAGTGAAAATGGGTAGTTTTTCAGCTTTGAACTTTTGTTATGAATTTAAGAGTGAAATTGTTGAGTTTATAAAATCTGAACACTCGTAATGGTCTTTGTTGTGAAATTGGTGTTTTTTTGACTTGGATGTTCTGTAATGGTCTTAATAGTGAAATTGGTGAGTTTTTTCACTTTGAACTTTTGTTATGGTCTTTATAGTCAAATTGGTGATATTTTTAACTTGAAACTATTGAAATGGTCTTTATAGTGAAATTGGTGAGTTTTTTCTTTTGGAACTTTTGTCATAGTTTTATAGTGAAATTGGGGAGTTTTTCAACTTTGAACATTTTTATGAGTTTTTGAGTGAAATCGATGAGCTTTTCAACATTGAACTTTTATATTTGTTTTTACAGTGAAATTGTTAAATAGGCGAGACTTAGATATTTTATTTTGGTGTTTATATTGAAATTGTTGATTTTTTGACTAGGGAATTTTGTTATGTTTTTTATAGTGAAATTGGTTAGTTTTTTTAACGTTGAACTGTTGTTATTGTTTATAGAATGAAATTGGTGAGTTTTTTCACTTTGAACTTTTCTTATGGTCTTTTAAGTGAAATTGGTGAATTTTTTTTCACTTGGAACTTTTATTATGGTCTATATAGTGAAATTGAGGAGTTTTTTTTTTGTTTTTAAGTTTTGTTATCGTGTTTAGAGTGAAATTGATATGTTTTTAATTTTGAACTTGTGTTATGGTTTTTATAGTGAAATTGGTGATTTTTTTGAATTGGAACTTTTGTAATGGTCTTTATAGTGAAATTGATGAGCTTTTTAACTTGGAAACTTTTGTAAATGGTCTTTATAGTGAAATTGGTGAGTTTTTTTCACTTCGAACGTCTGTCATGTTTTTTATAGTGAAATTGGGTAGTTTTTCAACTTTGAACTTTTGTTATGAATTTAAGAGTGAAATTGGTTAGTTTTTAAAATCTGATCTCTCGTAATGGTCTTTGTCGTGAAATTGGTGATTTTTTGTCTTGGATGTTCTGTAATGGTCTTTATAGTGAAATTGGTGTGTTTTTTCACTTTGAACTTTTGTTATGGTCTTTATAGTCAAATTGGTGATATTTTTAACTTGAAACTATTGAAATGGTCTTTATAGTGAAATTGGTGTTTTTTTCTTTTATAACTTTTGTCATGGTTTTATAGTGAAATTGGGGAGTTTTTCAACTTTGAACATTTTTATGAAATTTTGAGTGAAATCGATGAGCTTTTTAACATTGAACTTTTATTTTTGTTTTTATAGTGAAATTGTGAAATAGGCGAGTTTTTTGACTTAGATATTTTATTTTGGTGTTTATAGTGAAATTGTTGATTTTTTGACTTGGAAATTTTGTTATGCTTTTTATAGTGAAATTGGTTAGTTTTTTAACTTTGAACTGTTGTTATTGTTTATAGAATGGAATTGGTGAGTTTTTCCACCTTGAACTTTTGTTATGGTCTTTTAAGTGAAATTGGTGATTTTTTTTCACTTTGAACTTTTATTATGGTCTATATAGTGAAATTGAGGAGTTTTTTAGTTTTTAAGTTTTGTTATCGTGTTTAGAGTGAAATTGATATGTTTTTAATTTTGAAATTTTGTTATGGTTTTTATAGTGAAATTGGTGGTTTTTTTGAAATGGAACTTTTGTAATGGTCTTTATAGTGAATTTGGTGAGCTTTTTAACTTGAAACTTTCGTAAATGGTCTTTATAGTGAAATTTGTGAGTTTTTTTCACTTGGAACGTTTGTCATGGTTTTTATAGTGAAAATGGGTAGTTTTTCAGCTTTGAACTTTTGTTATGAATTTAAGAGTGAAATTGTTGAGTTTATAAAATCTGAACACTCGTAATGGTCTTTGTTGTGAAATTGGTGTTTTTTTGACTTGGATGTTCTGTAATGGTCTTAATAGTGAAATTGGTGAGTTTTTTCACTTTGAACTTTTGTTATGGTCTTTATAGTCAAATTGGTGATATTTTTAACTTGAAACTATTGAAATGGTCTTTATAGTGAAATTGGTGAGTTTTTTCTTTTGGAACTTTTGTCATAGTTTTATAGTGAAATTGGGGAGTTTTTCAACTTTGAACATTTTTATGAGTTTTTGAGTGAAATCGATGAGCTTTTCAACATTGAACTTTTATATTTGTTTTTACAGTGAAATTGTTAAATAGGCGAGACTTAGATATTTTATTTTGGTGTTTATAGTGAAATTGTTGATTTTTTGACTAGGGAATTTTGTTATGTTTTTTATAGTGAAATTGGTTAGTTTTTTTAACGTTGAACTGTTGTTATTGTTTATAGAATGAAATTGGTGAGTTTTTTCACTTTGAAATTTTCTTATGGTCTTTTAAGTGAAATTGGTGAATTTTTTTTCACTTGGAACTTTTATTATGGTCTATATAGTGAAATTGAGGAGTTTTTTTTTGATTTTAAGTTTTGTTATCGTGTTTAGAGTGAAATTGATATGTTTTTAATTTTGAACTTGTGTTATGGTTTTTATAGTGAAATTGGTGATTTTTTTGAATTGGAACTTTTGTAATGGTCTTTATAGTGAAATTGGTGAGCTTTTTAACTTGGAAACTTTTGTAAATGGTCTTTATAGTGAAATTGGTGAGTTTTTTTCACTTGGAACGTCTGTCATGGTTTTTATAGTGAAATTGGGTAGTTTTTCAACTTTGAACTTTTGTTATGAATTTAAGAGTGAAATTGGTTAGTTTTTAAAATCTGAACTCTCGTAATGGTCTTTGTCGTGAAATTGGTGATTTTTTGACTTGGATGTTCTGTAATGGTCTTTATAGTGAAATTGGTGAGTTTTTCCACTTTGAACTTTTGTTATGGTCTTTATAGTCAAATTGGTGATATTTTTAACTTGAAACTATTGAAATGGTCTTTATAGTGAAATTGGTGAGTTTTTTCTTTTGGAACTTTTGTCATGGTTTTATAGTGAAATTGGGGAGTTTTTCAACTTTGAACATTTTTATGAGTTTTTGAGTGAAATCGATGAGCTTTTTAACATTGAACTTTTATTTTTGTTTTTATAGTGAAATTGTGAAATAGACGAGGTTTTTAACATATATATTTTATTTTGGTGTTTATAGTGAAATTGTTGATTCTTTGACTTGGAAATTTTGTTATGCTTTTTATAGTGAAATTGGTTAGTTTTTTAACTTTGAACTGTTGTTATTGTTTATAGAATGGAATTGGTGAGTTTTTCCACCTTGAACTTTTAGTATGGTCTTTTAAGTGAAATTGGTGATTTTTTTTTTCACTTGGAACTCTTATTATTGTCTATATAGTTAAATTGAGGAGTTTTTTAGTTTTTAAGTTTTGTTATCGTGTTTAGAGTGAAATTGATATGTTTTTAATTTTGAACTTTTGTTATGGTTTTTATAGTGAAATTGGTGGTTTTTTTGAACTGGAACGTTAATGGTCTTTATAGTGAATTTGGTGAGCTTTTTAACTTGAAACTTTCGTAAATGGTCTTTATAGTGAAATTGGTGAGTTTTTTTTCACTTGGAACGTTTGTCATGGTTTTTATAGTGAAAATGGGTAGTTTTTCAGCTTTGAACTTTTGTTATGAATTTAAGAGTGAAATTGTTGAGTTTATAAAATCTGAACACTCGTAATGGTCTTTGTTGTGAAATTGGTGTTTTTTTGACTTGGATGTTCTGTAATGGTCTTAATAGTGAAATTGGTGAGTTTTTTCACTTTGAACTTTTGTTATGGTCTTTATAGTCAAATTGGTGATATTTTTAACTTGAAACTATTGAAATGGTCTTTATAGTGAAATTGGTGAGTTTTTTCTTTTGGAACTTTTGTCATGGTTTTATAGTGAAATTGGGGAGTTTTTCAACTTTGAACATTTTTATGAGTTTTTGAGTGAAATCGATGAGCTTTTTAACATTGAACTTTTATTTTTGTTTTTATAGTGAAATTGTGAAATAGGCGAGTTTTTTGACTTAGATATTTTATTTTGGTGTTTATAGTGAAATTGTTGATTTTTTTGACTTGGAAATTTTGTTATGCTTTTTATAGTGAAATTGGTTAGTTTTTTAACTTTGAACTGTTGTTATTGTTTATAGAATGGAATTGGTGAGTTTTTCCACCTTGAACTTTTGTTATGGTCTTTTAAGTGAAATTGGTGATTTTTTTTTCACTTTGAACTTTTATTATGGTCTATATAGTGAAATTGAGGAGTTTTTTAGTTTTTAAGTTTTGTTATCGTGTTTAGAGTGAAATTGATATGTTTTTAATTTTGAAATTTTGTTATGGTTTTTATAGTGAAATTGGTGGTTTTTTTGAAATGGAACTTTTGTAATGGTCTTTATAGTGAATTTGGTGAGCTTTTTAACTTGAAACTTTCGTAAATGGTCTTTATAGTGAAATTTGTGAGTTTTTTTCACTTGGAACGTTTGTCATGGTTTTTATAGTGAAAATGGGTAGTTTTTCAGCTTTGAACTTTTGTTATGAATTTAAGAGTGAAATTGTTGAGTTTATAAAATCTGAACACTCGTAATGGTCTTTGTTGTGAAATTGGTGTTTTTTTTGACTTGGATGTTTTGTAATGGTCTTAATAGTGAAATTGGTGAGTTTTTTCACTTTGAACTTTTGTTATGGTCTTTATAGTCAAATTGGTGATATTTTTAACTTGAAACTATTGAAATGGTCTTTATAGTGAAATTGGTGAGTTTTTTCTTTTGGAACTTTTGTCATAGTTTTATAGTGAAATTGGGGAGTTTTTCAACTTTGAACATTTTTATGAGTTTTTGAGTGAAATCGATGAGCTTTTCAACATTGAACTTTTATATTTGTTTTTACAGTGAAATTGTTAAATAGGCTAGACTTAGATATTTTATTTTGGTGTTTATAGTGAAATTGTTGATTTTTTGACTAGGGAATTTTGTTATGTTTTTTATAGTGAAATTGGTTAGTTTTTTTAACGTTGAACTGTTGTTATTGTTTATAGAATGAAATTGGTGAGTTTTTTCACTTTGAACTTTTCTTATGGTCTTTTAAGTGAAATTGGTGAATTTTTTTTCACTTGGAACTTTTATTATGGTCTATATAGTGAAATTGAGGAGTTTTTTTTTTGTTTTTAAGTTTTGTTATCGTGTTTAGAGTGAAATTGATATGTTTTTAATTTTGAACTTGTGTTATGGTTTTTATAGTGAAATTGGTGATTTTTTTGAATTGGAACTTTTGTAATGGTCTTTATAGTGAAATTGATGAGCTTTTTAACTTGGAAACTTTTGTAAATGGTCTTTATAGTGAAATTGGTGAGTTTTTTTCACTTCGAACGTCTGTCATGTTTTTTATAGTGAAATTGGGTAGTTTTTCAACTTTGAACTTTTGTTATGAATTTAAGAGTGAAATTGGTTAGTTTTTAAAATCTGATCTCTCGTAATGGTCTTTGTCGTGAAATTGGTGATTTTTTGTCTTGGATGTTCTGTAATGGTCTTTATAGTGAAATTGGTGTGTTTTTTCACTTTGAACTTTTGTTATGGTCTTTATAGTCAAATTGGTGATATTTTTAACTTGAAACTATTGAAATGGTCTTTATAGTGAAATTGGTGTTTTTTTCTTTTATAACTTTTGTCATGGTTTTATAGTGAAATTGGGGAGTTTTTAAACTTTGAACATTTTTATGAAATTTTGAGTGAAATCGATGAGCTTTTTAACATTGAACTTTTATTTTTGTTTTTATAGTGAAATTGTGAAATAGGCGAGTTTTTTGACTTAGATATTTTATTTTGGTGTTTATAGTGAAATTGTTGATTTTTTGACTTGGAAATTTTGTTATGCTTTTTATAGTGAAATTGGTTAGTTTTTTAACTTTGAACTGTTGTTATTGTTTATAGAATGGAATTGGTGAGTTTTTCCACCTTGAACTTTTGTTATGGTCTTTTAAGTGAAATTGGTGATTTTTTTTCACTTTGAACTTTTATTATGGTCTATATAGTGAAATTGAGGAGTTTTTTAGTTTTTAAGTTTTGTTATCGTGTTTAGAGCGAAATTGATATGTTTTTAATTTTGAAATTTTGTTATGGTTTTTATAGTGAAATTGGTGGTTTTTTTGAAATGGAACTTTTGTAATGGTCTTTATAGTGAATTTGGTGAGCTTTTTAACTTGAAACTTTCGTAAATGGTCTTTATAGTGAAATTTGTGAGTTTTTTTCACTTGGAACGTTTGTCATGGTTTTTATAGTGAAAATGGGTAGTTTTTCAGCTTTGAACTTTTGTTATGAATTTAAGAGTGAAATTGTTGAGTTTATAAAATCTGAACACTCGTAATGGTCTTTGTTGTGAAATTGGTGTTTTTTTGACTTGGATGTTCTGTAATGGTCTTAATAGTGAAATTGGTGAGTTTTTTCACTTTGAACTTTTGTTATGGTCTTTATAGTCAAATTGGTGATATTTTTAACTTGAAACTATTGAAATGGTCTTTATAGTGAAATTGGTGAGTTTTTTCTTTTGGAACTTTTGTCATGGTTTTATAGTGAAATTGGGGAGTTTTTCAACTTTGAACATTTTTATGAGTTTTTGAGTGAAATCGATGAGCTTTTTAACATTGAACTTTTATTTTTGTTTTTATAGTGAAATTGTGAAATAGACGAGGTTTTTAACATATATATTTTATTTTGGTGTTTATAGTGAAATTGTTGATTCTTTGACTTGGAAATTTTGTTATGCTTTTTATAGTGAAATTGGTTAGTTTTTTAACTTTGAACTGTTGTTATTGTTTATAGAATGGAATTGGTGAGTTTTTCCACCTTGAACTTTTAGTATGGTCTTTTAAGTGAAATTGGTGATTTTTTTTTTCACTTGGAACTCTTATTATTGTCTATATAGTTAAATTGAGGAGTTTTTTAGTTTTTAAGTTTTGTTATCGTGTTTAGAGTGAAATTGATATGTTTTTAATTTTGAACTTTTGTTATGGTTTTTATAGTGAAATTGGTGGTTTTTTTGAACTGGAACGTTAATGGTCTTTATAGTGAATTTGGTGAGCTTTTTAACTTGAAACTTTCGTAAATGGTCTTTATAGTGAAATTGGTGAGTTTTTTTTTCACTTGGAACGTTTGTCATGGTTTTTATAGTGAAAATGGGTAGTTTTTCAGCTTTGAACTTTTGTTATGAATTTAAGAGTGAAATTGTTGAGTTTATAAAATCTGAACACTCGTAATGGTCTTTGTTGTGAAATTGGTGTTTTTTTGACTTGGATGTTCTGTAATGGTCTTAATAGTGAAATTGGTGAGTTTTTTCACTTTGAACTTTTGTTATGGTCTTTATAGTCAAATTGGTGATATTTTTAACTTGAAACTATTGAAATGGTCTTTATAGTGAAATTGGTGAGTTTTTTCTTTTGGAACTTTTGTCATGGTTTTATAGTGAAATTGGGGAGTTTTTCAACTTTGAACATTTTTATGAGTTTTTGAGTGAAATCGATGAGCTTTTTAACATTGAACTTTTATTTTTGTTTTTATAGTGAAATTGTGAAATAGGCGAGTTTTTTGACTTAGATATTTTATTTTGGTGTTTATAGTGAAATTGTTGATTTTTTTGACTTGGAAATTTTGTTATGCTTTTTATAGTGAAATTGGTTAGTTTTTTAACTTTGAACTGTTGTTATTGTTTATAGAATGGAATTGGTGAGTTTTTCCACCTTGAACTTTTGTTATGGTCTTTTAAGTGAAATTGGTGATTTTTTTTTCACTTTGAACTTTTATTATGGTCTATATAGTGAAATTGAGGAGTTTTTTAGTTTTTAAGTTTTGTTATCGTGTTTAGAGTGAAATTGATATGTTTTTAATTTTGAAATTTTGTTATGGTTTTTATAGTGAAATTGGTGGTTTTTTTGAAATGGAACTTTTGTAATGGTCTTTATAGTGAATTTGGTGAGCTTTTTAACTTGAAACTTTCGTAAATGGTCTTTATAGTGAAATTTGTGAGTTTTTTTCACTTGGAACGTTTGTCATGGTTTTTATAGTGAAAATGGGTAGTTTTTCAGCTTTGAACTTTTGTTATGAATTTAAGAGTGAAATTGTTGAGTTTATAAAATCTGAACACTCGTAATGGTCTTTGTTGTGAAATTGGTGTTTTTTTTGACTTGGATGTTTTGTAATGGTCTTAATAGTGAAATTGGTGAGTTTTTTCACTTTGAACTTTTGTTATGGTCTTTATAGTCAAATTGGTGATATTTTTAACTTGAAACTATTGAAATGGTCTTTATAGTGAAATTGGTGAGTTTTTTCTTTTGGAACTTTTGTCATAGTTTTATAGTGAAATTGGGGAGTTTTTCAACTTTGAACATTTTTATGAGTTTTTGAGTGAAATCGATGAGCTTTTCAACATTGAACTTTTATATTTGTTTTTACAGTGAAATTGTTAAATAGGCGAGACTTAGATATTTTATTTTGGTGTTTATAGTGAAATTGTTGATTTTTTGACTAGGGAATTTTGTTATGTTTTTTATAGTGAAATTGGTTAGTTTTTTTAACGTTGAACTGTAGTTATTGTTTATAGAATGAAATTGGTGAGTTTTTTCACTTTGAACTTTTCTTATGGTCTTTTAAGTGAAATTGGTGAATTTTTTTTCACTTGGAACTTTTATTATGGTCTATATAGTGAAATTGAGGAGTTTTTTTTTGTTTTTAAGTTTTGTTATCGTGTTTAGAGTGAAATTGATATGTTTTTAATTTTGAACTTGTGTTATGGTTTTTATAGTGAAATTGGTGATTTTTTTGAATTGGAACTTTTGTAATGGTCTTTATAGTGAAATTGGTGAGCTTTTTAACTTGGAAACTTTTGTAAATGGTCTTTATAGTGAAATTGGTGAGTTTTTTTCACTTCGAACGTCTGTCATGGTTTTTATAGTGAAATTGGGTAGTTTTTCAACTTTGAACTTTTGTTATGAATTTAAGAGTGAAATTGGTTAGTTTTTAAAATCTGATCTCTCGTAATGGTCTTTGTTGTGAAATTGGTGATTTTTTGTCTTGGATGTTCTGTAATGGTCTTTATAGTGAAATTGGTGTGTTTTTTCACTTTGAACTTTTGTTATGGTCTTTATAGTCAAATTGGTGATATTTTTAACTTGAAACTATTGAAATGGTCTTTATAGTGAAATTGGTGAGTTTTTTCTTTTATAACTTTTGTCATGGTTTTATAGTGAAATTGGGGAGTTTTTCAACTTTGAACATTTTTATGAAATTTTGAGTGAAATCGATGAGCTTTTTAACATTGAACTTTTATTTTTGTTTTTATAGTGAAATTGTGAAATAGGCGAGTTTTTTGACTTAGATATTTTATTTTGGTGTTTATAGTGAAATTGTTGATTTTTTGACTTGGAAATTTTGTTATGCTTTTTATAGTGAAATTGGTTAGTTTTTTAACTTTGAACTGTTGTTATTGTTTATAGAATGGAATTGGTGAGTTTTTCCACCTTGAACTTTTGTTATGGTCTTTTAAGTGAAATTGGTGATTTTTTTTTCACTTTGAACTTTTATTATGGTCTATATAGTGAAATTGAGGAGTTTTTTAGTTTTTAAGTTTTGTTATCGTGTTTAGAGCGAAATTGATATGTTTTTAATTTTGAAATTTTGTTATGGTTTTTATAGTGAAATTGGTGGTTTTTTTGAAATGGAACTTTTGTAATGGTCTTTATAGTGAATTTGGTGAGCTTTTTAACTTGAAACTTTCGTAAATGGTCTTTATAGTGAAATTTGTAAGTTTTTTTCACTTGGAACGTTTGTCATGGTTTTTATAGTGAAAATGGGTAGTTTTTCAGCTTTGAACTTTTGTTATGAATTTAAGAGTGAAATTGTTGAGTTTATAAAATCTGAACACTCGTAATGGTCTTTGTTGTGAAATTGGTGTTTTTTTTGACTTGGATGTTCTGTAATGGTCTTAATAGTGAAATTGGTGAGTTTTTTCACTTTGAACTTTTGTTATGGTCTTTATAGTCAAATTGGTGATATTTTTAACTTGAAACTATTGAAATGGTCTTTATAGTGAAATTGGTGAGTTTTTTCTTTTGGAACTTTTGTCATAGTTTTATAGTGAAATTGGGGAGTTTTTCAACTTTGAACATTTTTATGAGTTTTTGAGTGAAATCGATGAGCTTTTCAACATTGAACTTTTATATTTGTTTTTACAGTGAAATTGTTAAATAGGCGAGACTTAGATATTTTATTTTGGTGTTTATAGTGAAATTGTTGATTTTTTGACTAGGGAATTTTGTTATGTTTTTTATAGTGAAATTGGTTTGTTTTTTTAACGTTGAACTGTTGTTATTGTTTATAGAATGAAATTGGTGAGTTTTTTCACTTTGAACTTTTCTTATGGTCTTTTAAGTGAAATTGGTGAATTTTTTTTCACTTGGAACTTTTATTATGGTCTATATAGTGAAATTGAGGAGTTTTTTTTTTGTTTTTAAGTTTTGTTATCGTGTTTAGAGTGAAATTGATATGTTTTTAATTTTGAACTTGTGTTATGGTTTTTATAGTGAAATTGGTGATTTTTTTGAATTGGAACTTTTGTAATGGTCTTTATAGTGAAATTGGTGAGCTTTTTAACTTGGAAACTTTTGTAAATGGTCTTTATAGTGAAATTGGTGAGTTTTTTTCACTTGGAACGTCTGTCATGGTTTTTATAGTGAAATTGGGTAGTTTTTCAACTGTGAACTTTTGTTATGAATTTAAGAGTGAAATTGGTTAGTTTTTAAAATCTGATCTCTCGTAATGGTCTTTGTTGTGAAATTGGTGATTTTTTGTCTTGGATGTTCTGTAATGGTCTTTATAGTGAAATTGGTGTGTTTTTTCACTTTGAACTTTTGTTATGGTCTTTATAGTCAAATTGGTGATATTTTTAACTTGAAACTATTGAAATGGTCTTTATAGTGAAATTGGTGAGTTTTTTCTTTTATAACTTTTGTCATGGTTTTATAGTGAAATTGGGGAGTTTTTCAACTTTGAACATTTTTATGAGTTTTTGAGTGAAATCGATGAGCTTTTTAACATTGAACTTTTATTTTTGTTTTTATAGTGAAATTGTGAAATAGGCGAGTTTTTTGACTTAGATATTTTATTTTGGTGTTTATAGTGAAATTGTTGATTTTTTGACTTGGAAATTTTGTTATGCTTTTTATAGTGAAATTGGTTAGTTTTTTAACTTTGAACTGTTGTTATTGTTTATAGAATGGAATTGGTGAGTTTTTCCACCTTGAACTTTTGTTATGGTCTTTTAAGTGAAATTGGTGATTTTTTTCACTTTGAACTTTTATTATGGTCTATATAGTGAAATTGAGGAGTTTTTTAGTTTTTAAGTTTTGTTATCGTGTTTAGAGTGAAATTGATATGTTTTTAATTTTGAAATTTTGTTATGGTTTTTATAGTGAAATTGGTGGTTTTTTTGAAATGGAACTTTTGTAATGGTCTTTATAGTGAAATTGGTGAGCTTTTTAACTTGAAACTTTTGTAAATGGTCTTTATAGTGAAATTTGTGAGTTTTTTTCACTTGGAACGTTTGTCATGGTTTTAATAGTGAAATAGGGTAGTTTTTCAACTTTGAACTTTTGTTATGAATTTAAGAGTGAAATTGTTGAGTTTTTAAAATCTGAACTCTCGTAATGGTCTTTGTTGTGAAATTGGTGATTTTTTGACTTGGATGTTCTGTAATGGTTTTTATAGTGAAATTGGTGAGTTTTTCCACTTTGAACTTTTGTTATGGTCTTTATAGTCAAATCGGTGATATATTTAGCTTGAAACTATTGAAATGGTCTTTATAGTGAAATTGGTGAGTTTTTCAACTTTGAACATTTTTATGAGTTTTTGAGTGAAACCGATGAGCTTTTTAACATTGAACTTTTTTTTTTTTTTTTATAGTGAAATTGTGAAATAGGTGAGGTTTTTAACTTAGATATTTTATTTTGTTGTTTATAGTGAAATTGTTGATTTTTTGACTTGGAAATTTTGTTATGCTTTTTATAGTGAATTTGGTTAGTTTTTTAACTTTGAACTGTTGTTATTGTTTATAGAATGGAATTGTTAAGTTTTCCCACCTTGAACTTTTGTTATGGTCTTTTAAGTGAAATTGGTGATTTTTTTTCACTTGGAACTTTTATTATGGTCTATATAGTGAAATTGAGGAGTTTTTTAGTTTTTAAGTTTTGTTATCGTGTTTAGAGTGAAATTGATATGTTTTTAATTTTGAACTTTTGTTATGGTTTTTATAGTGAAATTGGTGGTTTTTTTGAATTGGAACGTTTGTAATGGTCTTTATAGTGAATTTGGTGAGCTTTTTAACTTGAAACTTTTGTAAATGGTCTTTATAGTGAAATTGGTGAGTTTTTTTCACTTGGAACATTTGTCATGGTTTTTATAGTGAAAATGGGTAGTTTTTAAACTTTGAACTTTTGTTATGAATTTAAAAGAGTGAAATTGTTGAGTTTTTAAAATCTGAACTCTCGTAATGTTCTTTGTTGTGAAATTGGTGATTTTTTGACTTGGATGTTCTGTAATGGTCTTAATAGTGAAATTGGTGAGTTTTTTCACTTTGAACTTTTGTTATGGTCTTTATAGTCAAATTGGTGATATTTTTAACTTGGAACTATTGAAATGGCCTTTATAGTGAAATTGCTGAGTTTTTTTCTTTTGGAACTTTTGTCATGGTTTTATAGTGAAATTGGGGAGTTTTTCAACTTTGAACATTTTTATGAGTTTTTGAGTGAAATCGATGAGCTTTCCAACATTGAACTTTTATATTTGTTTTTACAGTGAAATTGTTAAATAGGCGAGACTTAGATATTTTATTTTGGTGTTTATAGTGAAATTGTTGATTTTTTGACTAGGGAATTTTGTTATGTTTTTTATAGTGAAATTGGTTAGTTTTTTTAACGTTGAACTGTTGTTATTGTTTATAGAATGGAATTGGTGAGTTTTTTCACTTTGAACTTTTCTTATGGTCTTTTAAGTGAAATTGGTGAATTTTTTTTCACTTGGAACTTTTATTATGGTCTATATAGTGAAATTGAGGAGTTTTTTTTTGTTTTTAAGTTTTGTTATCGTGTTTAGAGTGAAATTGATATGTTTTTAATTTTGAGCTTGTGTTATGGTTTTTATAGTGAAATTGGTGATTTTTTTGAATTGGAACTTTTGTAATGGTCTTTATAGTGAAATTGGTGAGCTTTTTAACTTGGAAACTTTTGTAAATGGTCTTTATAGTGAAATTGGTGAGTTTTTTTCACTTGGAACGTTTGTCATGGTTTTTATAGTGAAAATGGGTAGTTTTTCAACTTTGAACTTTTGTTATGAATTTAAAAGAGTGAAATTGTTGAGTTTTTAAAATCTGAACTCTCGTAATGTTTTTTGTTGTGAAATTGGTGATTTTTTGACTTGGATGTTCTGTAATGGTCTTAATAGTGAAATTGGTGAGTTTTTTTACTTTGAACTTTTGTTATGGTCTTTATAGTCAAATTGGTGATATTTTTAACTTGAAACTATTGAAATGGTCTTTATAGTGAAATTGCTGAGTTTTTTCTTTTGGAACTTTTGTCATGGTTTTATAGTGAAATTGGGGAGTTTTTCAACTTTGAACATTTTTATGAGTTTTTGAGTGAAATCGATGAGCTTTTAAACATTGAACTTTTATTTTGGTTTTTATAGTGAAATTATGAAATAGGCGAGTTTTTTTAACTTAGATCTTTTATTTTGGTGTTTACAGTGAAATTGGTTAGTTTTTTTAACTTTGAACTATTGTTATTGTTTATAGAATGGAATTGGTGAGTTTTTCCAACTTGAACTTTTGTTATGGGCTTTTAAGTGAAATTGGTGATTTTTTTCACTTGGATCTTTTATTATGGTCTATATAGTGAAATTGAGGAGTTTTTTAGTTTTTAAGTTTTGTTATCGTGTTTAGAGTGAAATTGATATGTTTTTAATTTTGAACTTTTGTTATGGTTTTTATAGTGAAATTGGTGGTTTTTTTGAATTGGAACGTTTGTAATGGTCTTTATAGTGAATTTGGTGAGCTTTTTAACTTGAAACTTTTGTAAATGGTCTTTATAGTGAAATTGGTGAGTTTTTTTCACTTGGAACGTTTGTCATGGTTTTTATAGTGAAATTGGGTAGTTTTTCAACTTTGAACTTTTGTTATGAATTTAAGAGTGAAATTGTTGAGGTTTTAAAATCTGAACTCACGTAATGGTCTTTGTTGTGAAATTGGTGATTTTTTGACTTGGATGTTCTGTAATGGTTTTTATAGTGAAATTGGTGAGTTTTTCCACTTTGAACTTTTGTTATGGTCTTTATAGTCAAATTGGTGATATTTTTAACTTGAAACTATTGAAATGGTCTTTATAGTGAAATTGGTGAGTTTTTCAACTTTGAACATTTTTATGAGTTTTTGAGTGAAACCGATGAGCTTTTTAACATTGAACTTTTATTTTTGTTTTTATAGTGAAATTGTGAAATAGGCGAGGTTTTTAACTTAGATATTTTATTTTGGTGTTTATAGTGAAATTGTTGATTGTTTGACTAGGGAATTTTGTTATGCTTTTTATAATGAAATTGGTTAGTTTTTTTACTTTGAACTGTTGTTATTGTTTATAGAATGGAATTGTTGATTTTTTCCACCTTGAACTTTTGTTATGGTCTTTTAAGTGAAATTGGTGATTTTTTTTCACTTGGAACTTTTTTTATGGTCTATATAGTGAAATTGAGGAATTTTTTAGTTTTTAAGTTTTGTTATCGTGTTTAGAGTGAAATTGATATGTTTTTAATTTTGAACTTTTGATATGGTTTTTATAGTGAAATTGGTGGTTTTTTTGAATTGGAACGTTTGTAATGGTCTTTATAGTGAATTTGGTGAGCTTTTTAACTTGAAACTTTTGTAAATGGTCTTTATAGTGAAATTGGTGAGTTTTTTTCACTTGGAACGTTTGTCATGGTTTTTATAGTGAAAATGGGTAGTTTTTCAACTTTGAACTTTTGTTATGAATTTAAAAGAGTGAAATTGTTGAGTTTTTAAAATCTGAACTCTCGTAATGTTCTTTGTTGTGAAATTGGTGATTTTTTGACTTGGATGTTCTGTAATGGTCTTAATAGTGAAATTGGTGAGTTTTTTTACTTTGAACTTTTGTTATGGTCTTTATAGTCAAATTGGTGATATTTTTAACTTGAAACTATTGAAATGGTCTTTATAGTGAAATTGCTGAGTTTTTTCTTTTGGAACTTTTGTCATGGTTTTATAGTGAAATTGGGGAGTTTTTCAACTTTGAACATTTTTATGAGTTTTTGAGTGAAATCGATGAGCTTTTAAACATTGAACTTTTATTTTGGTTTTTATAGTGAAATTATGAAATAGGCGAGTTTTTTAACTTAGATCTTTTATTTTGGTGTTTACAGTGAAATTGGTTAGTTTTTTTAACTTTGAACTATTGTTATTGTTTATAGAATGGAATTGGTGAGTTTTTCCAACTTGAACTTTTGTTATGGGCTTTTAAGTGAAATTGGTGATTTTTTTCACTTGGATCTTTTATTATGGTCTATATAGTGAAATTGAGGAGTTTTTTAGTTTTTAAGTTTTGTTATCGTGTTTAGAGTGAAATTGATATGTTTTTAATTTTGAACTTTTGTTATGGTTTTTATAGTGAAATTGGTGGTTTTTTTGAATTGGAACGTTTGTAATGGTCTTTATAGTGAATTTGGTGAGCTTTTTAACTTGAAACTTTTGTAAATGGTCTTTATAGTGAAATTGGTGAGTTTTTTTCACTTGGAACGTTTGTCATGGTTTTTATAGTGAAATTGGGTAGTTTTTCAACTTTGAACTTTTGTTATGAATTTAAGAGTGAAATTGTTGAGGTTTTAAAATCTGAACTCACGTAATGGTCTTTGTTGTGAAATTGGTGATTTTTTGACTTGGATGTTCTGTAATGGTTTTTATAGTGAAATTGGTGAGTTTTTCCACTTTGAACTTTTGTTATGGTCTTTATAGTCAAATTGGTGATATTTTTAACTTGAAACTATTGAAATGGTCTTTATAGTGAAATTGGTGAGTTTTTCAACTTTGAACATTTTTATGAGTTTTTGAGTGAAACCGATGAGCTTTTTAACATTGAACTTTTATTTTTGTTTTTATAGTGAAATTGTGAAATAGGCGAGGTTTTTAACTTAGATATTTTATTTTGGTGTTTATAGTGAAATTGTTGATTGTTTGACTAGGGAATTTTGTTATGCTTTTTATAATGAAATTGGTTAGTTTTTTTACTTTGAACTGTTGTTATTGTTTATAGAATGGAATTGTTGATTTTTTCCACCTTGAACTTTTGTTATGGTCTTTTAAGTGAAATTGGTGATTTTTTTTCACTTGGAACTTTTTTTATGGTCTATATAGTGAAATTGAGGAATTTTTTAGTTTTTAAGTTTTGTTATCGTGTTTAGAGTGAAATTGATATGTTTTTAATTTTGAACTTTTGATATGGTTTTTATAGTGAAATTGGTGGTTTTTTTGAATTGGAACGTTTGTAATGGTCTTTATAGTGAATTTGGTGAGCTTTTTAACTTGAAACTTTTGTAAATGGTCTTTATAGTGAAATTGGTGAGTTTTTTTCACTTGGAACGTTTGTCATGGTTTTTATAGTGAAAATGGGTAGTTTTTCAACTTTGAACTTTTGTTATGAATTTAAAAGAGTGAAATTGTTGAGTTTTTAAAATCTGAACTCTCGTAATGTTCTTTGTTGTGAAATTGGTGATTTTTTGACTTGGATGTTCTGTAATGGTCTTAATAGTGAAATTGGTGAGTTTTTTTACTTTGAACTTTTGTTATGGTCTTTATAGTCAAATTGGTGATATTTTTAACTTGAAACTATTGAAATGGTCTTTATAGTGAAATTGCTGAGTTTTTTCTTTTGGAACTTTTGTCATGGTTTTATAGTGAAATTGGGGAGTTTTTCAACTTTGAACATTTTTATGAGTTTTTGAGTGAAATCGATGAGCTTTTAAACATTGAACTTTTATTTTGGTTTTTATAGTGAAATTATGAAATAGGCGAGTTTTTTAACTTAGATCTTTTATTTTGGTGTTTACAGTGAAATTGGTTAGTTTTTTTAACTTTGAACTATTGTTATTGTTTATAGAATGGAATTGGTGAGTTTTTCCAACTTGAACTTTTGTTATGGGCTTTTAAGTGAAATTGGTGATTTTTTTCACTTGGATCTTTTATTATGGTCTATATAGTGAAATTGAGGAGTTTTTTAGTTTTTAAGTTTTGTTATCGTGTTTAGAGTGAAATTGATATGTTTTTAATTTTGAACTTTTGTTATGGTTTTTATAGTGAAATTGGTGGTTTTTTTGAATTGGAACGTTTGTAATGGTCTTTATAGTGAATTTGGTGAGCTTTTTAACTTGAAACTTTTGTAAATGGTCTTTATAGTGAAATTGGTGAGTTTTTTTCACTTGGAACGTTTGTCATGGTTTTTATAGTGAAATTGGGTAGTTTTTCAACTTTGAACTTTTGTTATGAATTTAAGAGTGAAATTGTTGAGGTTTTAAAATCTGAACTCACGTAATGGTCTTTGTTGTGAAATTGGTGATTTTTTGACTTGGATGTTCTGTAATGGTTTTTATAGTGAAATTGGTGAGTTTTTCCACTTTGAACTTTTGTTATGGTCTTTATAGTCAAATTGGTGATATTTTTAACTTGAAACTATTGAAATGGTCTTTATAGTGAAATTGGTGAGTTTTTCAACTTTGAACATTTTTATGAGTTTTTGAGTGAAACCGATGAGCTTTTTAACATTGAACTTTTATTTTTGTTTTTATAGTGAAATTGTGAAATAGGCGAGGTTTTTAACTTAGATATTTTATTTTGGTGTTTATAGTGAAATTGTTGATTGTTTGACTAGGGAATTTTGTTATGCTTTTTATAATGAAATTGGTTAGTTTTTTTACTTTGAACTGTTGTTATTGTTTATAGAATGGAATTGTTGATTTTTTCCACCTTGAACTTTTGTTATGGTCTTTTAAGTGAAATTGGTGATTTTTTTTCACTTGGAACTTTTTTTATGGTCTATATAGTGAAATTGAGGAATTTTTTAGTTTTTAAGTTTTGTTATCGTGTTTAGAGTGAAATTGATATGTTTTTAATTTTGAACTTTTGATATGGTTTTTATAGTGAAATTGGTGGTTTTTTTGAATTGGAACGTTTGTAATGGTCTTTATAGTGAATTTGGTGAGCTTTTTAACTTGAAACTTTTGTAAATGGTCTTTATAGTGAAATTGGTGAGTTTTTTTCACTTGGAACGTTTGTCATGGTTTTTATAGTGAAAATGGGTAGTTTTTCAACTTTGAACTTTTGTTATGAATTTAAAAGAGTGAAATTGTTGAGTTTTTAAAATCTGAACTCTCGTAATGTTCTTTGTTGTGAAATTGGTGATTTTTTGACTTGGATGTTCTGTAATGGTCTTAATAGTGAAATTGGTGAGTTTTTTTACTTTGAACTTTTGTTATGGTCTTTATAGTCAAATTGGTGATATTTTTAACTTGAAACTATTGAAATGGTCTTTATAGTGAAATTGCTGAGTTTTTTCTTTTGGAACTTTTGTCATGGTTTTATAGTGAAATTGGGGAGTTTTTCAACTTTGAACATTTTTATGAGTTTTTGAGTGAAATCGATGAGCTTTTAAACATTGAACTTTTATTTTGGTTTTTATAGTGAAATTATGAAATAGGCGAGTTTTTTAACTTAGATCTTTTATTTTGGTGTTTACAGTGAAATTGGTTAGTTTTTTTAACTTTGAACTATTGTTATTGTTTATAGAATGGAATTGGTGAGTTTTTCCAACTTGAACTTTTGTTATGGGCTTTTAAGTGAAATTGGTGATTTTTTTCACTTGGATCTTTTATTATGGTCTATATAGTGAAATTGAGGAGTTTTTTAGTTTTTAAGTTTTGTTATCGTGTTTAGAGTGAAATTGATATGTTTTTAATTTTGAACTTTTGTTATGGTTTTTATAGTGAAATTGGTGGTTTTTTTGAATTGGAACGTTTGTAATGGTCTTTATAGTGAATTTGGTGAGCTTTTTAACTTGAAACTTTTGTAAATGGTCTTTATAGTGAAATTGGTGAGTTTTTTTCACTTGGAACGTTTGTCATGGTTTTTATAGTGAAATTGGGTAGTTTTTCAACTTTGAACTTTTGTTATGAATTTAAGAGTGAAATTGTTGAGGTTTTAAAATCTGAACTCACGTAATGGTCTTTGTTGTGAAATTGGTGATTTTTTGACTTGGATGTTCTGTAATGGTTTTTATAGTGAAATTGGTGAGTTTTTCCACTTTGAACTTTTGTTATGGTCTTTATAGTCAAATTGGTGATATTTTTAACTTGAAACTATTGAAATGGTCTTTATAGTGAAATTGGTGAGTTTTTCAACTTTGAACATTTTTATGAGTTTTTGAGTGAAACCGATGAGCTTTTTAACATTGAACTTTTATTTTTGTTTTTATAGTGAAATTGTGAAATAGGCGAGGTTTTTAACTTAGATATTTTATTTTGGTGTTTATAGTGAAATTGTTGATTTTTTGACTTGGAAATTTTATTATGCTTTTTATAGTGAAATTGGTTAGTTTTTTAACTTTGAACTGTTGTTATTGTTTATAGAATGGAATTGTTGAGTTTTTCCACCTTGAACTTTTGTTATGGTCTTTTAAGTGAAATTGGTGATTTTTTTTTCACTTGGGACTTTTATTATGGTCTATATAGTGAAATTGAGGAATTTTTTAGTTTTTAAGTTTTGTTATCGTGTTTAGAGTGAAATTGATATGTTTTTAATTTTTGAACTTTTGTTATGGTTTTTATAGTGAAATTGGTGGTTTTTTTTGAATTGGAACGTTTGTAATGGTCTTTATAGTGAATTTGGTGAGCTTTTTAACTTGAAACTTTTGTAAATGGTCTTTATAGTGAAAATGGGTAGTTTTTCAACTTTGAACTGTTGTTATGAACTTAAAAGTGTGAAATTGTTGAGTTTTTAAAATCTGAACTCTCGTAATGTTCTTTGTTGTGAAATTGGTGATTTTTTGACTTGGATGTTCTGTAATGGTCTTAATAGTGAAATTGGTGAGTTTTTTCACTTTGAACTTTTGTTATGGTCTTTATAGTCAAATTGGTGATATTTTTAACTTGAAAATATTGAAATGGTCTTTATAGTGAAATTGCTGAGTTTTTTATTTTGGAACTTTTGTCATGGTTTTATAATGAAATTGGGGAGTTTTTCAACTTTGAACATTTTTATGAGTTTTTGAGTGAAATCGATGAGCTTTTTAACAATGAAATTTTATTTTGGTTTTTATAGTGAAATTGTGAAATAGGCGAGTTTTTTAACTTAGATATTTTATTTTGGTGTTTATAGTGAAATTGTTGATTTTTTGACTTGGAAATTTTGTTATGCTTTTTATAGTGAAATTGGTTAGTTTTTTAACTTTGAACTGTTGTTATTGTTTATAGAATGGAATTGGTGTGTTTTTCCACCTTGAACTTTTGTTATGGTCTTTTAAGTGAAATTGGTGATTTTTTTCACTTGGAACTTTTATTATGGTATATATAGTGAAATTGAGGAGTTTTTTAGTTTTTAAGTTTTGTTATCGTGTTTAGAGTGAAATTGATATGTTTTTAATTTTGAAATTTTGTTATGGTTTTTATAGTGAAATTGGTGGTTTTTTTGAAATGGAAGTTTTGTAATGGTCTTTATAGTGAAATTGGTGAGCTTTTTACCTTGAAACTTTTGTAAATGGTCTTTATAGTGAAATTGGTGAGTTTTTTTCACTTGGAATGTTTGTCATGGTTTTTATAGTGAAATTGGGTAGTTTTTCAACTTTGAACTTTTGTTATGAATTTAAGAGTGAAATTGTTGAGTTTTTTAAATCTGAACTCTCGTATTGGTCGTTGTTGTGAAATTGGTGATTTTTTGACTTGGATGTTCTGTAATGGTTTTTATAGTGAAATTGGTGAGTATTTCCACTTTGAACTTTTGTTATGGTCTTTATAGTCGAATTGGTGATATTTTTAATTTAAAACTATTGAAATGGTCTTTATAGTGAAATTGGTGAGTTTTTCAACTTTGAACATTTTTATGAGTTTTTGAGTGAAACCGATGAGCTTTTTAACATTGAACTTTTATTTTTGTTTTTATAGTGAAATTGTGAAATAGGCGAGGTTTTTAACTTAGATATTTTATTTTGGTGTTTATAGTGAAATTGTTGATTTTTTGACATGGAAATTTTGTTATGCTTTTTATAGTGAAATTGGTTAGTTTTTTAACTTTGAACTGTTGTTATTGTTTATAGAATGGAATTGTTAAGTTTTCCCACCTTGAACTTTTGTTATGGTCTTTTAAGTGAAATTGGTGATTTTTTTTCACTTGGAACTTTTATTATGGTCTATATAGTGAAATTGAGGAGTTTTTTAGTTTTTAAGTTTTGTTATCGTGTTTAGAGTGAAATTGATATGTTTTTAATTTTGAACTTTTGTTATGGTTTTTATAGTGAAATTGGTGGTTTTTTTGAATTGGAACGTTTGTAATGGTCTTTATAGTGAATTTGGTGAGCTTTTTAACTTGAAACTTTTGTAAATGGTCTTTATAGTGAAATTGGTGAGTTTTTTTCACTTGGAACATTTGTCATGGTTTTTATAGTGAAAATGGGTAGTTTTTAAACTTTGAACTTTTGTTATGAATTTAAAAGAGTGAAATTGTTGAGTTTTTAAAATCTGAACTCTCGTAATGTTCTTTGTTGTGAAATTGGTGATTTTTTGACTTGGATGTTCTGTAATGGTCTTAATAGTGAAATTGGTGAGTTTTTTCACTTTGAACTTTTGTTATGGTCTTTATAGTCAAATTGGTGATATTTTTAACTTGGAACTATTGAAATGGCCTTTATAGTGAAATTGCTGAGTTTTTTTCTTTTGGAACTTTTGTCATGGTTTTATAGTGAAATTGGGGAGTTTTTCAACTTTGAACATTTTTATGAGTTTTTGAGTGAAATCGATGAGCTTTCCAACATTGAACTTTTATATTTGTTTTTACAGTGAAATTGTTAAATAGGCGAGACTTAGATATTTTATTTTGGTGTTTATAGTGAAATTGTTGATTTTTTGACTAGGGAATTTTGTTATGTTTTTTATAGTGAAATTGGTTAGTTTTTTTAACGTTGAACTGTTGTTATTGTTTATAGAATGGAATTGGTGAGTTTTTTCACTTTGAACTTTTCTTATGGTCTTTTAAGTGAAATTGGTGAATTTTTTTTCACTTGGAACTTTTATTATGGTCTATATAGTGAAATTGAGGAGTTTTTTTTTGTTTTTAAGTTTTGTTATCGTGTTTAGAGTGAAATTGATATGTTTTTAATTTTGAACTTGTGTTATGGTTTTTATAGTGAAATTGGTGATTTTTTTGAATTGGAACTTTTGTAATGGTCTTTATAGTGAAATTGGTGAGCTTTTTAACTTGGAAACTTTTGTAAATGGTCTTTATAGTGAAATTGGTGAGTTTTTTTCACTTGGAACGTTTGTCATGGTTTTTATAGTGAAAATGGGTAGTTTTTCAACTTTGAACTTTTGTTATGAATTTAAAAGAGTGAAATTGTTGAGTTTTTAAAATCTGAACTCTCGTAATGTTTTTTGTTGTGAAATTGGTGATTTTTTGACTTGGATGTTCTGTAATGGTCTTAATAGTGAAATTGGTGAGTTTTTTTACTTTGAACTTTTGTTATGGTCTTTATAGTCAAATTGGTGATATTTTTAACTTGAAACTATTGAAATGGTCTTTATAGTGAAATTGCTGAGTTTTTTCTTTTGGAACTTTTGTCATGGTTTTATAGTGAAATTGGGGAGTTTTTCAACTTTGAACATTTTTATGAGTTTTTGAGTGAAATCGATGAGCTTTTAAACATTGAACTTTTATTTTGGTTTTTATAGTGAAATTATGAAATAGGCGAGTTTTTTTAACTTAGATCTTTTATTTTGGTGTTTACAGTGAAATTGGTTAGTTTTTTTAACTTTGAACTATTGTTATTGTTTATAGAATGGAATTGGTGAGTTTTTCCAACTTGAACTTTTGTTATGGGCTTTTAAGTGAAATTGGTGATTTTTTTCACTTGGATCTTTTATTATGGTCTATATAGTGAAATTGAGGAGTTTTTTAGTTTTTAAGTTTTGTTATCGTGTTTAGAGTGAAATTGATATGTTTTTAATTTTGAACTTTTGTTATGGTTTTTATAGTGAAATTGGTGGTTTTTTTGAATTGGAACGTTTGTAATGGTCTTTATAGTGAATTTGGTGAGCTTTTTAACTTGAAACTTTTGTAAATGGTCTTTATAGTGAAATTGGTGAGTTTTTTTCACTTGGAACGTTTGTCATGGTTTTTATAGTGAAATTGGGTAGTTTTTCAACTTTGAACTTTTGTTATGAATTTAAGAGTGAAATTGTTGAGGTTTTAAAATCTGAACTCACGTAATGGTCTTTGTTGTGAAATTGGTGATTTTTTGACTTGGATGTTCTGTAATGGTTTTTATAGTGAAATTGGTGAGTTTTTCCACTTTGAACTTTTGTTATGGTCTTTATAGTCAAATTGGTGATATTTTTAACTTGAAACTATTGAAATGGTCTTTATAGTGAAATTGGTGAGTTTTTCAACTTTGAACATTTTTATGAGTTTTTGAGTGAAACCGATGAGCTTTTTAACATTGAACTTTTATTTTTGTTTTTATAGTGAAATTGTGAAATAGGCGAGGTTTTTAACTTAGATATTTTATTTTGGTGTTTATAGTGAAATTGTTGATTGTTTGACTAGGGAATTTTGTTATGCTTTTTATAATGAAATTGGTTAGTTTTTTTACTTTGAACTGTTGTTATTGTTTATAGAATGGAATTGTTGATTTTTTCCACCTTGAACTTTTGTTATGGTCTTTTAAGTGAAATTGGTGATTTTTTTTCACTTGGAACTTTTTTTATGGTCTATATAGTGAAATTGAGGAATTTTTTAGTTTTTAAGTTTTGTTATCGTGTTTAGAGTGAAATTGATATGTTTTTAATTTTGAACTTTTGATATGGTTTTTATAGTGAAATTGGTGGTTTTTTTGAATTGGAACGTTTGTAATGGTCTTTATAGTGAATTTGGTGAGCTTTTTAACTTGAAACTTTTGTAAATGGTCTTTATAGTGAAATTGGTGAGTTTTTTTCACTTGGAACGTTTGTCATGGTTTTTATAGTGAAAATGGGTAGTTTTTCAACTTTGAACTTTTGTTATGAATTTAAAAGAGTGAAATTGTTGAGTTTTTAAAATCTGAACTCTCGTAATGTTCTTTGTTGTGAAATTGGTGATTTTTTGACTTGGATGTTCTGTAATGGTCTTAATAGTGAAATTGGTGAGTTTTTTTACTTTGAACTTTTGTTATGGTCTTTATAGTCAAATTGGTGATATTTTTAACTTGAAACTATTGAAATGGTCTTTATAGTGAAATTGCTGAGTTTTTTCTTTTGGAACTTTTGTCATGGTTTTATAGTGAAATTGGGGAGTTTTTCAACTTTGAACATTTTTATGAGTTTTTGAGTGAAATCGATGAGCTTTTAAACATTGAACTTTTATTTTGGTTTTTATAGTGAAATTATGAAATAGGCGAGTTTTTTAACTTAGATCTTTTATTTTGGTGTTTACAGTGAAATTGGTTAGTTTTTTTAACTTTGAACTATTGTTATTGTTTATAGAATGGAATTGGTGAGTTTTTCCAACTTGAACTTTTGTTATGGGCTTTTAAGTGAAATTGGTGATTTTTTTCACTTGGATCTTTTATTATGGTCTATATAGTGAAATTGAGGAGTTTTTTAGTTTTTAAGTTTTGTTATCGTGTTTAGAGTGAAATTGATATGTTTTTAATTTTGAACTTTTGTTATGGTTTTTATAGTGAAATTGGTGGTTTTTTTGAATTGGAACGTTTGTAATGGTCTTTATAGTGAATTTGGTGAGCTTTTTAACTTGAAACTTTTGTAAATGGTCTTTATAGTGAAATTGGTGAGTTTTTTTCACTTGGAACGTTTGTCATGGTTTTTATAGTGAAATTGGGTAGTTTTTCAACTTTGAACTTTTGTTATGAATTTAAGAGTGAAATTGTTGAGGTTTTAAAATCTGAACTCACGTAATGGTCTTTGTTGTGAAATTGGTGATTTTTTGACTTGGATGTTCTGTAATGGTTTTTATAGTGAAATTGGTGAGTTTTTCCACTTTGAACTTTTGTTATGGTCTTTATAGTCAAATTGGTGATATTTTTAACTTGAAACTATTGAAATGGTCTTTATAGTGAAATTGGTGAGTTTTTCAACTTTGAACATTTTTATGAGTTTTTGAGTGAAACCGATGAGCTTTTTAACATTGAACTTTTATTTTTGTTTTTATAGTGAAATTGTGAAATAGGCGAGGTTTTTAACTTAGATATTTTATTTTGGTGTTTATAGTGAAATTGTTGATTGTTTGACTAGGGAATTTTGTTATGCTTTTTATAATGAAATTGGTTAGTTTTTTTACTTTGAACTGTTGTTATTGTTTATAGAATGGAATTGTTGATTTTTTCCACCTTGAACTTTTGTTATGGTCTTTTAAGTGAAATTGGTGATTTTTTTTCACTTGGAACTTTTTTTATGGTCTATATAGTGAAATTGAGGAATTTTTTAGTTTTTAAGTTTTGTTATCGTGTTTAGAGTGAAATTGATATGTTTTTAATTTTGAACTTTTGATATGGTTTTTATAGTGAAATTGGTGGTTTTTTTGAATTGGAACGTTTGTAATGGTCTTTATAGTGAATTTGGTGAGCTTTTTAACTTGAAACTTTTGTAAATGGTCTTTATAGTGAAATTGGTGAGTTTTTTTCACTTGGAACGTTTGTCATGGTTTTTATAGTGAAAATGGGTAGTTTTTCAACTTTGAACTTTTGTTATGAATTTAAAAGAGTGAAATTGTTGAGTTTTTAAAATCTGAACTCTCGTAATGTTCTTTGTTGTGAAATTGGTGATTTTTTGACTTGGATGTTCTGTAATGGTCTTAATAGTGAAATTGGTGAGTTTTTTTACTTTGAACTTTTGTTATGGTCTTTATAGTCAAATTGGTGATATTTTTAACTTGAAACTATTGAAATGGTCTTTATAGTGAAATTGCTGAGTTTTTTCTTTTGGAACTTTTGTCATGGTTTTATAGTGAAATTGGGGAGTTTTTCAACTTTGAACATTTTTATGAGTTTTTGAGTGAAATCGATGAGCTTTTAAACATTGAACTTTTATTTTGGTTTTTATAGTGAAATTATGAAATAGGCGAGTTTTTTAACTTAGATCTTTTATTTTGGTGTTTACAGTGAAATTGGTTAGTTTTTTTAACTTTGAACTATTGTTATTGTTTATAGAATGGAATTGGTGAGTTTTTCCAACTTGAACTTTTGTTATGGGCTTTTAAGTGAAATTGGTGATTTTTTTTCACTTGGAACTTTTATTATGGTCTATATAGTGAAATTGAGGAGTTTTTTAGTTTTTAAGTTTTGTTATCGTGTTTAGAGAGAAATTGATATGTTTTTAATTTTGAACTTTTGTTATGGTTTTTATAGTGAAATTGGTGGTTTTTTTGAATTGGAACGTTTGTAATGGTCTTTATAGTGAATTTGGTGAGCTTTTTAACTTGAAACTTTTGTAAATGGTCTTTATAGTGAAATTGGTGAGTTTTTTTCACTTGGAACGTTTGTCATGGTTTTTATAGTGAAGTTGGGTAGTTTTTCAACTTTGAACTTTTGTTATGAATTTAAGAGTGAAATTGTTGAGTTTTTAAAATCTGAACTCACGTAATGGTCTTTGTTGTGAAATTGGTGATTTTTTGACTTGGATGTTCTGTAATGGTTTTTATAGTGAAATTGGTGAGTTTTTCCACTTTGAACTTTTGTTATGGTCTTTATAGTCAAATTGGTGATATTTTTAACTTGAAACTATTGAAATGGTCTTTATAGTGAAATTGGTGAGTTTTTCAACTTTGAACATTTTTATGAGTTTTTGAGTGAAACCGATGAGCTTTTTAACATTGAACTTTTATTTTTGTTTTTATAGTGAAATTGTGAAATAGGCGAGGTTTTTAACTTAGATATTTTATTTTGGTGTTTATAGTGAAATTGTTGATTTTTTGACTTGGAAATTTTATTATGCTTTTTATAGTGAAATTGGTTAGTTTTTTAACTTTGAACTGTTGTTATTGTTTATAGAATGGAATTGTTGAGTTTTTCCACCTTGAACTTTTGTTATGGTCTTTTAAGTGAAATTGGTGATTTTTTTTTCACTTGGGACTTTTATTATGGTCTATATAGTGAAATTGAGGAATTTTTTAGTTTTTAAGTTTTGTTATCGTGTTTAGAGTGAAATTGATATGTTTTTAATTTTTGAACTTTTGTTATGGTTTTTATAGTGAAATTGGTGGTTTTTTTTGAATTGGAACGTTTGTAATGGTCTTTATAGTGAATTTGGTGAGCTTTTTAACTTGAAACTTTTGTAAATGGTCTTTATAGTGAAAATGGGTAGTTTTTCAACTTTGAACTGTTGTTATGAACTTAAAAGTGTGAAATTGTTGAGTTTTTAAAATCTGAACTCTCGTAATGTTCTTTGTTGTGAAATTGGTGATTTTTTGACTTGGATGTTCTGTAATGGTCTTAATAGTGAAATTGGTGAGTTTTTTCACTTTGAACTTTTGTTATGGTCTTTATAGTCAAATTGGTGATATTTTTAACTTGAAAATATTGAAATGGTCTTTATAGTGAAATTGCTGAGTTTTTTATTTTGGAACTTTTGTCATGGTTTTATAATGAAATTGGGGAGTTTTTCAACTTTGAACATTTTTATGAGTTTTTGAGTGAAATCGATGAGCTTTTTAACAATGAAATTTTATTTTGGTTTTTATAGTGAAATTGTGAAATAGGCGAGTTTTTTAACTTAGATATTTTATTTTGGTGTTTATAGTGAAATTGTTGATTTTTTGACTTGGAAATTTTGTTATGCTTTTTATAGTGAAATTGGTTAGTTTTTTAACTTTGAACTGTTGTTATTGTTTATAGAATGGAATTGGTGTGTTTTTCCACCTTGAACTTTTGTTATGGTCTTTTAAGTGAAATTGGTGATTTTTTTCACTTGGAACTTTTATTATGGTATATATATAGTGAAATTGAGGAGTTTTTTAGTTTTTAAGTTTTGTTATCGTGTTTAGAGTGAAATTGATATGTTTTTAATTTTGAAATTTTGTTATGGTTTTTATAGTGAAATTGGTGGTTTTTTTGAAATGGAAGTTTTGTAATGGTCTTTATAGTGAAATTGGTGAGCTTTTTACCTTGAAACTTTTGTAAATGGTCTTTATAGTGAAATTGGTGAGTTTTTTTCACTTGGAATGTTTGTCATGGTTTTTATAGTGAAATTGGGTAGTTTTTCAACTTTGAACTTTTGTTATGAATTTAAGAGTGAAATTGTTGAGTTTTTTAAATCTGAACTCTCGTATTGGTCGTTGTTGTGAAATTGGTGATTTTTTGACTTGGATGTTCTGTAATGGTTTTTATAGTGAAATTGGTGAGTATTTCCACTTTGAACTTTTGTTATGGTCTTTATAGTCGAATTGGTGATATTTTTAATTTAAAACTATTGAAATGGTCTTTATAGTGAAATTGGTGAGTTTTTCAACTTTGAACATTTTTATGAGTTTTTGAGTGAAACCGATGAGCTTTTTAACATTGAACTTTTATTTTTGTTTTTATAGTGAAATTGTGAAATAGGCGAGGTTTTTAACTTAGATATTTTATTTTGGTGTTTATAGTGAAATTGTTGATTTTTTGACATGGAAATTTTGTTATGCTTTTTATAGTGAAATTGGTTAGTTTTTTAACATTGAACTGTTGTTATTGTTTATAGAATGGAATTGGTGTGTTTTTCCACCTTGAACTTTTGTTATGGTCTTTTAAGTGAAATTGGTGATTTTTTTCACTTGGAACTTTTATTATGGTCTATATAGTGAAATTGAGGAGTTTTTTAGTTTTTAAGTTTTGTTATCGTGTTTAGAATGAAATTGATATGTTTTTAATTTTGAAATTTTGTTATGGTTTTTATAGTGAAATTGGTGGTTTTTTTGAAATGGAAGTTTTGTAATGGTCTTTATAGTGAAATTGGTGAGCTTTTTACCTTGAAACTTTTGTAAATGGTCTTTATAGTGAAATTGGTGAGTTTTTTTCACTTGGAACGTTTGTCATGGTTTTTATAGTGAAATTGGGTAGTTTTTCAACTATGAACTTTTGTTATGAATTTAAGAGTGAAATTGTTGAGTTTTTTAAATCTGAACTCTCGTAATGGTCGTTGTTGTGAAATTGGTGATATTTTGACTTGGATGTTCTGTAATGGTTTTTATAATGAAATTGGTGAGTTTTTCCACTTTGAACTTTTGTTATGGTCTTTATAGTCGAATTGGTGATATTTTTAACTTGAAACTATTGAAATGGTCTTTATAGTGAAATTGGTGAGTTTTTTCTTTTCGAACTTTTGTCATGGTTTTATAATGAAATTGGGGAGTTTTTCAACTTTGAACATTTTTATGAGTTTTTGAGTGAAATCGATGAGCTTTTTAACATTGAACTTTTATTTTGTTTTTTATAGTGAAATTGTGAAATAGGCGAGTTTTTTAACTTAGATATTTTATTTTGGTGTTTATAGTGAAATTGTTGATTTTTTGACTTGGAAATTTTGTTATGCTTTTTATAGTGAAATTGGTTAGTTTTTTAACTTTGAACTGTTGTTATTGTTTATAGAATGGAATTGGTGTGTTTTTCCACCTTGAACTTTTGTTATGGTCTTTTAAGTGAAATTGGTGATTTTTTTCACTTGGAACTTTTATTATGGTCTATATAGTGAAATTGAGGAGTTTTTTAGTTTTTAAGTTTTGTTATCGTGTTTAGAATGAAATTGATATGTTTTTAATTTTGAAATTTTGTTATGGTTTTTATAGTGAAATTGGTGGTTTTTTTGAAATGGAAGTTTTGTAATGGTCTTTATAGTGAAATTGGTGAGCTTTTTACCTTGAAACTTTTGTAAATGGTCTTTATAGTGAAATTGGTGAGTTTTTTTCACTTGGAACGTTTGTCATGGTTTTTATAGTGAAATTGGGTAGTTTTTCAACTATGAACTTTTGTTATGAATTTAAGAGTGAAATTGTTGAGTTTTTTAAATCTGAACTCTCGTAATGGTCGTTGTTGTGAAATTGGTGATTTTTTGACTTGGATGTTCTGTAATGGTTTTTATAATGAAATTGGTGAGTTTTTCCACTTTGAACTTTTGTTATGGTCTTTATAGTCGAATTGGTGATATTTTTAACTTGAAACTATTGAAATGGTCTTTATAGTGAAATTGGTGAGTTTTTCAACTTTGAACATTTTTATGAGTTTCTGAGTGAAACCGATGAGCTTTTTAACATTGAACTTTTATTTTTGTTTTTATAGTGAAATTGTGAAATAGGCGAGGTTTTTAACTTAGATATTTTATTGTGGTGTTTAAAGTGAAATTGTTGATTTTTTGACTTGGAAATTTTGTTATGCTTTTTATAGTGAAATTGGTTATGTTTTTTAACATTGAACTGTTGTTATTATTTATAGAATGGAATTGTTTAGTTTTTCCACCTTGTACTTTTGTTATGGTCTTTTAAGTGAAATTGGTGATTTTTTTTTCACTTGGAACTTTTATTATGGGCTATATAGTGAAATTGAGGAATTTTTTAGTTTTTAAGTTTTGTTATCGTGTTTAGAGTTAAATTGATATGTTTTTCATTTTGAACTTTTGTTATGGTTTTTATAGTGAAATTGGTGGTTTTTTTGAATTGGAACGTTTGTAATGGTCTTTATAGTGAATTTGGTGAGCTTTTTAACTTGAAACTTTTGTAAATGGTCTTTATAGTGAAATTGGTGAGTTTTTTTCACTTGGAAAATTTGTCATGGTTTTTATAGTGAAAATGGGTAGTTTTCAACTTTGAACTTTTGTTATGAATTTAAAAGAGTGAAATTGTTGAGTTTTTAAAATCTGAACTCTCGTAATGTTCTTTGTTGTGAAATTGGTGATTTTTTGACTTGGAAGTTCTGTAATGGTCTTAATAGTGAAATTGGTGAGTTTTTTCACTTTGAACTTTTGTTATGGTCTTTATAGTTAAATTGGTGATATTTTTAACTTGAAAATATTGAAATGGTCTTTATAGTGAAATTGCTAAGTTTTTTCTTATGGAACTTTTGTCATGGTTTTATGGGGAAATTGGGGAGTTTTTCAACTTTGAACATTTTTATGAATTTTTGAGTGAAATCGATGCGCTTTTTAACATTGAACTTTTATTTTGGTTTTTATAGTGAAATTATGAAATAGGCGAGTTTTTTAACTTAGATCTTTTATTTTGGTGTTTATAGTGAAATTGGTTAGTTTTTTTAACTTTGAACTGTTGTTATTGTTTATAGAATGGAATTGGTGAGTTTTTCCACCTTGAACTTTTGTTATGGGCTTTTAAGTGAAATTGGTGATTTTTTTTTCACTTGGAACTTTTATTATGGTCTATATAGTGAAATTGAGGAGTTTTTTAGTTTTTAAGTTTTGTTATCGTGTTTAGAGTGAAATTGTATGTTTTTAATTTTGAACTTTTGTTATGTTTTTTATAGTGAAATTGGTGGTTTTTTTGAATTGGAACGTTTGTAATGGTCTTTATAGTGAATTTGGTGAGCTTTTTAACTTGAAACTTTTGTAAATGGTCTTTATAGTGAAATTGGTGAGTTTTTTTCACTTGGAACGTTAGTCATGGTTTTTATAGTGAAAATGGGTAGTTTTTCAACTTTGAACTTTTGTTATGAATTTAAAAGAGTGAAATTGTTGAGTTTTTAAAATCTGAACTCTCGTAATGTTCTTTGTTGTGAAATTGGTGATTTTTTGACTTGGATGTTTTATAATGGTCTTAATAGTGAAATTGGTGAGTTTTTTCACTTTGAACTTTTGTTATGGTCTTTATAGTCAAATTGGTGATATTTTTAACTTGAAACTATTGAAATGGTCTTTATAGTGAAATTGGTGAGTTTTTTCTTTTCGAACTTTTGTCATGGTTTTATAATGAAATTGGGGAGTTTTTCAACTTTGAACATTTTTATGAGTTTTTGAGTGAAATCGATGAGCTTTTTAACATTGAACTTTTATTTTGTTTTTTATAGTGAAATTGTGAAATAGGCGAGTTTTTTAACTTAGATATTTTATTTTGGTGTTTATAGTGAAATTGTTGATTTTTTGACTTGGAAATTTTGTTATGCTTTTTATAGTGAAATTGGTTAGTTTTTTAACTTTGAACTGTTGTTATTGTTTATAGAATGGAATTGGTGTGTTTTTCCACCTTGAACTTTTGTTATGGTCTTTTAAGTGAAATTGGTGATTTTTTTCACTTGGAACTTTTATTATGGTCTATATAGTGAAATTGAGGAGTTTTTTAGTTTTTAAGTTTTGTTATCGTGTTTAGAGTGAAATTGATATGTTTTTAATTTTGAACTTTTGTTATGGTTTTTATAGTGAAATTGGTGGTTTTTTTGAATTGGAACGTTTGTAATGGTCTTTATAGTGAATTTGGTGAGCTTTTTAACTTGAAACTTTTGTAAATGGTCTTTATAGTGAAATTGGTGAGTTTTTTTTCACTTGGAACGTTTGTCATGGTTTTTATAGTGAAGTTGGGTAGTTTTTCAACTTTGAACTTTTGTTATGAATTTAAGAGTGAAATTGTTGAGTTTTTAAAATCTGAACTCACGTAATGGTCTTTGTTGTGAAATTGGTGATTTTTTGACTTGGATGTTCTGTAATGGTTTTTATAGTGAAATTGGTGAGTTTTTCCACTTTGAACTTTTGTTATGGTCTTTATAGTCAAATTGGTGATATTTTTAACTTGAAACTATTGAAATGGTCTTTATAGTGAAATTGGTGAGTTTTTCAACTTTGAACATTTTTATGAGTTTTTGAGTGAAACCGATGAGCTTTTTAACATTGAACTTTTATTTTTGTTTTTATAGTGAAATTGTGAAATAGGCGAGGTTTTTAACTTAGATATTTTATTTTGGTGTTTATAGTGAAATTGTTGAATTTTTGACTTGGAAATTTTGTTATGCTTTTGATAGTGAAATTGGTTAGTTTTTTAACTTTGAACTGTTGTTATTGTTTATAGAATGGAATTGTTGAGTTTTTCCACCTTGAACTTTTGTTATGGTCTTTTAAGTGAAATTGGTGATTTTTTTTTCACTTGGGACTTTTATTATGGTCTATATAGTGAAATTGAGGAATTTTTTAGTTTTTAAGTTTTGTTATCGTGTTTAGAGTGAAATTGATATGTTTTTAATTTTTGAACTTTTGTTATGGTTTTTATAGTGAAATTGGTGGTTTTTTTTTGAATTGGAACGTTTGTAATGGTCTTTATAGTGAATTTGGTGAGCTTTTTAACTTGAAACTTTTGTAAATGGTCTTTATAGTGAAAATGGGTAGTTTTTCAACTTTGAACTGTTGTTATGAACTTAAAAGTGTGAAATTGTTGAGTTTTTAAAATCTGAACTCTCGTAATGTTCTTTGTTGTGAAATTGGTGATTTTTTGACTTGGATGTTCTGTAATGGTCTTAATAGTGAAATTGGTGAGTTTTTTCACTTTGAACTTTTGTTATGGTCTTTATAGTCAAATTGGTGATATTTTTAACTTGAAAATATTGAAATGGTCTTTATAGTGAAATTGCTGAGTTTTTTATTTTGGAACTTTTGTCATGGTTTTATAATGAAATTGGGGAGTTTTTCAACTTTGAACATTTTTATGAGTTTTTGAGTGAAATCGATGAGCTTTTTAACAATGAAATTTTATTTTGGTTTTTATAGTGAAATTGTGAAATAGGCGAGTTTTTTAACTTAGATATTTTATTTTGGTGTTTATAGTGAAATTGTTGATTTTTTGACTTGGAAATTTTGTTATGCTTTTTATAGTGAAATTGGTTAGTTTTTTAACTTTGAACTGTTGTTATTGTTTATAGAATGGAATTGGTGTGTTTTTCCACCTTGAACTTTTGTTATGGTCTTTTAAGTGAAATTGGTGATTTTTTTCACTTGGAACTTTTATTATGGTATATATAGTGAAATTGAGGAGTTTTTTAGTTTTTAAGTTTTGTTATCGTGTTTAGAGTGAAATTGATATGTTTTTAATTTTGAAATTTTGTTATGGTTTTTATAGTGAAATTGGTGGTTTTTTTGAAATGGAAGTTTTGTAATGGTCTTGATAGTGAAATTGGTGAGCTTTTTACCTTGAAACTTTTGTAAATGGTCTTTATAGTGAAATTGGTGAGTTTTTTTCACTTGGAATGTTTGTCATGGTTTTTATAGTGAAATTGGGTAGTTTTTCAACTTTGAACTTTTGTTATGAATTTAAGAGTGAAATTGTTGAGTTTTTTAAATCTGAACTCTCGTATTGGTCGTTGTTGTGAAATTGGTGATTTTTTGACTTGGATGTTCTGTAATGGTTTTTATAGTGAAATTGGTGAGTATTTCCACTTTGAACTTTTGTTATGGTCTTTATAGTCGAATTGGTGATATTTTTAACTTGAAACTATTGAAATGGTCTTTATAGTGAAATTGGTGAGTTTTTCAACTTTGAACATTTTTATGAGTTTCTGAGTGAAACCGATGAGCTTTTTAACATTGAACTTTTATTTTTGTTTTTATAGTGAAATTGTGAAATAGGCGAGGTTTTTAACTTAGATATTTTATTGTGGTGTTTAAAGTGAAATTGTTGATTTTTTGACTTGGAAATTTTGTTATGCTTTTTATAGTGAAATTGGTTATGTTTTTTAACATTGAACTGTTGTTATTATTTATAGAATGGAATTGTTTAGTTTTTCCACCTTGTACTTTTGTTATGGTCTTTTCAGTGAAATTGGTGATTTTTTTTTCACTTGGAACTTTTATTATGGGCTATATAGTGAAATTGAGGAATTTTTTAGTTTTTAAGTTTTGTTATCGTGTTTAGAGTTAAATTGATATGTTTTTCATTTTGAACTTTTGTTATGGTTTTTATAGTGAAATTGGTGGTTTTTTTGAATTGGAACGTTTGTAATGGTCTTTATAGTGAATTTGGTGAGCTTTTTAACTTGAAACTTTTGTAAATGGTCTTTATAGTGAAATTGGTGAGTTTTTTTCACTTGGAAAATTTGTCATGGTTTTTATAGTGAAAATGGGTAGTTTTTCAACTTTGAACTTTTGTTATGAATTTAAAAGAGTGAAATTGTTGAGTTTTTAAAATCAGAACTCTCGTAATGTTCTTTGTTGTGAAATTGGTGATTTTTTGACTTGGAAGTTCTGTAATGGTCTTAATAGTGAAATTGGTGAGTTTTTTCACTTTGAACTTTTGTTATGGTCTTTATAGTTAAATTGGTGATATTTTTAACTTGAAAATATTGAAATGGTCTTTATAGTGAAATTGCTAAGTTTTTTCTTATGGAACTTTTGTCATGGTTTTATGGGGAAATTGGGGAGTTTTTCAACTTTGAACATTTTTATGAATTTTTGAGTGAAATCGATGCGCTTTTTAACATTGAACTTTTATTTTGGTTTTTATAGTGAAATTATGAAATAGGCGAGTTTTTTAACTTAGATCTTTTATTTTGGTGTTTATAGTGAAATTGGTTAGTTTTTTTAACTTTGAACTGTTGTTATTGTTTATAGAATGGAATTGGTGAGTTTTTCCACCTTGAACTTTTGTTATGGGCTTTTAAGTGAAATTGGTGATTTTTTTTTCACTTGGAACTTTTATTATGGTCTATATAGTGAAATTGAGGAGTTTTTTAGTTTTTAAGTTTTGTTATCGTGTTTAGAGTGAAATTGTATGTTTTTAATTTTGAACTTTTGTTATGTTTTTTATAGTGAAATTGGTGGTTTTTTTGAATTGGAACGTTTGTAATGGTCTTTATAGTGAATTTGGTGAGCTTTTTAACTTGAAACTTTTGTAAATGGTCTTTATAGTGAAATTGGTGAGTTTTTTTCACTTGGAACGTTTGTCATGGTTTTTATAGTGAAAATGGGTAGTTTTTCAACTTTGAACTTTTGTTATGAATTTAAAAGAGTGAAATTGTTGAGTTTTTAAAATCTGAACTCTCGTAATGTTCTTTGTTGTGAAATTGGTGATTTTTTGACTTGGATGTTTTATAATGGTCTTAATAGTGAAATTGGTAAGTTTTTTCACTTTGAACTTTTGTTATGGTCTTTATAGTCAAATTGGTGATATTTTTAACTTGAAACTATTGAAATGGTCTTTATAGTGAAATTGGTGAGTTTTTTCTTTTCGAACTTTTGTCATGGTTTTATAATGAAATTGGGGAGTTTTTCAACTTTGAACATTTTTATGAGTTTTTGAGTGAAATCGATGAGCTTTTTAACATTGAACTTTTATTTTGTTTTTTATAGTGAAATTGTGAAATAGGCGAGTTTTTTAACTTAGATATTTTATTTTGGTGTTTATAGTGAAATTGTTGATTTTTTGACTTGGAAATTTTGTTATGCTTTTTATAGTGAAATTGGTTAGTTTTTTAACTTTGAACTGTTGTTATTGTTTATAGAATGGAATTGGTGTGTTTTTCCACCTTGAACTTTTGTTATGGTCTTTTAAGTGAAATTGGTGATTTTTTTCACTTGGAACTTTTATTATGGTCTATATAGTGAAATTGAGGAGTTTTTTAGTTTTTAAGTTTTGTTATCGTGTTTAGAGTGAAATTGATATGTTTTTAATTTTGAACTTTTGTTATGGTTTTTATAGTGAAATTGGTGGTTTTTTTGAATTGGAACGTTTGTAATGGTCTTTATAGTGAATTTGGTGAGCTTTTTAACTTGAAACTTTTGTAAATGGTCTTTATAGTGAAATTGGTGAGTTTTTTTTCACTTGGAACGTTTGTCATGGTTTTTATAGTGAAGTTGGGTAGTTTTTCAACTTTGAACTTTTGTTATGAATTTAAGAGTGAAATTGTTGAGTTTTTAAAATCTGAACTCACGTAATGGTCTTTGTTGTGAAATTGGTGATTTTTTGACTTGGATGTTCTGTAATGGTCTTTATAGTGAAATTGGTGAGTTTTTCCACTTTGAACTTTTGTTATGGTCTTTATAGTCAAATTGGTGATATTTTTAACTTGAAACTATTGAAATGGTCTTTATAGTGAAATTGGTGAGTTTTTCAACTTTGAACATTTTTATGAGTTTTTGAGTGAAACCGATGAGCTTTTTAACATTGAACTTTTATTTTTGTTTTTATAGTGAAATTGTGAAATAGGCGAGGTTTTTAACTTAGATATTTTATTTTGGTGTTTATAGTGAAATTGTTGAATTTTTGACTTGGAAATTTTGTTATGCTTTTGATAGTGAAATTGGTTAGTTTTTTAACTTTGAACTGTTGTTATTGTTTATAGAATGGAATTGTTGAGTTTTTCCACCTTGAACTTTTGTTATGGTCTTTTAAGTGAAATTGGTGATTTTTTTTTCACTTGGGACTTTTATTATGGTCTATATAGTGAAATTGAGGAATTTTTTAGTTTTTAAGTTTTGTTATCGTGTTTAGAGTGAAATTGATATGTTTTTAATTTTTGAACTTTTGTTATGGTTTTTATAGTGAAATTGGTGGTTTTTTTTGAATTGGAACGTTTGTAATGGTCTTTATAGTGAATTTGGTGAGCTTTTTAACTTGAAACTTTTGTAAATGGTCTTTATAGTGAAAATGGGTAGTTTTTCAACTTTGAACTGTTGTTATGAACTTAAAAGTGTGAAATTGTTGAGTTTTTAAAATCTGAACTCTCGTAATGTTCTTTGTTGTGAAATTGGTGATTTTTTGACTTGGATGTTCTGTAATGGTCTTAATAGTGAAATTGGTGAGTTTTTTCACTTTGAACTTTTGTTATGGTCTTTATAGTCAAATTGGTGATATTTTTAACTTGAAAATATTGAAATGGTCTTTATAGTGAAATTGCTGAGTTTTTTATTTTGGAACTTTTGTCATGGTTTTATAATGAAATTGGGGAGTTTTTCAACTTTGAACATTTTTATGAGTTTTTGAGTGAAATCGATGAGCTTTTTAACAATGAAATTTTATTTTGGTTTTTATAGTGAAATTGTGAAATAGGCGAGTTTTTTAACTTAGATATTTTATTTTGGTGTTTATAGTGAAATTGTTGATTTTTTGACTTGGAAATTTTGTTATGCTTTTTATAGTGAAATTGGTTAGTTTTTTAACTTTGAACTGTTGTTATTGTTTATAGAATGGAATTGGTGTGTTTTTCCACCTTGAACTTTTGTTATGGTCTTTTAAGTGAAATTGGTGATTTTTTTCACTTGGAACTTTTATTATGGTATATATAATGAAATTGAGGAGTTTTTTAGTTTTTAAGTTTTGTTATCGTGTTTAGAGTGAAATTGATATGTTTTTAATTTTGAAATTTTGTTATGGTTTTTATAGTGAAATTGGTGGTTTTTTTGAAATGGAAGTTTTGTAATGGTCTTTATAGTGAAATTGGTGAGCTTTTTACCTTGAAACTTTTGTAAATGGTCTTTATAGTGAAATTGGTGAGTTTTTTTCACTTGGAATGTTTGTCATGGTTTTTATAGTGAAATTGGGTAGTTTTTCAACTTTGAACTTTTGTTATGAATTTAAGAGTGAAATTGTTGAGTTTTTTAAATCTGAACTCTCGTATTGGTCGTTGTTGTGAAATTGGTGATTTTTTGACTTGGATGTTCTGTAATGGTTTTTATAGTGAAATTGGTGAGTATTTCCACTTTGAACTTTTGTTATGGTCTTTATAGTCGAATTGGTGATATTTTTAACTTAAAACTATTGAAATGGTCTTTATAGTGAAATTGGTGAGTTTTTCAACTTTGAACATTTTTATGAGTTTTTGAGTGAAACCGATGAGCTTTTTAACATTGAACTTTTATTTTTGTTTTTATAGTGAAATTGTGAAATAGGCGAGGTTTTTAACTTAGATATTTTATTTTGGTGTTTATAGTGAAATTGTTGATTTTTTGACATGGAAATTTTGTTATGCTTTTTATAGTGAAATTGGTTAGTTTTTTAACATTGAACTGTTGTTATTGTTTATAGAATGGAATTGTTGAGTTTTTCCACCTTGAACTTTTGTTATGGTCTTTTAAGTGAAATTGGTGATTTTTTTCTCACTTGGAACTTTTATTATGGTCTATATAGTGAAATTTAGGAATTTTTTATTTTTTTAGTTTTGTTATCGTGTTTAGAGTTAAATTGATATGTTTTTCTATTTGAACTTTTGTTATAGTTTTTATAGTGAAATTGGTGGTTTTTTTAAATTGGAACGTTTGTAATGGTCTTTATAGTGAATTTGGTGAGCTTTTTAACTTGAAACTTTTGTAAATGGTCTTTATAGTGAAATTGGTGAGTTTTTTTCACTTGGACATTTGTCATGGTTTTTATAGTGAAAATGGGTAGTTTTTCAACTTTGAACTTTTGTTATGAATTTAAAAGAGTGTAATTGTTGAGTTTTTAAAATCTGAACTCTCGTAATGTTCTTTGTTGTGAAATTGGTGATTTTTTGACTTGGATGTTCTGTAATGGTATTAATAGTGAAATTGGTGAGTTTTTTCACTTTGAACTTTTGTTATGGTCTTTATAGTTAAATTGGTGATATTTTTAACTTGAAAATATTGAAATGGTCTTTATAGTGAAATTGCTGAGTTTTTTCTTATGGAACTTTTGTCATGGTTTTATAGGGAAATTGGGGAGTTTTTCAACTTTGAACATTTTTATGAATTTTTGAGTGAAATCGATGCGCTTTTTAACATTGAACTTTTATTTTTGTTTTTATAGTGAAATTATGAAATAGGCGAGTTTTTTAACATAGATCTTTTATTTTGGTGTTTATAGTGAAATTGGTTAGTTTTTTTAACTTTGAACTGTTGTTATTGTTTATAGAATGGAATTGGTGAGTTTTTCCACCTTGAACTTTTGTTATGGGCTTTTAAGTGAAATTGGTGATTTTTTTTCCACTTGGAACTTTTATTATGGTCTATATAGTGAAATTGAGGAGTTTTTTAGTTTTTAAGTTTTGTTATCGTGTTTAGAGTGAAATTGATATGTTTTTAATTTTGAACTTTTGTTATGTTTTTTATAGTGAAATTGGTGGTTTGTTTGAATTGGAACGTTTGTAATGGTCTTTATAGTGAATTTGGTGAGCTTTTTAACTTGAAACTTTTGTAAATGGTCTTTATAGTGAAATTGGTGAGTTTTTTTCACTTGGAACGTTTGTCATGGTTTTTATAGTGAAAATGGGTAGTTTTTCAACTTTGAACTTTTGTTATGAATTTAAAAGAGTGAAATGGTTGAGTTTTTAAAATCTGAACTCTCGTAATGTTCTATGTTGTGAAATTGGTGATTTTTTGACTTGGATGTTCTGTAATGGTCTTAATAGTGAAATTGGTGAGTTTTTTCACTTTGAACTTTTGTTATGGTCTTTATAGTCAAATTGGTGATATTTTTAACTTGAAACTATTGAAATGGTCTTTATAGTGAAATTGGTGAGTTTTTTCTTTTGGAACTTTTGTCATGGTTTTATAATGAAATTGGGGAGTTTTTCAACTTTGAACATTTTTATGAGTTTTTGAGTGAAATCGATGAGCTTTTTAACATTGAACTTTTATTTTGTTTTTTATAGAGAAATTGTGAAATAGGCGAGTTTTTTAACTTAGATATTTTATTTTGGTGTTTATAGTGAAATTGTTGATTTTTTGACTTGGAAATTTTGTTATGCTTTTTATAGTGAAATTGGTTAGTTTTTTAACTTTGAACTGTTGTTATTGTTTATAGAATGGAATTGGTGTGTTTTTCCACCTTGAACTTTTGTTATGGTCTTTTAAGTGAAATTGGTGATTTTTTTCACTTGGAACTTTTATTATGGTCTATATAGTGAAATTGAGGAGTTTTTTAGTTTTTAAGTTTTGTTATCGTGTTTAGAGTGAAATTGATATGTTTTTAATTTTGAAATTTTGTTATGGTTTTTATAGTGAAATTGGTGGTTTTTTTGAAATGGAAGTTTTGTAATGGTCTTTATAGTGAAATTGGTGAGCTTTTTACCTTGAAACTTTTGTAAATGGTCTTTATAGTGAAACTGGTGAGTTTTTTTCACTTGGAACGTTTGTCATGGTTTTTATAGTGAAATTGGGTAGTTTTTCAACTTTGAACTTTTGTTATGAATTTAAGAGTGAAATTGTTGAGTTTTTAAAATCTGAACTCACGTAATGGTCTTTGTTGTGAAATTGGTGATTTTTTGACTTGGATGTTCTGTAATGGTTTTTATAGTGAAATTGGTGAGTTTTTCCACTTTGAACTTTTGTTATGGTCTTTATAGTCAAATTGGTGATATTTTTAACTTGAAACTATTGAAATGGTCTTTATAGTGAAATTGGTGAGTTTTTCAACTTTGAACATTTTTATGAGTTTTTGAGTGAAACCGATGAGCTTTTTAACATTGAACTTTTATTTTTGTTTTTATAGTGAAATTGTGAAATAGGCGAGGTTTTTAACTTAGATATTTTATTTTGGTGTTTATAGTGAAATTGTTGATTTTTTGACTTGGAAATTTTGTTATGCTTTTTATAGTGAAATTGGTTAGTTTTTTAACATTGAACTGTTGTTATTGTTTATAGAATGGAATTGTTTAGTTTTTCCACCTTGAACTTTTGTTATGGTCTTTTAAGTGAAATTGGTGATTTTTTTTCACTTGGAACTTTTATTATGGTCTATATAGTGAAATTGAGGAATTTTTTAGTTTTTAAGTTTTGTTATCGTATTTAGAGTTAAATTGATATGTTTTTCATTTTGAACTTTTGTTATGGTTTTTATAGTGAAATTGGTGGTTTTTTTTGAATTGGAACGTTTGCAATGGTCTTTATAGTGAATTTGGTGAGCTTTTTAACTTGAAACTTTTGTAAATCGTCTTTATAGTGAAATTGGTGAGTTTTTTTCACTTGGAACCTTTGTCATGGTTTTTATAGTGAAAATGGGTAGTTTTTCAACTTTGAACTTTTGTTATGAATTTAAAAGAGTGAAATTGTTGAGTTTTTAAAATCTGAACTCTCGTAATGTTCTTTGTTGTGAAATTGGTGATTTTTTTTACTTGGATGTTCTGTAATGGTCTTAATAGTGAAATTGGTGAGTTTTTTCACTTTGAACTTTTGTTATGGTCTTTATAGTTAAATTGGTGATATTTTTAACTTGAAAATATTGAAATGGTCTTTATAGTGAAATTGCTGAGTTTTCTTATGGAACTTTTGTCGTGGTTTTATAGGGAAATTGGGGAGTTTTTCAACTTTGAACATTTTTATGAATTTATGAGTGAAATCGATGCGCTTTTTAACATTGAACTTTTATTTTGGTTTTTATAGTGAAATTATGAAATAGGCGAGTTTTTTAACTTAGATCTTTTATTTTGGTGTTTATAGTGAAATTGGTTAGTTTTTTTAACTTTGAACTGTTGTTATTGTTTATAGAATGGAATTGGTGAGTTTTTCCACCTTGAACTTTTGTTATGGGCTTTTAAGTGAAATTGGTGATTTTTTTTTCACTTGGAACTTTTATTATGGTCTATATAGTGAAATTGAGGAGTTTTTTAGTTTTTAAGTTTTGTTATCGTGTTTAGAGTGAAATTGATATGTTTTTAATTTTGAAATTTTGTTATGGTTTTTATAGTGAAATTGGTGGTTTTTTTGAAATGGAAGTTTTGTAATGGTCTTTATAGTGAAATTGGTGAGCTTTTTACCTTGAAACTTTTGTAAATGGTCTTTATAGTGAAACTGGTGAGTTTTTTTCACTTGGAACGTTTGTCATGGTTTTTATAGTGAAATTGGGTAGTTTTTCAACTTTGAACTTTTGTTATGAATTTAAGAGTTAAATTGTTGAGTTTTTAAAATCTGAACTCACGTAATGGTCTTTGTTGTGAAATTGGTGATTTTTTGACTTGGATGTTCTGTAATGGTCTTAATAGTGAAATTGGTGAGTTTTTCCACTTTGAACTTTTGTTATGGTCTTTATAGTCAAATTGGTGATATTTTTAACTTAAAACTATTGAAATGGTCTTTATAGTGAAATTGGTGAGTTTTTCAACTTTGAACATTTTTATGAGTTTTTAAGTGAAACCGATGAGCTTTTTAACATTGAACTTTTATTTTTGTTTTTATAGTGAAATTGTGAAATAGGCGAGGTTTTTAACTTAGATATTTTATTTTCGTGTTTATAGTGAAATTGTTGATTTTTTGACTTGGAAATTTTGTTTTGCTTTTTATAGTGAAATTGGTTAGTTTTTTAACATTGAACTGTTGTTATTGTTTATAGAATGGAATTGTTGAGTTTTTCCACCTTGAACTTTTGTTATGGTCTTTTAAGTGAAATTGGTGATTTTTTTTCACTTGGAACTTTTATTATGGTCTATATAGTGAAATTGAGGAATTTTTTAGTTTTTAAGTTTTGTTATCGTGTTTAGAGTGAAATTGATATGTTTTTCATTTTGAACTTTCGTTATGGTTTTTATAGAGAAATTGGTGGTTTTTTTGAATTGGAACGTTTGTAATGGTCTTTATAGTGTATTTGGTGAGCTTTTTAACTTGAAACTTTTGTAAATGGTCTTTATAGTGAAATTGGTGAGTTTTTTTCACTTGGAACGTTTGTCATGGTTTTTATAGTGAAAATGGGTAGTTTTTCAACTTTGAACTTTTGTTATGAATTTAAAAGAGTGAAATTGTTGAGATTTTAAAATCTGAACTCTCGTAATGTTCTTTGTTGTGAAATTGGTGATTTTTTGACTTGGATGTTCTGTAATGGTCTTAATAGTGAAATTGGTGAGTTTTTTCACTTTGAACTTTTGTTATGGTCTTTATAGTCAAATTGGTGATATTTTTAACTTGAAACTATTGAAATGGTCTTTATAGTGAAATTGCTGTGTTTTTTCTTTTGGAACTTTTGTCATTGTTTTATAGTGAAATTGGGGAGTTTTTCAACTTTGAACATTTTTATGAGTTTTTGAGTGAAATCGATGAGCTTTTTAACATTGAACTTTTATTTTGGTTTTTATAGTGAAATTATGAAATAGGCGAGTTTTTTAACTTAGATCTTTTATTTTTGGTGTTTATAGTGAAATTGTTGATTTTTTGACTTGGAAATTTTGTTATGCTTTTTATAGTGAAATTGGTTAGTTTTTTAACTTTGAATTGTTGTTATTGTTTATAGAATGAAATTGGTGAGTTTTTCAACTTTGAACTTTTGTTATGGTCTTTTAAGTGAAATTGGTGAAATTTTTTTCACTTGGAACTTTTATTATGGTCTATAAAGTGAATTGAGGAGTTTTTTAGTTTTTAAGTTTCGTTATCGTGTTTAGAGTTAAATTGATATGTTTTTAATTTTGAACTTTTGTTAGGGTTTTTTTAGTGAAATTGGTGATTTTTTTGAATTGGAACGTTTGTAATGGTCTTTATAGTGAAATTGGTGAGCTTTTTAACTTCAAACTTTTGTAAATGGTCTTTATAGTGAAATTGGTGATTTTTTTTCACTTGGAACGTTTGACATGGTTTTTATAGTGAAATTGGGTAGTTTTTCAATTTTGAACTTTTGTTATGAATTTAAGAATGAAATTGTTGAGTTTTTAAAATCTGAACTCTCGTAATGGTCTTTGTTGTGAAATTGGTGATTTTTTGACATGGATGTTCTGTATTGATCTTTATAGTGAAATTGGTAAGTTTTTCCACTTTGAACTTTTGTTATGGTCTTTATAGTCAAATTGGTGATATTTTTAACTTGAAACTATTGGAATGGTCTTTATAGTGAAATTGGTAGGTTTTTTCTTTTGGAACTTTTGTCATGGTTTTATAGTGAAATCGGTAAGTTTTTCAACTTTGAACATTTTTATGAGTTTTTGAGTGAAATCGATGAGCTTTTTAACATTGAACTTTTATTTGGGTTTTTATAGTGAAATTGTGAAATAGGCGAGTTTTTTTAACTTAGATCTTTTATTTTGGTGTTTATATTCAAGGTGTTTATTTTTTGACTTGGAAATTTTGTTATGCTTTTTATAGTGAAATTGGTTAGTTTTTTAACTTTGAACTGTTGTTATTGTTTATAGAATGAAATTAGTGAGTTTTTCCACTTTGAACTTTTGTTATGGTCTTTTAAGTGAAATTGAAGAATTTTTTTTCACTTGGAACTTTTATTATGGTCTATATAGTGAAATTGAGGAGTTTTTTAGTTTTTAAGTTTTGTTATCGTGTTTAGAGTGAAATTGATATGTTTTTAATTTTGAACTTTTGTTATGATTTTTATAGTGAAATTGGTGATTTTTTTGAATTGGAACTTTTGTAATGGTCTTTGTAGTGAAATTGGTGAGCTTTTTAACTTGAAACTTTTGTAAATGGTCTTTATAGTGAAATAGGTTAGCTTTTTTTCACTTGGAACGTTTCTCATGGGTTTTATAGTGAAATTGGGTAGTTTTTCAACTTTAAACTGTTGTTATGAATTTAAGAATGAAATTGTTGAGTTTTTAAAATCTGAACTCTCGTAATGGTCTTTGTTGTGAAATTGGTGATTTTTTGACTTGGATGTTCTGTATTGATCTTTATAAGGAAATTGGTGAGTTTTTCCACTTTGAACTTTTGTTATGGTCTTTATAGTCACATTGGTGATATTTTTAACTTGAAACTATTGAAATGGTCTTTATAGTGAAATTGTTGAGTTTTTCAACTTTGAACATTTTTATGAGTTTTTGAGTGAAACCGATGAGCTTTTTAACATTGAACTTTTATTTATGTTTTTATAGTGAAATTGTGAAATAGGCGAGGTTTTTAACTTAGATATTTTATTTTGGTGTTTATAGTGAAATTGTTGATTTTTTGACTTGGAAATTTTGTTAAGCTTTTTATAGTGAAATTGGTTAGTTTTGTAACATTGAACTGTTGTTATTGTTTATAGAATGGAATTGTTGAGCTTTTCCACCTTGAACTTTTGTTATGGTCTTTTAAGTGAAATTGGTGATTTTTTTTCACTTGGAACTTTTATTATGGTCTATATAGTGAAATTGAGGAATTTTTTAGTTTTTAAGTTTTGTTATCGTGTTTAGAGTGAAATTGATATGTTTTTAATTTTGAACTTTTGTTATGGTTTTTATAGTGAAATTGGTGGTTTTTTTGAATTGGAACGTTTGTAATGGTCTTTATAGTGAATTTGGTGAGCTTTATAACTTGTAACTTTTGTAAATGGTCTTTATAGTGAAATTGGTGAGTTTTTTTTACTTGGAACGTTTGTCATGGTTTTTATAGTGAAAATGGGTAGTTTTTCAACTTTGAACTTTTGTTATGAATTTAAAAGAGTGAAATTGTTGAGTTTTTAAAATCTTAACTCTCGTAATGGTCTTTGTTGTGAAATTGGTGATTTTTTGACTTGGATGTTCTGTATGGATCTTTATAAGGAAATTGGTGAGTTTTTCCACTTTGAACTTTTGTTATGGTCTTTATAGTCAAATTGGTGATATTTTTAACTTGAAACTATTGAAATGGTCTTTATAGTGAAATTGGTGAGTTTTTTCTTTTGGAACTTTTGTCATGGTTTTATAATGAAATTGGGGAGTTTTTCAAATTTGAACATTTTTATGAGTTTTTGAGTGAAATCGATGAGCTTTTTAACATTGAACTTTTGTTTTGTTTTTTATAGTGAAATTGTGAAATAGGCGAGTTTTTTAACTTAAATATTTTATTTTGGTGTTTATTGTGAAATTGTTGATTTTTTAACTTGGAAATTTTGTTATGCTTTTTATAGTGAAATTGGTTAGTTTTTTAACTTTGAACTGTTGTTATTAGTTATAGAATGGAATTGGTGTGTTTTTCCACCTTGAACTTTTGTTATGGTCTTTTAAGTGAAATTGGTGATTTTTTTCACTTGGAACTTTTATTATGGTCTATATAGTGAAATTGAGGAGTTTTTTAGTTTTTAAGTTTTGTTATCGTGTTTAGAGTGAAATTGATATGTTTTTAATTTTGAAATTTTGTTATGGTTTTTATAGTGAAATTGGTGGTTTTTTTGAAATGGAAGTTTTGTAATGGTCTTGATAGTGAAATTGGTGAGCTTTTTACCTTGAAACTTTTGTAAATGGTCTTTATAGTGAAACTGGTGAGTTTTTTTCACTTGGAATGTTTGTCATGGTTTTTATAGTGAAATTGGATAGTTTTTCAACTTTGAACTTTTGTTATGAATTTAAGAGTGAAATTGTTGAGTTTTTAAAATCTGAACTCACGTAATGGTCTTTGTTGTGAAATTGGTGATTTTTTGACTTGGATGTTCTGTAATGGTTTTTATAGTGAAATTGGTGAGTTTTTCCACTTTGAACTTTTGTTATGGTCTTTATAGTCAAATTGGTGATATTTTTAACTTGAAACTATTGAAATGGTCTTTATAGTGAAATTGGTGAGTTTTTCAACTTTGAACATTTTTATGAGTTTTTGAGTGAAACGGATGAGCTTTTTAACATTGAACTTTTATTTTTGTTTTTATAGTGAAATTGTGAAATAGGCGAGGTTTTTAACTTAGATATTTTATTTTGGTGTTTATAGTGAAATTGTTGATTTTTTGACTTGGAAATTTTGTTATGCTTTTTATAGTGAAATTGGTTAGTTTTTTAACATTGAACTGTTGTTATTGTTTAAGGAATGGAATTGTTGAGTTTTTCCACCTTGAACTTTTGTTATGGTCTTTTAAGTGAAATTGGTGATTTTTTTTTCACATGGAACTTTTATTATGGTCTATATAGAGAAATTGAGGAATTTTTTAATTTTTAAGTTTTGTTATCGTGTTTAGAGTGAAATTGATATGTTTTTCATTTTGAACTTTTGTTATCGTTTTTATAGTGAAATTGGTGGTTTTTTTGAATTGGAACGTTTGTAATGGTCTTTATAGTGTATTTGGTGAGCTTTTTAACTTGAAACTTTTGTAAATGGTCTTTATAGTGAAATTGGTGAGTTTTTTTCATTTGGTACGTTTGTCATGGTTTTTATAGTGAAAATGGGTAGTTTTTCAACTTTGAACTTTTGTTATGAATTTAAAAGAGTGAAATTGTTGAGTTTTTAAAATCTGAACTCTCGTAATGTTCTTTGTTGTGAAATTGGTGATTTTTTGACTTGGATGTTCTGTAATGGTCTTAATAGTGAAATTGGTGAGTTTTTTCACTTTGAACTTTTGTTATGGTCTTTATAGTTAAATTGGTGATATTTTTAACTTGAAAATATTGAAATGGTCTTTATAGTGAAATTGCTGAGTTTTTTCTTTTGGAACTTTTGTCATGGTTTTATAGTGAAATTGGGGAATTTTTCAACTTTGAACATTTTTATGAATTTTTGAGTGAAATCGATGAGCTTTTTAACGTTGAACTTTTATTTTGGTTTTTATAGTGAAATTATGAAATAGGTGAGGTTTTTTAACTTAGATCTTTTATTTTGGTGTTTATAGTGAAATTGTTGATTTTTTGACTTGAAAATTTTGTTATGCTTTTTATAGTGAAATTGGTTAGTTTTTTTAACTTTGAATTGTTGTTATTGTTTATAGAATGGAATTGGTGAGTTTTTCCACCTTGAACTTTTGTTATGGGCTTTTAAGTGAAATTGGTGATTTTTTTTCACTTGGAACTTTTATTATGGTCTATATAGTGAAAGTGAGGAGTTTTTTAGTTTTTAAGTTTTGTTATCGTGTTTAGAGTGAAATTGATATGTTTTTAATTTTGAACTTTTGTTATGGTTTTTATAGTGAAATTGGTGGTTTTTTTGAATTGGAACGTTTGTAATGGTCTTTATAGTGAATTTGGTGAGCTTTTTAACTTGATACTTTTGTAAATGGTCTTTATAGTGAAATTGTTGAGTTTTTTTCACTTGGAACGTTTGTCATGGTTTTTATAGTGAAATTGGGTAGTTTTTCAACTTTGAACTTTTGTTATGAATTTAAGAGTGAAATTGGTTAGTTTTTAAAATCTGAACTCTCGTAATGGTCTTTGTTGTGAAATTGGTGATTTTTTGACTTGGATGTTCTGTAATGGTCTTTATAGTGAAATTGGTGAGTTTTTTCACTTTGAACTTTTGATTAGGTCTTTATAGTCAAATTGGTGATATTTTTAACTTGAAACTATTGAAATGGTCTTTATAGTGAAATTGGTGAGTTTTTTCTTTTGGAACTTTTGTCATGGTTTTATAATGAAATTGGGGAGTTTTTCAACTTTGAACATTTTTATGAGTTTTTGAGTGAAACCGATGAGCTTTTTAACATTGAACTTCTATTTTTGTTTTTATAGTGAAATTATGTTATAGGCGAGGTTTTTAACTTTGATATTTTATTTTGGTGTTTATAGTGAAATTGTTGATTTTTTGACTTGGAAATTTTGTTATGCTTTTTATAGTGAAATTGGTTAGTTTTTTAACTTTGAACTGTTGTTAATATTTATAGAATGGAATTGGTGTGTTTTTCCACCTTGAACTTTTGTTATGGTCTTTTAAGTGAAATTGGTGATTTTTTTCACTTGGAACTTTTATTATGGTCTATATAGTGAAATTGAGGAGTTTTTTAGTTTTTAAGTTTTGTTATCGTGTTTAGAGTGAAATTGATATGTTTTTAATTTTGAACTTTCGTTATGGTTTTTATAGTGAAATTGGTGGTTTTTTTGAATTGGAACGTTTGTAATGGTCTTTATAGTGAATTTGGTGAGCTTTTTAACTTGAAACTTTTGTAAATGGTCTTTATAGTGAAATTGCTGAGTTTTTTTTCACTTGGAACGTTTGTCATGGTTTTTATAGTGAAAATGGGTAGTTTTTCAACTTTGAACTTTTGTTATGAATTTAAAAGAGTGAAATTGTTGAGTTTTTAAAATCTGAACTCTCGTAATGTTATTTGTTGTGAAATTGGTGATTTTTTGACTTGGATGTTCTGTAATGGTCTTAATAGTAAAGTTGGTGAGGTTTTTCACTTTGAACTTTTGTTATGGTCTTTATAGTTAAATTGGTGATATTTTTAACTTGAAAATATTGAAATGATCTTTATAGTGAAATTGCTGAGTTTTTTCTTTTGGAACTTTTGTCATGGTTTTATAGTGAAATTGGGGAGTTTTTCAACTTTGAACATTTTTATGAATTTTTGAGTGAAATCGATGAGCTTTTTAACATTGAAGTTTTATTTTGGTTTTTATAGTGAAATTATGAAATAGGCGAGTTTTTTAACTTAGATCTTTTATTTTGGTGTTTATAGTGAAATTGTTGATTTTTTGACTTGGAAATTTTGTTATGCTTTTTATAGTGAAATTGGTTAGTTTTTTTTAACTTTGAACTGTTGTTATTGTTTATAGAATGGAATTGGTGAGTTTTTCCACCTTGAACTTTTGTTATGGGCTTTTAAGTGAAATTGGTGATTTTTTTTTCACTTGGAACTTTTATTATGGTCTATATAGTGAAAGTGAGGAGTTTTTTAGTTTTTAAGTTTTGTTATCGTGTTTAGAGTGAAATTGATATGTTTTTAATTTTGAACTTTTGTTATGGTTTTTTTGAATTGGAACGTTTGTAATGGTCTTTATAGTGAATTTGGTGAGTTTTTTAACTTCAAATTTTGTAAATGGTCTTTATAGGGAAATTGGTGAGTTTTTTTCACTTGGAACGTTTGTCATGGTTTTTATAGTGAAATTGGGTAGTTTTTCAACTTTGAACTTTTGTTATGAATTTAAGAATGAAATTGGTTAGTTTTTAAAATCTGAACTCTCGTAATGGTCTTTGTTGTGAAATTGGTGATTTTTTGACTTGGATGTTCTGTATTGATCTTTATAGTGAAATTGGTAAGTTTTTCCACTTTGAACTTTTGTTATGGTCTTTATAGTCAAATTGGTGATATTTTTAAATTGAAACTATTGGAATGGTCTTTCTAGTGAAATTGGTAGGTTTTTTCTTTTGGAACTTTTGTCATGGTTTTATAGTGAAATTGGGAAGTTTTTCAACTTTGAACATTTTTATGAGTTTTTGAGTGAAATCGATGAGCTTTTTAACATTGAACTTTTATTTGGGTTTTTATAGTGAAATTGTGAAATAGGCGAGTTTTTTTAACTTAGATCTTTTATTTTGGTGTTTATAGTCAAGGTGTTTATTTTTTGACTTTGAAATTTTGTTATGCTTTTTATAGTGAAATTGGTTAGTTTTTTAACTTTGAACTGTTGTTATTGTTTATAGAATGAAATTAGTGAGTTTTTCCACTTTGAACTTTTGTTATGGTCTTTTAAGTGAAATTGGTGGATTTTTTTTCACTTGGAACTTTTATTATGGTCTATATGGTGAAATTGAGGAGTTTTTAAGTTTTTAAGTTTTGTTATCGCGTTTAGAGTGAAATTGATATGTTTTTAATTTTGAACTTTTGTTATGATTTTTATAGTGAAATTGGTGATTTTTTTGAATTGGAACTTTTGTAATGGTCTTTGTAGTGAAATTGGTGAGCTTTTTAAATTGAAAACTTTGTAAATGGTCTTTATAGTGAAATAGGTGAGTTTTTTTCACTTGGAACATTTGTCATGGTTTTTATAGTGAAATTGGGTAGGTTTTCAACTTTGAACTGTTGTTATGAATTTAAGAATGAAATTGTTGAGTTTTTAAAGTCTGAACTCTCATAATGGTCTTTGTTGTAAAATTGGTGATTTTTTGACTTGGATGTTCTGAATTGATCTTTATAGTGAAATTGGTAAGTTTTTCCACTTTTAACTTTTGTTATGGTCTTTATAGTCAAATTGGTGATATTTTTAACTTGAAACTATTGGAATGGTCTTTATAGTGAAATTGGTAGGTTTTTTCTTTTGGAACTTTTGTCATAGTTTTATAGTGAAATTGGGAAGTTTTTCAACTTTGAACATTTTTATGAGTTTTTGAGTGAAATCGATGAGCTTTTTAACATTGAACTTTTATTTGGGTTTTTATAGTGAAATTGTGAAATAGGCGAGTTTTTTTAACTTAGATCTTTTATTTTGGTGTTTATAGTGAAGGTGTTTATTTTTTGACTTGGAAATTTTGTTATGCTTTTTATAGTGAAATTGGTTAGTTTTTTTTAACTTTGAACTGTTGTTATTGTTTATAGAATGAAATTAGTGAGTTTTTCCACTTTGAACTTTTGTTATGGTCTTTTAAGTGAAATTGGTGAATTTTTTTTCACTTGGATCTTTTATTATGGTCTATATAGTGAAATTGAGGAGTTTTTTAGTTTTTAAGTTTTAGTATCGTGTTTAGAGTGAAATTGATATGTTTTTAATTTTGAACTTTTGTTATGATTTTTATAGTGAAATTGGTGATTTTTTTGAATTGGAACTTTTGTAATGGTCTCTGTAGTGAAATTGGTGAGCTTTTTAACTTGAAACTTTTGTAAATGGTCTTTATAGTGAAATAGGTGTGTTTTTTTCACTTGGAACGTTTGTCATGGTTTTTATAGTGAAATTGGGTAGTTTTTAAACTTTGACCTTTTGTTATGAATTTAAGAATGAAACTGTTGAGTTTTTAAAATCTGAACTCTCGTAATGGTCTTTGTTGTGAAATTGGTGACTTTTTGACTTGGATGTTTTGTAATGGTCTTTATAGAGAAATTGGTGAGTTTTTCACTTTGAACTTTTGTTATGGTCTTTATAGTCAAATTGGTGATATTTTTAACTTGAAACTATTGAAATGGTCTTTATAGTGAAATTGGAGAGTTTTTTCTTTTGGAACTTTTGTCATGGTTTTATAGTGAAATTGGGGAGTTTTTTAACTTTGAACATTTTTATGAGTTTTTGAGTGAAATCGATGAACTTTTTAACATTGAACTTTTATTTTGGTTTTTATAGTGAAATTGTGAAATAGGCGAGACTTAGATCTTTTTTTTTGGTGTTTATAGTGAAATTGTTGATTTTTTGACTAGGGAATTTTGTTATGCTTTTTATAGTGAAATTGGTTAGTTTTTTTAACTTTGAACTGTTGTTATTGTTTATAGAATGAAATTGGTGAATTTTTTTCACTTGGAATTTTATTATGGTCTATATAGTGAAATTGAGGAGTTTTTTAGTTTTTAAATTTTGTTATCGTGGTTAGAGTGAAATTGATATGTTTTTAATTTTGAACTTTTATTATGGTTTTTATAGTGAAATTAGTGATTTTTTGAATTGGAACTTTTGTTATGGTCTTTATAGTGAAATTGGTTACTTTTTAACTTGAAGCTTTTCTAAATGGTCTTTATAGGTGTGTTTTTTACACTTGGAACGTTTGTCATGGTTTTTATAGTGAAATTGGGTAGTTTTTAATCTTTGAGCTTTTGTTATGAATTTAAGAGTGAAATTGGGGAGTTTTTAAAATCTGAACTCTCGTAATGGTCTTTGTTGTGAAATTGGTGACTTTTTGACTTGGATGTTCTGTAAAGGTCTTTATAGTGAAATTGGTGAGTTTTTTCACTTTGAACTTTTGTTATGGTCTTTTATAGTCAAATTGGTGATATTTTTAACTTGAAACTATTGAAATGGTCTTTATAGTGGAATTGGTGAGTTTTTACTTTTGGAACTTTTGTCATGGTTTTATAGTGAAATTGGGGAGTTTTTAAATTTTGAACATTTTTATGAGTTTTTGAGTGAAATCGATGAGCTTTTTAACATTGAACTTTTATATTGGTTTTTATAGTGAAATTGTGAAATAGGCGAGGTTTTTTGACTTAGATCTTTTATTTTGGAGTTTATAGTGAAGTTGTTGATTTTTAGACTTGGAAATTTTATTATGCTTTTTATAGTGAAATTGGTTAGTTTTTTTAACTTTGAACTGTTGTTATTGTTTATAGAATGAAATTCGTGAGTTTTTCCACTTTTAACTTTTGTTATGGTCTTTTAAGTGAAATTGGTGAATTTTTTTTTCACTTGGAACTTTTATTATGGTCTATATAGTGAAATTGAGGAGTTTTTAAGTTTTTAAGTTTTGTTATCGTGTTTAGAGTGAAATTGATATGTTTTTAATTTTGAACTTTTGTTATGGTTTTTATAGTTAAATTGGTGATTTTTTTGAATTGGAACTTTTGTAATGGTCTTTGAAGTGAAATTGGTGAGCTTTTTAACTTCAAACTTTTGTAAATGGTCTTTATAGTGAAATTAAAGAGTTTTTCTTGACTTGGAACATTTGTCATGGTTTTTATAGAAAAATTGGGTAGTTTTTAAACTTTGAGCTTTTGTTATGAATTTAAGAGTGAAATTGGTGAATTTTTAAAATCTGAACTCTCGTAATGGTCTTTGTTGTGAAATTGCTGAGTTTTTTCACTTTGAACTTTTGTTATGGTCTTTATAGTCAAATTGGTGATATTTTTAACATGAAACTATTGAAATGGACTTTATAGTGAAATGGTGAGTTTTTTCTTTTGGAACTTTTGTCATGGTTTTATAGTGAAATTGGGGAGTTTTTCAACTTTGAATATTTTTATGAGTTTTTGAGTGAAATCGATGAGCTTTTTAACATTGAACTTTTATTTTGGTTTTTATAGTGAAATTGTGAAATAGGCGAGACTTAGATCTTTTATTTTGGTGTTTATAGTGAAATTGTTGCTTTTTTGACTAGGGAGTTTTGTTATGCTTTTATAGTGAAATTGGTTAGTTTTTTAACTTTGAACTGTTGTTATTGTTTATAGAATGAAATTGGTGAGTTTTTTCACTTTGAACTTTTCTTATGATCTTTTAAGTGAAATTGGTGAATTTTTTTTCACTTGGAATATTATTATGGTCTATATAGTGAAATTGAGGAGTTTTTTAGTTTTTAAGTTTTGCTATCGTGAGTGAAATTGACGTGTTTTTAATTTTGAACTTTTGTTATGGTTTTTATAGTGAAATTGGTGATTTTTTTAATTGGAACTTTTGTAATGGTCTTTATAGTGAAATTGGTGAGCTTTTTAACTTGAAACTTTTGTAAATGGTCTTTATATGTAAATAGGTGAGTTTTTTTCACTTGGAACTTTTGTCATGGTTTTTATAGTGAAATTGGGTAGTTTTTAAACTTTGAGCTTTTGTTATGAATTTAAGAGTGAAATTGGTGAGTTTTTAAAATCTGAAATCTCGTAATGTTCTTTGTTGTGAAATTGGTGACTTTTTGACTCGGATGTTCTGTAATGGTCTTTATAGTGAAATTGGTGAGTTTTTTCACTTTGAACTTTTGTTTAGGTCTTTATAGTCAAATTGGTGATATTTTTAACTTGAAACTATTGAAATGGTCTTTATAGTGAAATTGGTGAGTTTTTTCTTTTGGAACTTTTGTCATGGTTTTATAGTGAAATTGGGGAGTTTTTTCAACTTTGAACATTTTTATGAGTTTTTGAGTGAAATCGATGAGCTTTTTAACATTGAACTTTTATTTTGGTTTTTATAGTTAAATTGTGAAATCGGCGAGATTTAGATCTTTTATTTTGGTGTTTATAGTGAAATTGTTGATTTTTTGACTAGGGAATTTTGTTATGCTTTTTATAGTGAAATTGGTTAGTTTTTTAACTTTGAACTGTTGTTATTGTTTATAGAATGAAATTGGTGAGTTTTTTTCACTTTAAACTTTTCCTATGGTCTTTTAAATGAAATTGGTGAATTTTTTTCACTTGGAACTTTTATTATGGTCTATATAGTGAAATTGAGGAGTTTTTTAGTTTTTAAGTTTTGTTATCGTGTTTAGAGTGAAATTGATATGTTTTTAATTTTGAACTTTTGTTATGGTTTTTATAGTGAAATTGGTGATTTTTTTTGAATTGGAACTTTTGTAATGGTCTTTATAGTGTATTTGGTGAGCTTTTTAACTTGAAACTTTTGTAAATGGTCTTTATAGTGAAATAAGTGAGTTTTTTTTCAATTGGATCGTTTGTCATGGTTTTTATAGTGAAATTGGGGAGTTTTTCAACTTTGAACATTTTTATGAGTTTTTGAGTGAAATAGATGAGTTTTTTAACATTGAACTTTTATTTTGGTTTTTATAGTGAGATTGTGAAATTGGCGAGACTTAGATCTTTTATTTTGGTGTTTATAGTGAAATTGTTGATTTTTTGACTAGGGAATTTTGTTATGCTTTTTATAGTGAAATTTGTTAGTTTTTTTAACTTTGAACTGTTGTTATTGTTTATAGAATGAAGTTGGTGAGTTTTTTCAACTTTTAACTTTTCTTATGGTCTTTTAAGTGAAATTGGTGAATTCTTCTTCACTTGGAACTTTTATTATGGTCTATATAGTGAAATTGAGGAGTTTTGTTAGTTTTTAAGTTTTGTTATCGTGTTTAGAGTGAAATTGATATGTTTTTAGTTTAGAACTTTTGTTATGGTTTTTATAGTGAAATTGGTGATTTTTTTGAATTGGAACTTTTGTAATGGTCTTTGTAGTGAAATTGGTGAGCTTTTTAACTTAAAACTTTTTTAAATGGTCTTTATAGTGAAATTGGTGAGTTTTTTTCACTTGGAACGTTTGTCATGGTTTTTACAGAGAAATTGGGTTGTTTTTCAACTTTGAACTTTTGTTATAAATTTTAGAGTGAAATTGGTGAGTTTTTAAAATATGAACTCTCGTAATGGTCTTTATTGTGAAATTGGTGATTTTTTTGACTTGGATGTTCTGTAACGGTCTTTATAGTGAAATTGGTAAGTTTTTTCACTTTGAACTTTTGTTTTGGTCTTTATCACCAATTTGACTATAAAGACCATAACAAAAGATGAAAGTCAAAAAACTCACCAATTTCACTATAAAGACCATTACAGAACATCCATGTCCAAAATTCACCAATTTCACAACAAAGACCATTACGAGAGTTCAGAATTTAAAAACACACCAATTTCACTATAAAGACCATTACAAAAGTTCCAAGTCAAAAAAACTCACCAATTTCACTATAAAAACCATAATAAAAGTTCAAAATTAAAAACATATCAATTTCACTCTAAAAAAGATAACAAAACTTAAAAACTAAAAAACTCCTCAATTTCACTATATAGACCATACTAAAAGTTCCAAGTGAAAAAAAATTCACCAATTTCACTTAAAAGACCATAAAAAAGTTCAAAGTTAAAACACTCACCAATTTCATTCTATAAACAATAACAATAGTTCAAAGTTAAAAAAACTCGCCAATTTCACAATAAAAACCATAACAAAACATCCATGTCAAAAAATCGGCAATTTCACGATAAAAACCAAAACAAATTATTTAAGTTAAACAACTCGCCTATTTCACAATTTCACTATAAAAACAAAAATAAAAGTTCAACGTTAAAAAGCTCATCGATTTCACTCAAAACCTCATAAAAACGTTCAAAGTTGAAAAACTCCCCAATTTCAATATAAAACCATGAATAAAGTTCCAAAAGAAAAAACTCACCAATTTCACTATAAAGATCATTTCAATAGTTTCAAGTCAAAATTATCACTAATTTGACTATAAAGACCATAACAGAAGTTGAAAGTGAAAAAACTCATCAATTTCACTATAAAGACCATTACAGGACATCCAAGTAAAAAAATCACCAATTTCACGACAAAGACCATTACGAGAGTTCAGATTTTAAAAACTCACCAATTTCACTATAAAGACCATTTACAAAAGTTTCAAGTTAAAAACCTCACCAATTTCACAATAAAGACCATTACAAAAGTTCCAAGTCAAAAAACTCACCAATTTCACTATAAAAACCATAATAAAACTTCAAAATTAAATACACATCAATTTCACTCTAAAAAGGATAACAAAACTTAAAAACTAAAAAACTCCTCAATTTCATTATATAGACCATAATAAAAGTTCCAAGTGAAAAAAAATTCACCAATTTCACTTAAAAGACCATAAAAAAGTTCAAAGTGAAAACACTCACTAATTTCATTCTATAAACAATAACAGCAATTCAAAGTTAAAAAAACTAGCCAATTTCACTATAAAAACCATAACAAAATTTCCATGTCAAAAAATCGGCAATTTCACTATAAAAACCAAAATAAAAGATCTAAGTTAAGCAACTCGCCTATTTCACAAATTCACTATAAAAACCAAAATAAAAGTTCAACGTTAAAAAGCTCATCGATTTCACTCCAAAACTCATAAAAATGTTCAAAGTTGAAAGACTCCCCAATTTCACAATAAAACCATGACAAAAGTTCCAAAAGAAAAAACTCACCAATTTAACTATAAAGACCATTTCAATAGTTTCAAGTCAAAATTATCTCCAATTTGACTATAAAGACCATAACAAAAGTTGAAAGTGAAAAAAATCATCAATTTCACTATAAAGACCATTACAGAACATCCAAGTCAAAAAATCACCAATTTCAAAACTCACATATTTTAAAAACTCACCAATTTCACTATAAAGACCATTTACAAAAGTTTCGAGTTAAAAAGCTCACAAATTTCACTATAAAGTCCATTACAAAAGTTCCAAGTCAAAAAACTCAACAATTTCACTATAAAAACCATAATAAATGTTCAAAATTAAATACATATCAATTTAACTCTAATATGGATACCAAAACTTAAAAACTAAAAAACTCCTCAATTTCACGATATAGACCATAATAAAAGTTCCAAGTGAAAAAAGAATTCACCAATTTCACTTAAAAGACCATAAAAAGTTCAAAGTGAAAACACTCACCAAATCATTCTATAAACAATAACAACAGTTCATAGTTAAAAAACTCACCAATTTCGCTATAAAAACCATAACAAAATTTCCATGTCAAAAATCAGCAATTTGACTATGAAAACCAAAATAAAAGTTCAATGTTAAAAAGCTCATCGATTTCACTCAAAAACTCATAAAAATGTTTAAAGTTGAAAAACTCCCCAATTTCACTATAAAACCATAACAGAAGTTCCGAAAGAAAAAACTCACCAATTTCACTATAAAGACCATTTCAATAGTTTCAAGTCAAAATTATAACCAATTTGACTATAAAGACCATAACAAAAGTTGAAAGTGAAAAAACTCACCAATTTCACTATAAAGACCATTACAGAACATCCAAGTCAAAAAATCACCAATTTCACAACAAAGACCATTACGAGAGTTCATATTTTAAAAAGTCACCAATTTCACTATAAAGACCATTTACAAAAGTTTCGAGTTAAAAAGCTCACCAATTTCACTATAAAGTCCATTACAAAAGTTCCAAGTCAAAAAACTCACCAATTTCTCTATAAAAACCATAATAAAAGTTCAAAATTAAATACATATCAATTTCACTCTAAAATGGATAACAAAACTTAAAAACTAAAAAACTCCTCAATTTCACTATATAGACCATAATAAAAGTTCCAAGTGAAAAAAAATTCACCAATTTCACTTAAAAGACCATAAAAAAGTTCAAAGTGAAAACACTCACCAAATCATTCTATAAACAATAACAACAGTTCTTAGTTAAAAAACTCACCAATTTCACTATAAAAACCATAACAAAATTTCCATGTCAAAAAATCGGCAATTTCACTATAAAAACCAAAATAAAAGATCTAAGTTAAATAACTCGCCTATTTCACAATTTCACTATAAAAACCAAAATAAAAGTTCAACGTTAAAAAGCTCATCGATTTCACTCCAAAACTCATAAAAATGTTCAAAGTTAAAAAACTCCCCAATTTCAATATAAAGCCATGAAAGAAGTTCCGAAAGAATAAACTCACCAATTTAACTATATAGACCATTTGAATAGTTTCAATTGAAAATTATCACCAATTTGACTATAAAGACCATAACAAAAGTTAAAAGTGAAAAAATTCACCAATTTCACTATAAAGACCATTACAGAACATCCAATTCAAAAAATCACCAATTTCACAACAAAGACCATTACGAGAGTTCATATTTTAAAAACTCATCAATTTCACTATAAAGACCATTTACAAAAGTTTCGAGTTAAAAAGCTCACCAATTTCACTATAAAGACCATTACAAAAGTTCCAAGTCAAAAAACTCACCAATTTTACTATAAAAACCATAATAAAAGTTCAAAATCAAATACATATCAATTTCACTCTAAAAAGGATAACAAAACTTAAAAACTAAAAAACTCCTCAATATCACTATATAGACCATAATAAAAGTTCCAAGTGAAAACAAATTCACCAATTTCTCTTAAAAGACCATAAAAAAGTTCAAAGTGAAAACATTCACCAATTTCATTCTATAAACAATAACAATAGTTCAAAGTTAAAAAAAACTCGCCAATTCCACTACAAAAACCATAACAAAATTTGCATGTTAAAAAATCGGCAATTTCACTATAAAAACCAAAATAAAATATCTAAGTTAAATAACTCGCCTATTTCACAATTTCACTATAAAAACCAAAATAAAAGTTCAACGTAAAAAAGCTCATCGATTTCACACCAAAACTCATAAAAATGTTCAAAGTTGAAAAACTCCCCAATTTCAATATAAAACCATGACAGAAGTTCCGAAAGAATAAACTCACTAATTTAACTATATAGACCATTTGAATAGTTTCAAGTCAAAATTATAACCAATTTGACTATAAAGACCATAACAAAAGTTGAAAGTGAAAAAACTCACCAATTTCACTATAAAGACCATTACAGAACATCCAATTCAAAAAATCACCAATTTCATAACAAAGACCATTACGAGAGTTCATATTTTAAAAACTCACCAATTTCACTATAAAGACCATTTACAAAAGTTTCGAGTTAAAAAGCTCACCAATTTCACTATAAAGTCCATTACAAAAGTTCCAAGTCAAAAAACTCACCAATTTCACTATAAAAACCATAATAAAAGTTCAAAATTAAATACATATCAATTTCACTCTAAAATGGATAACAAAACTTAAAAACTAAAAAACTCCTCAATTTCACTATATAGACCATAATAAAAGTTCCAAGTGAAAAAAAATTCACCAATTTCACTTAAAAGACCATAAAAAAGTTCAAAGTGAAAACACTCACCAAATCATTCTATAAACAATAACAACAGTTCATAGTTAAAAAACTCACCAATTTCACTATAAAAACCATAACAAAATTTCCATGTCAAAAAATCGGCAATTTCACTATAAAAACCAAAATAAAAGATCTAAGTTAAATAACTCGCCTATTTCACAATTTCACTATAAAAACCAAAATAAAAGTTCAACGTTAAAAAGCTCATCGATTTCACTCCAAAACTCATAAAAATGTTCAAAGTTAAAAAACTCCCCAATTTCAATATAAAGCCATGAAAGAAGTTCCGAAAGAATAAACTCACCAATTTAACTATATAGACCATTTGAATAGTTTCAATTGAAAATTATCACCAATTTGACTATAAAGACCATAACAAAAGTTAAAAGTGAAAAACTTCACCAATTTCACTATAAAGACCATTACAGAACATCCAATTCAAAAAATCACCAATTTCACAACAAAGACCATTACGAGAGTTAATATTTTAAAAACTCATCAATTTCACTATAAAGACCATTTACAAAATTTTCGAGTTAAAAAGCTCACCAATTTCACTATAAAGACCATTACAAAAGTTCCAAGTCAAAAAACTCACCAATTTTACTATAAAAACCATAATAAAAGTTCAAAATCAAATACATATCAATTTCACTCTAAAAAGGATAACAAAACTTAAAAACTAAAAAACTCCTCAATATCACTATATAGACCATAATAAAAGTTCCAAGTGAAAACAAATTCACCAATTTCTCTTAAAAGACCATAAAAAAGTTCAAAGTGAAAACATTCACCAATTTCATTCTATAAACAATAACAATAGTTCAAAGTTAAAAAAAACTCGCCAATTCCACTACAAAAACCATAACAAAATTTGCATGTCAAAAAATCGGCAATTTCACTATAAAAACCAAAATAAAATATCTAAGTTAAATAACTCGCCTATTTCACAATTTCACTATAAAAACCAAAATAAAAGTTCAACGTAAAAAAGCTCATCGATTTCACACCAAAACTCATAAAAATGTTCAAAGTTGAAAAACTCCCCAATTTCAATATAAAACCATGACAGAAGTTCCGAAAGAATAAACTCACTAATTTAACTATATAGACCATTTGAATAGTTTCAAGTCAAAATTATCACCAATTTGACTATAAAGACCATAACAAAAGTTGAAAGTGAAAAAATTCACCAATTTCACTATAAAGACCATTACAGAACATCCAATTCAAAAAATCACCAATTTCATAACAAAGACCATTACGAGAGTTCATATTTTAAAAACTCACCAATTTCACTATAAAGACCATTTACAAAAGTTTCGAGTTAAAAAGCTCACCAATTTCACTATAAAGTCCATTACAAAAGTTCCAAGTCAAAAAACTCACCAATTTCACTATAAAAACCATAATAAAAGTTCAAAATTAAATACATATCAATTTCACTCTAAAATGGATAACAAAACTTAAAAACTAAAAAACTCCTCAATTTCACTATATAGACCATAATAAAAGTTCCAAGTGAAAAAAAATTCACCAATTTCACTTAAAAGACCATAAAAAAGTTCAAAGTTAAAACACTCACCAAATCATTCTATAAACAATAACAACAGTTCATAGTTAAAAAACTCACCAATTTCACTATAAAAACCATAACAAAATTTCCATGTAAAAAAATCGGCAATTTCACTATAAAAACCAAAATAAAAGATCTAAGTTAAATAACTCGCCTATTTCACAATTTCACTATAAAAACCAAAATAAAAGTTCAACGTTAAAAAGCTCATCGATTTCACTCCAAAACTCATAAAAATGTTCAAAGTTAAAAAACTCCCCAATTTCAATATAAAGCCATGAAAGAAGTTCCGAAAGAATAAACTCACCAATTTAACTATATAGACCATTTGAATAGTTTCAATTGAAAATTATCACCAATTTGACTATAAAGACCATAACAAAAGTTAAAAGTGAAAAACTTCACCAATTTCACTATAAAGACCATTACAGAACATCCAATTCAAAAAATCACCAATTTCACAACAAAGACCATTACGAGAGTTAATATTTTAAAAACTCATCAATTTCACTATAAAGACCATTTACAAAATTTTCGAGTTAAAAAGCTCACCAATTTCACTATAAAGACCATTACAAAAGTTCCAAGTCAAAAAACTCACCATTTTTACTATAAAAACCATAATAAAAGTTCAAAATCAAATACATATCAATTTCACTCTAAAAAGGATAACAAAACTTAAAAACTAAAAAACTCCTCAATATCACTATATAGACCATAATAAAAGTTCCAAGTGAAAACAAATTCACCAATTTCTCTTAAAAGACCATAAAAAAGTTCAAAGTGAAAACATTCACCAATTTCATTCTATAAACAATAACAATAGTTCAAAGTTAAAAAAAACTCGCCAATTCCACTACAAAAACCATAACAAAATTTGCATGTCAAAAAATCGGCAATTTCACTATAAAAACCAAAATAAAATATCTAAGTTAAATAACTCGCCTATTTCACAATTTCACTATAAAAACCAAAATAAAAGTTCAACGTAAAAAAGCTCATCGATTTCACACCAAAACTCATAAAAATGTTCAAAGTTGAAAAACTCCCCAATTTCAATATAAAACCATGACAGAAGTTCCGAAAGAATAAACTCACTAATTTAACTATATAGACCATTTGAATAGTTTCAAGTCAAAATTATCACCAATTTGACTATAAAGACCATAACAAAAGTTGAAAGTGAAAAAATTCACCAATTTCACTATAAAGACCATTACAGAACATCCAATTCAAAAAATCACCAATTTCATAACAAAGACCATTACGAGAGTTCATATTTTAAAAACTCACCAATTTCACTATAAAGACCATTTACAAAAGTTTCGAGTTAAAAAGCTCACCAATTTCACTATAAAGTCCATTACAAAAGTTCCAAGTCAAAAAACTCACCAATTTCACTATAAAAACCATAATAAAAGTTCAAAATTAAATACATATCAATTTCACTCTAAAATGGATAACAAAACTTAAAAACTAAAAAACTCCTCAATTTCACTATATAGACCATAATAAAAGTTCCAAGTGAAAAAAAATTCACCAATTTCACTTAAAAGACCATAAAAAAGTTCAAAGTGAAAACACTCACCAAATCATTCTATAAACAATAACAACAGTTCATAGTTAAAAAACTCACCAATTTCACTATAAAAACCATAACAAAATTTCCATGTCAAAAAATCGGCAATTTCACTATAAAAACCAAAATAAAAGATCTAAGTTAAATAACTCGCCTATTTCACAATTTCACTATAAAAACCAAAATAAAAGTTCAACGTTAAAAAGCTCATCGATTTCACTCCAAAACTCATAAAAATGTTCAAAGTTAAAAAACTCCCCAATTTCAATATAAAGCCATGAAAGAAGTTCCGAAAGAATAAACTCACCAATTTAACTATATAGACCATTTGAATAGTTTCAATTGAAAATTATCACCAATTTGACTATAAAGACCATAACAAAAGTTAAAAGTGAAAAAATTCACCAATTTCACTATAAAGACCATTACAGAACATCCAATTCAAAAAATCACCAATTTCACAACAAAGACCATTACGAGAGTTCATATTTTAAAAACTCATCAATTTCACTATAAAGACCATTTACAAAAGTTTCGAGTTAAAAAGCTTACCAATTTCACTATAAAGACCATTACAAAAGTTCCAAGTCAAAAAACTCACCAATTTTACTATAAAAACCATAATAAAAGTTCAAAATCAAATACATATCAATTTCACTCTAAAAAGGATAACAAAACTTAAAAACTAAAAAACTCCTCAATATCACTATATAGACCATAATAAAAATTCCAAGTGAAAACAAATTCACCAATTTCTCTTAAAAGACCATAAAAAAGTTCAAAGTGAAAACATTCACCAATTTCATTCTATAAACAATAACAATAGTTCAAAGTTAAAAAAAACTCGCCAATTCCACTACAAAAACCATAACAAAATTTGCATGTCAAAAAATCGGCAATTTCACTATAAAAACCAAAATAAAATATCTAAGTTAAATAACTCGCCTATTTCACAATTTCACCATAAAAACCAAAATAAAAGTTCAACGTAAAAAAGCTCATCGATTTCACACCAAAACTCATAAAAATGTTCAAAGTTGAAAAACTCCCCAATTTCAATATAAAACCATGACAGAAGTTCCGAAAGAATAAACTCACTAATTTAACTATATAGACCATTTGAATAGTTTCAAGTCAAAATTATCACCAATTTGACTATAAAGACCATAACAAAAGTTGAAAGTGAAAAAATTCACCAATTTCACTATAAAGACCATTACAGAACATCCAGTTCAAAAAATCACCAATTTCATAACAAAGACCATTACGAGAGTTCATATTTTAAAAACTCACCAATTTCACTATAAAGACCATTTACAAAAGTTTCGAGTTAAAAAGCTCACCAATTTCACTATAAAGTCCATTACAAAAGTTCCAAGTCAAAAAACTCACCAATTTCACTATAAAAACCATAATAAAAGTTCAAAATTAAATACATATCAATTTCACTCTAAAATGGATAACAAAACTTAAAAACTAAAAAACTCCTCAATTTCACTATATAGACCATAATAAAAGTTCCAAGTGAAAAAAAATTCACCAATTTCACTTAAAAGACCATAAAAAAGTTCAAAGTGAAAACACTCACCAAATCATTCCATAAACAATAACAACAGTTCATAGTTAAAAAACTCACCAATTTCACTATAAAAACCATAACAAAATTTCCATGTCAAAAAATCGGCAATTTCACTATAAAAACCAAAATAAAAGATCTAAGTTAAATAACTCGCCTATTTCACAATTTCACTATAAAAACCAAAATAAATGTTCAACGTTAAAAAGCTCATCGATTTCACTCCAAAACTCATAAAAATGTTCAAAGTTAAAAAACTCCCCAATTTCAATATAAAGCCATGAAAGAAGTTCCGAAAGAATAAACTCACCAATTTAACTATATAGACCATTTGAATAGTTTCAATTGAAAATTATCACCAATTTGACTATAAAGACCATAACAAAAGTTAAAAGTGAAAAAATTCACCAATTTCACTATAAAGACCATTACAGAACATCCAATTCAAAAAATCACCGATTTCACAACAAAGACCATTACGAGAGTTCATATTTTAAAAACTCATCAATTTCACTATAAAGACCATTTACAAAAGTTTCGAGTTAAAAAGCTCACCAATTTCACTATAAAGACCATTACAAAAGTTCCAAGTCAAAAAACTCACCAATTTTACTATAAAAACCATAATAAAAGTTCAAAATCAAATACATATCAATTTCACTCTAAAAAGGATAACAAAACTTAAAAACTAAAAAACTCCTCAATATCACTATATAGACCATAATAAAAGTTCCAAGTGAAAACAAATTCACCAATTTCTCTTAAAAGACCATAAAAAAGTTCAAAGTGAAAACATTCACCAATTTCATTCTATAAACAATAACAATAGTTCAAAGTTAAAAAAAACTCGCCAATTCCACTACAAAAACCATAACAAAATTTGCATGTCAAAAAATCGGCAATTTCACTATAAAAACCAAAATAAAATATCTAAGTTAAATAACTCGCCTATTTCACAATTTCACTATAAAAACCAAAATAAAAGTTCAACGTAAAAAAGCTCATCGATTTCACACCAAAACTCATAAAAATGTTCAAAGTTGAAAAACTCCCCAATTTCAATATAAAACCATGACAGAAGTTCCGAAAGAATAAACTCACTAATTTAACTATATAGACCATTTGAATAGTTTCAAGTCAAAATTATCACCAATTTGACTATAAAGACCATAACAAAAGTTGAAAGTGAAAAAATTCACCAATTTCACTATAAAGACCATTACAGAACATCCAATTCAAAAAATCACCAATTTCATAACAAAGACCATTACGAGAGTTCATATTTTAAAAACTCACCAATTTCACTATAAAGACCATTTACAAAAGTTTCGAGTTAAAAAGCTCACCAATTTCACTATAAAGTCCATTACAAAAGTTCCAAGTCAAAAAACTCACCAATTTCACTATAAAAACCATAATAAAAGTTCAAAATTAAATACATATCAATTTCACTCTAAAATGGATAACAAAACTTAAAAACTAAAAAACTCCTCAATTTCACTATATAGACCATAATAAAAGTTCCAAGTGAAATTTTTTTTACCAATTTCTCTTAAAAGACCATAAAAAAGTTCAAAGTGAAAACATTCACCAATTTCATTCTATAAACAATAACAATAGTTAAAAGTTAAAAAAACTCGCCAATTCCACTACAAAAACCATAACAAAATTTGCATGTCAAAAAATCAGCAATTTCACTATAAAAACCAAAATAAAATATCTAAGTTAAATAACTCGCCTATTTCACAATTTCACTATAAAAACCAAAATAAAAGTTCAACGTTAAAAAGCTCATCGATTTCACTCCAAAACTCATAAAAATGTTCAAAGTTGAAAAACTCCCCAATTTCAATATAAAACCATGACAGAAGTTCCGAAAGAATAAACTCACCAATTTAACTATATAGACCATTTGAATAGTTTCAAGTCAAAATTATCACCAATTTGACTATAAAGACCATAACAAAAGTTGAAAGTGAAAAAATTCACCAATTTCACTATAAAGACCATTACAGAACATCCAATTCAAAAAATCACCAATTTTATAACAAAGACCATTACGAGAGTTCATATTTAAAAAACTCACCAATTTCACTATAAAGACCATTTACAAAAGTTTCGAGTTAAAAAGCTCACTAATTTCACTATAAAGTCCATTAAAAAAGTTCCAAGTCAAAAAACTCACCAATTTCACTACAAAAACTATAATAAAAGTTCAAAATTAAATACATATCAATTTCACTCTAAAATGGATAACAAAACTTAAAAACTAAAAAACTCCTCAATTTCACTATATAGACCATAATAAAAGTTCAAAGTGAAAAAATTCACCAATTTCACTTAAAAGACCATACAAAAGTTCAAAGTGAAAACACTCACCAAATCATTCTATAAACAATAATAACAGTTCAAAGTTAAAAAAACTCACCAATTTCACTATAAAAACCATAACAAAATTTCCATGTCAAAAAATCGGCAATTTCACTATAAAAACCAAAATAAAAGGTCTAAGTTAAATAACTCGCCTATTTCACAATTTCACTATAAAAACCAAAATAAAAGTTCAACGTTAAAAAGCTCATCGATTTCACTCCAAAACTCATAAAAATGTTCAAAGTTGAAAAACTCCCCAATTTCAATATAAAACCATGACAGAAGTTCTGAAAGAATAAACTCACTAATTTAACTATATAGACCATTAGAATTGTTTCATTTCAAAATTATCACCAATTTGACTATAAAGACCATAACAAAAGTTGAAAGTGAAAAAATTCACCAATTTCACTATAAAGACCATTACAGAACATCCAATTCAAAAAATCACCAATTTCACAACAAAGACCATTACGAGAGTTCATATTTTAAAAACTCACCAATTTCACTATAAAGACCATTTACAAAAGTTTCGAGTTAAAAAGCTCACCAATTTCACTATAAAGACCATTACAAAAGTTCCAAGTTAAAAAACTCACCAATTTCACTATAAAAACTATAATAAAAGTTCAAAATTAAATACATATCAATTTCACACTAAAAAGGATAACAAAACTTAAAAACTAAAGAAACTCCTCAATTTCACTATATAAACCATAACAAAAGTACCAAGTGAAAAAAAATTCACCAATTTCACTTAAAAGACCATAAAAAAGTTCAAAGGGAAAACACTCACCAATTTCATTCTATAAACAATAACAATAGTTCAAAGTTAAAAAACTCGCCAATTCCACTATAAAAACCATAACAAATTTTCCATGTCAAAAAATCGGCAATTTCACTATAAAATCCAAAATGAAAGATCTAAGTTAAACAACTCGCCTATTTCACAATTTCACTATAAAAACCAAAATAAAAGTTCAATGTTAAAAAGCTCATCGATTTCACACAAAAACTCATAAAAATGTTCAAAGTTGAAAAACTCCCCAATTTCACTATAAAATCTTGACAAAAGTTCCAAAAGAAAAAACTCACCAATTTCACTGAAAAGACCATTACGAGAGTTCATATTTTAAAAACTCACCAATTTCACTATAAAGACCATTTACAAAAGTTTCGAGTTAAAAAGCTCACCAATTTCACTATAAACACCATTACAAAAGTTCCAAGTCAAAAAACTCACCAATTTCACTATAAAAATCATAATAAAAGTTCAAAATTAAATAAATATCAATTTCAATCTAAAAAGGATAACAAAACTTAAAATCTAAAAAACTCCTCAATTTCACTACATTACGAGAGTTCAGATTTTAAAAACTCACCAATTTCACTATAAAGAACATTTACAAAAGTTTCAAGTTAAAAAGCTCACCAATTTCACTATAGAGACCATTATAAAAGTTCAAAGTGAAAAAACTCACAAATTTCATTCTATAAACAATAACAATAATTCAAAGTTAAAAAAACTCATCAATTTAACTATAAAAACCAAAATAAAAGTTCGAAATTAAAATCATAACAATTGTTAAATAGTTTCAAGTCAAAATTATCTCCAAATTGACTATAAAGACCATAACAAAAGTGGAAAGTGAAAAAACTCACCAATTTCACTATAAAGGCCATTACAGAACATCCAAGTCAAAAAATCACCAATTTCACAACAAAGACCATTACGAGAGTTCAGATTTTAAAAACTCACCAATTTCACTATAAAGACCATTTACAAAAGTTTCAAGTTAAAAAGCTCACCAATTTCACTATAAAGACCATTTCAAAAGTTCCAAGTCAAAAAACTCCTCAATTTCACTAAATAGACCATAATAAAAATTCCAAGTGAAAAAAAATTCACCAATTTCATTTTATAAACAATAACAACAGTTCAAAATTAAAAAACTCACCAATTTCACTATAAAAACCATAAAAAAATTTCAAATTCGAAGAATCAACAATTTCACTATAAAAATCAAAATAAAAGATCTAACTTAAACAACTTGCCGATTTCACAATTTTACTATAAAAACCAAAATAAAAGTTCAATGTTAAAAAGGTCATCGATTTCACTCAAAAACTCATAAAAATGTTCAAAGTTAAAAAACTCCCAAATTTCACTATAAAACCAGGACAAAAGTTCCGAAAGAAAAAACTCACCATTTTCACTATAAAGACCACTTCAATAGTTTCAAATCAAAATTATCTCCAATTTGACTATAAAGACCATAACAAAAGTTGAAAGTGAAAAAACTCACCAATTTCACTATAAAGGCCATTATAGAACATCCAAGTCAAAAAATCACCAATTTCACAACAATGACCATTACGAACAACAGTTCAGATTTTAAAAACTCACCAATTTCACTATAAAGACCATTTACCAATAGTTCAAGTTAAAAAGCTCACCAATTTCACTATAAAGACCATTACAAAAGTTCCAAGTCAAAAAACTCACCAATTTCACTATAAAAACCATAATAAAAGTTCCAAGTGAAAAAAAAACCCACCGATTTCACTAAAAAGACCATAACAAAAGTTCAAAGTGAAAAACTCACAAATTTCATTGTATAAACAATAACAACAGTTCAAAGTTAAAAAAAACTCATCAATTTTACTATATAAAAACCATAAAAAAAGTTTCCAAGTCAAAAAATTAGCAATTTCACTATAAAAACAAAAATAAAAGATTTAAGTTAAAAAAAACTTGCGTATTTCACAATTTCACTATAAAAACCAATATAAAAGTTCAATGTTAAAAAGCTCATCGATTTCACTCAAAAACTCATAAAAATGTTCAAAGTTGAAAAACTCCCCAATTTCACTATAAAACCATGACAAAGTTCCAAAAGAAAAAACTCAACAATTTCACTATAAAGACCATTTCAATAGTTTCAAGTCAAAATTATCTCCAATGTGACTATAAAGACCATAACAAAAGTTGAAAGTGAAAAAACTCACCAATTTCACTATAAAGGCCATTACAGAACATCCAAGTCAAAAAATCTCCAATTTCCCAACAATGACCATTACGAACGACAGTTCAGATTTTAAAAACTCACAAATTTCACTATAAAGACCATTTACAAAAGTTTCAAGTTAAAAAGCTCACCAATTTCACTATAAAGACCATTACAAAAGTTCCAAGTCAAAAAACTCACCAATTTAACTATAAAAACCATAATAAAAGTTCCAATTGAAAAAAAAACCCACCAATTTCACTAAAAAGACCATAACAAAAGTTCAAAATGAAAAAACTCACAAGTTTCATTCTATAAACAATTACAACAGTTCTAAGTTAAAAAAAAAACTCATCAATTTCACTATAAAAACCATAAAAAAGTTTCCAAGTAAAAAAATCAGCAATTTCAATATAAAAACAAAAATAAAAGATTGAAGTTAAAAAAACTCGCCTATTTCACAATTTCACTATAAAAACCAAAATAAAAGCTCATCGATTTCACTCAAAAACTCATAAAAATGTGCGAAGTTGAAAAACTCCCAAATTTCACTATAAAACCATGACAAAAGTTCCAAAAGAAAAAACTCACCAATTTCACTATAAAGACCATTTCAATAGTTTCAAGTCAAAATTATCACCAATTTGACTATAAGGACAATAACAAAAGTTGAAAGTCTAAAAACTCACCAATTTCACTATAAAGACCATTACAGAACATCCAAGTCAAAAAATCACCAATTTCAAAACAAATACCATTATGAGAGTTCAGATTTTAAAAACTCACCAATTTCACTATAAAGACCATTTACAAAAGTTTCAAGTTAAAAAGCTCACCAATTTCACTATAAAGACCATTACAAAAGTTCCAAGTCGAAAAATTCACCAATTTCACTATAAAAACCATAATAAAAGTTCCAAGTGAAAAAACCCCATCAATTTCACTAAAAAGACCATTACAAAAGTTCAAAGTGAAAAAACTCACAAATTTCATTCTATAAACAATAACAACAGTTCAAAGTTAAAAAAACTCATCAATTTTACTATAAAAACCAAAATAAAAGTTCAATGTTAAAAAGGTCATCGATTTCACTCAAAAACTCATAAAAATGTTCAAAGTTGAAAAACTCCCCAATTTCACTTTAAAACCATGACAAAAGTTCCAAAAGAAAAAACTCAGCAATTTCACTATAAAGACCATTTCAATAGTTTCAAGTCAAAATTATCTCCAATTTGACTATAAAGACCATAACAAAAGTTGAAAGTGAAAAAACTCACCAATTTCACTATAAAGGTCATTACAGAACATCCAAGTCAAAAAATCACAAATTTCACAACAAAGACCATTACGAACGACAGTTCAGATTTTAAAAACTCACCAATTTCACTATAAAGACCATTTATAAAAGTTTCAAGTTAAAAAGCTCACCAATTTCACTATAAAGACCATTACAAAAGTTCCAAGTCAAAAAACTCACCAATTTCACTATAAAAACCATAATAAAAGTTCCAAGTGAAAAAAAAACCCACCGATTTCACTAAAAAGACTATAACAAAAGTTCAAAGTGAAAAAACTCACAAATTTCATTCTATAAACAATAACAACAGTTCAAAGTTAAAAAAAACTCATCAATTTCACTAAAAAAACCATAAAAAAGTTTCCAATCAAAAAATCAGCAATTTCACTATAAAAACAAAAATAAAAGATTTAAGTTAAAAAAACTCGCCTATTTCACAATTTCACTATAAAAACCAATATAAAGTTCAATGTTAAAAAGCTCATTGATTTCACTCAAAAACTCATAAAAATGTTCAAAGCTGAAAAACTCCCCAATTTCACTATAAAACCATGACAAAAGTTCCAAAAGAAAAAACTCTCCAATGTCACTATAAAGACCATTTTAATAGTTTCAAGTCAAAATTATCACCAATTTGACTATAAAGACCATAACAAAAGTTGAAAGTGAAAAAACTCACCAATTTCACAACAAAGACCATTACGAGAGTTCAGATTTTAAAAACTTACCAATTTCACTATAAAGACCATTTACAAAAGTTTCAAGTTAAAAAGCTCACCAATTTCACTATAAAGACCATTTCAAAAGTACCAAGTCAAAAAACTCACCAATTTCACTATAAAAACCATAATAAAAGTTCCAAGTGAAAAAAACCCCACCAATTTCACTTAAAAGACCATAAAAAAGTTCAAATTGAAAACACTCACCAATTTCATTCTATAAAAAATAACAACAGTTCAAAATTAAAAAACTCACCAATTTCACTATAAAAACCATAAAAAAATTTCCAAGTCGAAAAATCAGAAATTTCACTATAAAAAGCAAAATAAAAGATCTAAGTTAAACTACTCGCCGATTTCACAATTTCACTATAAAAATCAAAATAAAAGTTCAATGTTAAAAAGCTCATCGATTTCACTCAAAATCTCATAAAAATGTTCAAAGATGAAAAAATCCCCAATTTCACTATAAAACCATGACAGAAGTTCCAAAAGAAAAAACTCACCAATTTCACTATAAAGACCATTTCAATAGTTTCAAGTCATAATTATCTCCAATTTGACTATAAAGACAATAACAAAAGTTGAAAGTGAAAAAACTCTACAATTTCACTATAAAGATCATTACAGAACATCCAAGTCAAAAAATCACCAATTTCTCAACAAAGACCATTACGAGAGTTCAGATTTTCAAGAATCACCAATTTCAATATAAAGACCATTTACAAAAGTTTCGACTTAAGAAGCTCACCAATTTCAGTATAATGACCATTACAAAAGTTCCAAGTCAAAAAACACACCAATTTCACTAAAAAACCATAATAAAAGTTCAAAATTAAAAACATATCAATTTCTCTCTAAAAAGGATAACAAAACTTAAAAACTAAAAAAACTCCTCAATTTCACTATATAGACCATAATAAAAGTTCCAAGTGAAAAAAAATTCCCCATATTTAACTTAAAAGACCGTAAAAAAGTTCAAATTGAAAACACTCACCAATTTCATTCTTTAAACAATAACAACAGTTCAAAATTAAAAAACTCATCAATTTCACTATAAAAACCATAAAAAAATTTCCAAGTCGAAAATTCAGCAATATCACTATAAAAACCAAAATAAAAGATCTAGGTGAAACAACTCGTCGATTTCACAATTTCACTATAAAAACCAAAATAAAATTTCAATGTTAAAAAGCTCATTGATTTCACTCAAAATCTCATAAAAATGTTCAAAGTTGAAAAAATCCCCAATTTCACTATAAAACCATGACAGATGCTCTAAAAGAAAAAACTCACCAATTTCACTATAAAGACCATTTCAATAGTTTCAAGTCAAAATTATCTCCAATTTGACTATAAAGACCATAACAAAAGTTGAAAGTGAAAAAACTCACCAATTTCACTATAAAGGCCATTACAGAACATCCAAGTCAAAAAATCACCAATTTCACAACAATGACCATTACGAACGACAGTTCAGATTTTAAAAACTCACCAATTTCACTATAAAGACCATTTACCAAAGTTTCAAGTTAAAAAGCTCACCAATTTCACTATAAAGACCATTACAAAAGTTCCAAATCAAAAAACTCACCAATTTCATTATAAAAACCATAATAAAAGTTCCAAGTGAAAAAAAAACCCACCGATTTCACTAAAAAGACCATAACAAAAGTTCAAAGTGAAAAACTCACAAATTTCATTCTCTAAACAATAACAACAGTTCAAAGTTAAAAAAAAACTCATCAATTTCACTATAAAAACCATAAAAAAGTTTCCAAGTCAAAAAATTAGCAATTTCACTATAAAAATAAAAGATTTAAGTTAAAACTCGCGTATTTCACAATTTCACTATAAAAACCTATATAAAAGTTCAATGTTAAAAAGGTCATCGATTTCACTCAAAAACTCATAAAAATGTTCAAAGTTGAAAAACTCCCCAATTTCACTATAAAACCATGACAAAAGTTCCAAAAGAAAAAACTCAGCAATTTCACTATAAAGACCATTTCAATAGTTTCAAGTCAAAATTATCTCCAATTTGACTATAAAGACCATAACAAAAGTTGAAAGTGAAAAAACTCACCAATTTCACTATAAAGGCCATTACAGAACATCCAAGTCAAAAAATCACCAAATTCACAACAAAGACCATTACGAATGACAGTTCAGATTTTAAAAACTCACCAATTTCACTATAAAGACCATTTACAAAAGTTTCAAGTTAAAAACCTCACCAATTTCACTATAAAGACCATTACAAAAGTTCCAAGTCAAAAAACTCACCAATTTCACTATAAAAACCATAATAAAAGTTCCAAGTGAAAAAAACCCCCACCGATTTCACTAAAAAGACCATAACAAAAGTTCAAAGTGAAAAAACTCACAAATTTCATTCTATAAACAATAACAACAGTTCAAAGTTAAAAAAAAAAACTCATCAATTTCACTAAAAAAATCATAAAAAAGTTTCCAAGTCAAAAAATCAGCAATTTCACTCAAAAACAAAAATAAAAGATTTAAGTTAAAAAAACTCGCCTATTTCACAATTTCACTATAAAAACCAATATAAAAGTTCAATGTTAAAAAGCTCATCGATTTCACTCAAAAACTCATAAAAATGTTCAAAGTTGAAAAACTCCCCAATTTCACTATAAAACCAAGACAAAAGTTCCAAAAGAAAAAACTCACCTATTTCACTATAAAGACCATTTCAATAGTTTCAAATCAAAATTATCACCAATTTGACTATAAGGACCATAACAAAAGTTGAAAGTCTAAAAACTCACCAATTTCACTATAAAGACCATTACAGAACATCCAAGTCAAAAAATCACCAATTTCATAACAAAGACCATTATGAGAGTTCAGATTTTAAAAACTCACCAATTTCACAATAAAGGCCATTTTCAAAAGTTTCAAGTTAAAAAGCTCACCAATTTCACTATAAAGACCTTTACAAAAGTTCCAAGTCAAAAAACTCACCAATTTCTCTGTAAAAACCATAATAAAAGTTCCAAGTGAAAAAAACCCACCAATTTCACAAAAAAGACCATAACAAAGGTTCAAAGTGAAAAAACTCACAAATTTCATTCTATAAACAATAACAATAGTTCAAAGTTAAAAAAAACTCAACAATTTCACTATAAAAACCAAAATAAAAGTTCAATGTTAAAAAGGTCATCGATTTCACTCAAAAACTCATAAAAATGTTCAAAGTTGAAAAACTCCCCAATTACACTATAAAACCATGATAAAAGTTCTAAAAGAAAAAACTCAGCAATTTCACTATAAAGACCATTTCAATAGTTTCAAGTCAAAATTATCTCCAATTTGACTATAAAGACCATAACAAAAGTTGAAAGTGAAAAAACTCACCAAATTCACTAAAAAGGCCATTACAGAACATCCAAATCAAAAAATCACCAATTTCACAACAGTGACCATTACGAACGAGAGTTCAGATTTTAAAAACTCACCAATTTAACTATAAAGACCATTTACCAAAGTTTCAAGGTAAAAAGCTCACCAATTTCACTATAAAGACCATTACAAAAGTTCCAAGTCAAAAAAACTCACCAATTTCACTATAAAAACTATAATAAAAGTTTCAAGTGAAAAAAACCCACTGATTTCACTAAAAAGAGCATAACAAAAGTTCAAAGTGAAAAAATTCACTAATTTCATTCTATAAACAATAACAACAGTTCAAAGTTAAAAAATAACTCATCAATTTCACTATAAAAACCATAAAAAAAAGTTTCCAAGTCAAAAAATTAGCAATTTCACTATAAAAACAAAAATAACAGATTTAAGTTAAAAAAACTCACGTATTTCACAATTTCACTATAAAAACCAAAATAAAAGTTCAATGTTAAAAAGGTCATCAATTTCACTCAAAAACTCATAAAAATGTTCAAAGTTGAAAAACTCCCCAATTTCACTATAAAACCATGACAAAAGTTCCAAAAGAAAAACTCACCAATTTCACTATAAAGACCATTTCAATAGTTTCAAGTCAAAATTATCTCCAATTTGACTATAAAGACCATAACAAAAGTTGAAAGTGAAAAAACTCACCAATTTCACTATAAAGGCCATTACAGAACATCCAAGTCAAAAAATTACCAATTTCACAACAAAGACCATTACGAACGAGAGTTCAGATTTTAAAAACTCATCAATTTCACTATAAAGACCATTTACAAAAGATTCAAGTTAAAAAGCTCACCAATTTCACTATAAAACCATTACAAAAGTTCCAAGTCAAAAAACTTACCAATATCACTATAAAAACTATAATAAAAGTTCCAAGTGAAAAAAAAAACCCACCGATTTCACTAAAAAGACCATAACAAAAGTTCAAAGTGAAAAAACTCATAAATTTCATTCTATAAATAATAACAACAGTTCAAAGTTAAAAAAAAACTCATCAATTTCACTATAAAAACCATAAAAAAGTTCAAGTCAAAAAATTAGCAATTTCACTATAAAAACAAAAATAACAGATTTAAGTTAAAAAAACTCGCGTATTTCACAATTTCACTATAAAAACCAAAATAAAAGTTCAATGTTAAAAAGGTCATCGATTTCACTCAAAAACTCATAAAAATGTTTAAAGTTGAAAAACTCCCCAATTTCACTATAAAACCATGACAAAAGTTACAAAAGAAAAAACTCACCAATTTCACTATAAAGACCATTTCAATAGTATCAAGTCAAAATTATCTCCAATTTGACTATAAAGACCATGACAAAAGTTGAAAGTGAAAAAACTCACCAATTTCACTATAAAGGCCATTACAGAACATCCAAGTCAAAAAATCGCCAGTTTCACAACAAAGACCGTTACGAACGAGGGTTCAGATTTTAAAAACTCACCAATTTCACTATAAAGACCATTTACAAAAGTTTCAAGTTAAAAAGCTCACCAATTTCACTATAAAACCATTACAAAAGTTCCAAGCCAAAAAACTTACCAATTTCACTAAAAACCAATATAAAAGTTCAATGTTAAAAAGCTCATCGATTTCACTCAAAAACTCATAAAAATGTTCAAAGTTGAAAAACTCCCCAATTTCACTATAAAACCATGACAAAAGTTCCAAAAGAAAAAACTCAGCAATTTCACTATAAAGACCATTTCAATAGTTTCAAGTCAAAATTATCTCCAATTTGACTATAAAGACCAAAGGAAAAGTTGAAAGTGAAAAAACTCACCAATTTCACTATAAAGGCCATTACAGAACATCCAAGTCAAAAAATCACCAATTTCACAACAATGACCATTACGAACGAGAGTTCAGATTTTAAAAACTCACCAATTTCACTATAAAGACCATTTACCAAAGTTTCAAGTTAAAAAGCTCACCAATTTCACTATAAAGACCATTACAAAAGTTCCAAGTCAAAAAACTCACCAATTTCACTATAAAAACTATAATAAAAGTTCCAAAAGAAAAAAAAACCCATCGATTTCACTAAAAAGACCATAACAAAAGTTCAAAGTGAAAAAACTCACAAATTTCATTATATAAACAATAACAACAGTTCAAAGTTAAAAAAATACTCATCAATTTCACTATAAAAACCATAAAAAAGTTTCCAAGTCAAAAAATCAGCAATTTCACTATAAAAACAAAAATAAAAGATTTAAGTTAAAAAAACTTGCCTATTTCACAATTTCACTATAAAAACCAATATAAAAGTTCAATGTTAAAAAGCTCATCGATTTCACTCAAAAATTCATAAAAATTTCAAAGTTGAAGAACTCCCCAATTTCACTATAAAACCATGACAAAAGTTCCAAAAGAAAAAAAACTCAACAATTTCACTATAAAGACCATTTCAATAGTTTCAAGTCAAAATTATCTCCAAATTGACTATAAAGAACATAACAAAAGTTGAAAGTGAAAAAACTCACCAATTTCACTATAAAGGCCATTACAGAACATCCAAGTCAAAAAATCACCAATTTCACAACAAAGACCATTACGAACGACAGTTCAGATTTTAAAAACTCATCAATTTCACTTTAAAGACCATTTACAAAAGTTTCAAGTTAAAAAGCTCACCAATTTCACTATAAAGACCATTACAAAAGTTCCAAGTCAAAAAACTCACCAATTTCACTATAAAAACCATAATAAAAATTCCAAGTGAAAAAAAACCCACTAGTTTCACTAAAAAGACCATAACATAAGTTCAAAGTGAAAAGACTCACAAATTTCATTCTATAAACAATAACAACAGTTCAAAGTTAAAAAAACTCATCAATTTCACTAAATAAACCAAAATAAAAGTTCAATGTTAAAAAGGTCATCGATTTCACTCAAAAACTCATAAAAATGTTCAAAGTTGAAAAACTCCCCAATTTCACTATAAAACCATGACAAAAGTTCCAAAAGAAAAAACTCACCAATTTCACTATAAAGACCATTTCAATAGTTTCAAGTCAAAATTATCTCCAATTTGACTATAAAGACCATAACAAAAGTTGAAAGTGAAAAAACTCACCAATTTCACTATAAAGGCCATTACAGAACATCCAAGTCAAAAAATCACCAATTTCAAAACAAAGACCATTACGAACGAGAGTTCAGATTTTAAAAACTCACCAATTTCACTATAAAGACCATTTACCAAAGTTTCAAGTTAAAAAGCTCACCAATTTCACTATAAAGACCATTACAAAAGTTCCAAGTCTAAAAACTCACCAATTTCACTATAAAAACCATAATAAAAGTTCCAAGTGAAAAAAAAAACCCACCGATTTCACTAAAAAGACCATAACAAAAGTTCAAAGTGAAAAAACTCACAAATTTCATTCTATAAACAATAACAACAATTCAAAGTTGAAAAAAAAACTCATCAATTTCACTAAAAAAACCATAAAATAGTTTCCAAGTCAAAAAATTAGCAATTTCACTATAAAAACAAAAATAAAAGATTTAAGTTAAAAAAAACTCGCGTATTTCACAATTTCACTATAAAAACCAATATAAAAGTTCAATGTTAAAAACCTCATCGATTTCACTTAAAAACTCATAAAAATGTTCAAAGTTGAAAAACTCCCCAATTTCACTATAAAACCATGACAAAAGTTCCAAAAGAAAAAACTCAGCAATTTCACTATAAAGACCATTTCAATAGTTTCAAGTCAAAATTATCTCCAATTTGACTATAAAGACCATAAGAAAAGTTGAAAGTGAAAAAACTCACCAATTTCACTATAAAGGCCATTACAGAACATCCAAGTCAAAAAATCACCAATTTCACAACAATGACCATTACGAACGTGAGTTCAGATTTTAAAAACTCACCAATTTCACTATAAAGACCATTTACCAAAGTTTCAAGTTAAAAAGCTCACCAATTTCACTATAAAGACCATTACAAAAGTTCCAAGTCAAAAAAACTCACCAATTTCACTAGAAAAACTATAATAAAAGTTCCAAGTGAAAAAAAAAACCCACCGATTTCACTAAAAAGACCATAACAAAAGTTCAAAGTGAAAAAAACTCACAAATTTCATTCTATAAACAATAACAACAGTTCAAAGTTAAAAAAATACTCATAAATTTCACTATAAAAACCATAAAAAAGTTTCCAAGTCAAAAAAATCAGCAATTTCACTACAAAAACAAAAATAAAAGATTTAAGTTAAAAAAACTAGCCTATTTCACAATTTCACTATAAAAATCAATATAAAATGTCAAAGTTAAAAAGCTCATCGATTTCACTCAAAAACTCATAAAAATGTTCAAAGTTGAAGAACTCCCCAATTTCACTATAAAACCATGACAAAAGTTCCAAAAGAAAAAAAACTCACCAATTTCACTATAAAGACCATTTCAATAGTTTCAAGTCAAAATTATCTCTAAATTGTCTATAAAGAACATAACAAAAGTTGAAAGTGAAAAAACTCACCAATTTCACTATAAAGGCTATTACAGAACATCCAAGTCCAAAAATCACCAATTTCACAACAAAGACCATTACGAACGAGGGTTCAGATTTTAAAAACTCACCAATTTCACTATAAAGACCATTTACAAAAGTTTCAAGTTAAAAAGCTCACCAATTTCACTATAAAGACCATTACAAAAGTTCCAAGTCAAAAAACTCACCAATTTCACTATAAAAACTATAATAAAAGTTCCAAGTGAAAAAAACCCCACCAATTTCACTAAAAAGACCATAACAAAAGTTCAAAGTGAAAAAACTCACAAATTTCATTCTATAAACAATAACAGCAGTTCAAAGTTAAAAAAAACTCATCAATTTCACTATAAAAACCATAAAAAAAGTTTCCAAGTCAAAAAATCAGCAATTTCACTATAAAAACAAAAATAAAAGATTTAAGTTAAAAAAAACTCGCCTATTTCACAATTTCACTATAAAAACCAATATAAAAGTTCAATGTTAAAAAGCTCATCGATTTCACTCAAAAACTCATAAAAATTTTCAAATTTGAAAAACTCCCCAATTTCACTATAAAACCATGACAAAAGTTCCAAAAGAAAAAATTCAGCAATTTCACTATAAAGACCATTTCAATAGTTTCAAGTCAAAATTATCTCCAATTTGACTATAAAGACCAAAGGAAAAGTTGAAAGTGAAAAAACTCACCAATTTCACTATAAAGGCCATTACAGAACATCCAAGTCAAAAAATCACCAATTTCACAACAATGACCATTACGAACGAGAGTTCAGATTTTAAAAACTCACCAATTTCACTATAAAGACCATTTACCAAAGTTTCAAGTTAAAAAGCTCACCAATTTCACTATAAAGACCATTACAAAAGTTCCAAGTCAAAAAACTCACCAATTTCACTATAAAAACTATAATAAAAGTTCCAAGTGAAAAAAAAACCCACCGATTTCACTAAAAAGACCATAACAAAAGTTCAAAGTGAAAAAACTCACAAATTTCATTCTATAAACAATAACAACAGTTCAAAGTTAAAAAAATACTCATCAATTTCACTATAAAAACCATAAAAAAGTTTCCAAGTCAAAAAATCAGCAATTTCACTATAAAAACAAAAATAAAAGATTTAAGTTAAAAAAGCTTGCCTATTTCACAATTTCACTATAAAAACCAATATAAAAGTTCAATGTTAAAAAGCTCATCGATTTCACTCAAAAATTCATAAAAATTTCAAAGTTGAAGAACTCCCCAATTTCACTATAAAACCATGACAAAAGTTCCAAAAGAAAAAAAACTCAACAATTTCACTATAAAGACCATTTCAATAGTTTCAAGTCAAAATTATCTCCAAATTGACTATAAAGAACATAACAAAAGTTGAAAGTGAAAAAACTCACCAATTTCACTATAAAGGCCATTACAGAACATCCAAGTCAAAAAATCACCAATTTCACAACAAAGACCATTACGAACCACAGTTCAGATTTTAAAAACTCATCAATTTCACTATAAAGACCATTTACAAAAGTTTCAAGTTAAAAAGCTCACCAATTTCACTATAAAGACCATTACAAAAGTTCCAAGTCAAAAAACTCACCAATTTCACTATAAAAACCATAATAAAAATTCCAAGTGAAAAAAAACCCACTAGTTTCACTAAAAAGACCATAACATAAGTTCAAAGTGAAAAGACTCACAAATTTCATTCTATAAACAATAACAACAGTTCAAAGTTAAAAAAACTCATCAATTTCACTAAATAAACCAAAATAAAAGTTCAATGTTAAAAAGGTCATCGATTTCACTCAAAAACTCATAAAAATGTTCAAAGTTGAAAAACTCCCCAATTTCACTATAAAACCATGACAAAAGTTCCAAAAGAAAAAACTCACCAATTTCAATATAAAGACCATTTCAATAGTTTCAAGTCAAAATTATCTCCAATTTGACTATAAAGACCATAACAAAAGTTGAAAGTGAAAAAACTCACCAATTTCACTATAAAGGCCATTACAGAACATCCAAGTCAAAAAATCACCAATTTCAAAACAAAGACCATTACGAACGAGAGTTCAAATTTTAAAAACTCACCAATTTCACTATAAAGACCATTTACCAAAGTTTCAAGTTAAAAAGCTCACCAATTTCACTATAAAGACCATTACAAAAGTTCCAAGTCTAAAAACTCACCAATTTCACTATAAAAACCATAATAAAAGTTCCAAGTGAAAAAAAAAACCCACCGATTTCACTAAAAAGACCATAACAAAAGTTCAAAGTGAAAAAACTCACAAATTTCATTCTATAAACAATAACAACAGTTCAAAGTTGAAAAAAAACTCATCAATTTCACTAAAAAAACCATAAAATAGTTTCCAAGTCAAAAAATTAGCAATTTCACTATAAAAACAAAAATAAAAGATTTAAGTTAAAAAAAACTCGCGTATTTCACAATTTCACTATAAAAACCAATATAAAAGTTCAATGTTAAAAAGCTCATCGATTTCACTCAAAAACTCATAAAAATGTTCAAAGTTGAAAAACTCCCCAATTTCACTATAAAACCATGACAAAAGTTCCAAAAGAAAAAACTCAGCAATTTCACTATAAAGACCATTTCAATAGTTTCAAGTCAAAATTATCTCCAATTTGACTATAAAGACCATAAGAAAAGTTGAAAGTGAAAAAACTCACCAATTTCACTATAAAGGCCATTACAGAACATCCAAGTCAAAAAATCACCAATTTCACAACAATGACCATTACGAACGAGAGTTCAGATTTTAAAAACTCACCAATTTCACTATAAAGACCATTTACTAAAGTTTCAAGTTAAAAAGCTCACCAATTTCACTATAAAGACCATTACAAAAGTTCCAAGTCAAAAAACTCACCAATTTCACTATAAAAACTATAATAAAAGTTCCAAGTGAAAAAAAAACCCACCGATTTCACTAAAAAGACCATAACAAAAGTTCAAAGTGAAAAAACTCACAAATTTCATTCTATAAACAATAACAACAGTTCAAAGTTGAAAAAAAACTCATCAATTTCACTAAAAAAACCATAAAATAGTTTCCAAGTCAAAAAATTAGCAATTTCACTATAAAAACAAAAATAAAAGATTTAAGTTAAAAAAAACTCGCGTATTTCACAATTTCACTATAAAAACCAATATAAAAGTTCAATGTTAAAAAGCTCATCGATTTCACTCAAAAACTCATAAAAATGTTCAAAGTTGAAAAACTCCCCAATTTCACTATAAAACCATGACAAAAGTTCCAAAAGAAAAAACTCAGCAATTTCACTATAAAGACCATTTCAATAGTTTCAAGTCAAAATTATCTCCAATTTGACTATAAAGACCATAAGAAAAGTTGAAAGTGAAAAAACTCACCAATTTCACTATAAAGGCCATTACAGAACATCCAAGTCAAAAAATCACCAATTTCACAACAATGACCATTACGAACGAGAGTTCAGATTTTAAAAACTCACCAATTTCACTATAAAGACCATTTACTAAAGTTTCAAGTTAAAAAGCTCACCAATTTCACTATAAAGACCATTACAAAAGTTCCAAGTCAAAAAACTCACCAATTTCACTATAAAAACTATAATAAAAGTTCCAAGTGAAAAAAAAACCCACCGATTTCACTAAAAAGACCATAACAAAAGTTCAAAGTGAAAAAACTCACAAATTTCATTCTATAAACAATAACAACAGTTCAAAGTTAAAAAAATACTCATAAATTTCACTATAAAAACCATAAAAAAGTTTCCAATTCAAAAAATCAGCAATTTCACTATAAAAACAAAAATAAAAGATTTAAGTTAAAAAAACTAGCCTATTTCACAATTTCACTATAAAAATCAATATAAAATGTCAAAGTTAAAAAGATCATCGATTTCACTCAAAAACTCATAAAAATGTTCAAAGTTGAAGAACTCCCCAATTTCACTATAAAACCATGACAAAAGTTCCAAAAGAAAAAAAACTCACCAATTTCACTATAAAGACCATTTCAATAGTTTCAAGTCAAAATTATCCCCAAATTGTCTATAAAGAACATAACAAAAGTTGAAAGTGAAAAAACTCACCAATTTCACTATAAAGGCCATTACAGAACATCCAAGTCAAAAAATCACCAATTTCACAACAAAGACCATTACGAACGAGAGTTCAGATTTTAAAAACTCACCAATTTCACTATAAAGACCATTTACAAAAGTTTCAAGTTAAAAAGCTCACCAATTTCACTATAAAGACCATTACAAAAGTTCCAAGTCAAAAAACTCACCAATTTCACTATAAAAACTATAATAAAAGTTTCAAGTGAAAAAAACCCCACCAATTTCATTAAAAAGACCATAACAAAAGTTCAAAGTGAAAAAACTCACAAATTTCATTCTATAAACAATAACAGCAGTTCAAAGTTAAAAAAAAACTCATCAATTTCACTATAAAAACCATAAAAAAGTTTCCAAGTCAAAAAATCAGCAATTTCACTATAAAAACAAAAATAAAAGATTTAAGTTAAAAAAAACTCGCTTATTTCACAATTTCACTATAAAAACCAATATAAAAGTTCAATGTTAAAAAGCTCATCCACTACCAGAAATACACAGTTTACCTGCGGATTTTCCTGCAGAAATATTTTCGCAGAAATACCTTTGATTTTCCCAGCGCTTCTATATTGTAAAACATTATTTCCTGCGATAAACGTGATAGCAGTAAATGTCGCAGGAATTTCTTAGACTTAAGCTGCGACTTTAAATTTAAAATTAAAATATAAATTTCCTGCGGAATTCTCTGCGATTCGCTTCGCAGGAATTAGTCATCTATGGAATTGCTGCGAGATTTGCTGCGGAATTTGCTGTAACTTTTTCTGCAACTTTTTTTGCGAATTATTTAATTTATTTTTATTTTTAATCATATTTTTACGATTAATAAATAAATATTGATTCCAAGAAAATGTTTTTCAGACATTTTTTAATTTTATATTAAATTTTTGTATTTTTTAGAAAATTTTTATAATATTAATTTTGTTTTTTTAGTTATTTTTTAAAGAAAAAATATATTTATTTAATATTTTAAAAATAATAGTTTATGATATAATTGTAAAAATATAAGTGTATTTATTTAATTAAATTTTTACTATTATTAATTAAAATTGTAATATATAATTGACATATTGATTTTTTAGATTTATATATATAATATAAAAACAAACCTATTTTAAAATAATTTTCACAAAAAAAAAATTATACTTTATTCAATAATAATAGTTTTTGTTTAAATTTTGTCAAGAATTATTTTTTAGATTTATTTTCTTTAAGATAATTTGAGTGCCTATTATTCTTATTTAAAACATTTTTTAAGATTTCATAGCTTTGCAAATTTTTTTGAAAAAATATTTATTAAATTAGAATGATATTTTTAATCTCTATTTATTCTATTTTATTAATTATATTTAAGAAAAATTTGGAATATTTTTACACCACATGAAAATAATGAAAATAGACATTAAAACAAACATGTTGCAAAAAGAATGAATTCAAAATGAGAGAGATATGATTTTTTAAAGTTCATGTAGAAAAAATGCAAGAGTAAAAAGTGGAAAAAATGAGAAAAGAAAAAAAGGATTCAACCTCCACACGGATCGAACCCGACATTAAAACAAACATGTTGCAAAAAGAATGAATTCAAAATGAGAGAGATATGATTTTTTAAAGTTCATGTAGAAAAAATGCAAGAGTAAAAAGTGGAAAAAATGAGAAAAGAAAAAAAGGATTCAACCTCCACACGGATCGAACCCAAGTCCTGCATGTTACAGGACTGTTTATGTGCAAAGTTCTTACCACTGGGGTGACTTTACATCCAAGAATAAATGCCACCCCATAAATATATAAAGTTAGAATGATATTTTTAATCTTCTATTTTATTAATTATTTTTAATATAATTTTAAATTTTTATAATTTTAAATTAAATTTAATAATGAATTTAAGTTTATTAAAAAAATATTAGTTTTGCTAAATATATTTATTTTTTGTTTTGGTGAAATTAAAACATATAATTTATATAGTTTATTTTTTGTTTACATAGAAAACGATATTTATTTATAAGTTAGAACGATGTTTATTTTAAAACCGAAAAAATTGCAAATTGGGTGAAAAGAAATGAACTTGGGAACGAAGGTGCAAGAGGTTTCTCCACTCGACTGAGAGAGTAGCTCTGAATAGCTGTGGAAGAGGCTTCGTAAAGAAATTACGTAAACACCTTCAAACCAACGCACGGTTAGATTCATCATTTTTACATCTCTCTTTTTTCTTTTTCCCTAATTTGATTTTACGTAACTCCACACACACAACTTGTTTGATGAAATGCTTCATTGGACTCAATACAGTCAACGGTGTTTTATCCCGATCTTACGACCACGGGTTTGATACGGCGTCGATGCCGAGCAACGGTCAAAGTTGAATGTTGTGGAGAGTATCTCAGGGTAACGATTTTGTTCTTATTCTCTGCTTTAGAGTTCATACCGGGTTCCATAAACAACATATTGATCTATTAACGTTTAGTACTGTTTGTTTATCATCTTCAATAATAGTTAAGGTTGATTCAAACTTTCGTTCCATTTTCATCCTAGATTCAGCATGATTTCTGCTTGAATTATTGCTTACTGATTTACTGATGTAATTTACATTCTGTCATGCTGTAGAAGTTTCCGTATCATTTTGATTTAATGGTTGCAATAATATTTGTGAGCTGTGTTTAATCGGTGACGTGTATGCGATTCGGTAAATGTGTTTTTGTGGTTGTATTTCTGTTTGCATATATCTCTTCAGTTTGATAGTTCATGTGAGGTGGAAGGTTTAGGTTTGGGTTTATAGTAGAGAGAGGTGTAGAGGTACTATGTTAGATTCTAACATAACATCTTTTTCCCTAGAAGGTACTGTGTTAGATCTGAATAACACTCATGGAAAGAAAAATATAATATCAAAGATGTAACCAAAAACTTCAAATGTTGGGTACATCTATAACTGATAAAAGATCATATAAGAACATCTGAGGTTAACCCAAAAGGACAACAAGAGTCATGGGTGCTGCCAGAAAATCAGAATCAGTTCCAATTTTCCTTGAATGTTTAGATGCTGAAACCATGTGCAAACATTACCTATTACTAATTTACTAGAAACTCTGACGAGGAAAACTTAAAACAGACCCTACCTACATACTATTGGGTTTATTCCCCCATTAGAAGTCATTACATGAGAAAAGCCTGTGTCTGCGTTATGCAATTTAACTTGAACGTATTATAATGCATACTTAATTAAAAACTATACAGAGTAACTATGGTGGATAGCATGCTGCTAATGCTGGTTTGAAGTTGAATCAAGTAAAAAGAAGAAGAGATGAATGGCCATTTTGATGCCACCATAAAACCATTTATGTTTGACAAGTGATAGCCATTAAACCTAATTTGGAAGAAATAGAAGTACTACTTCATACCAACTTCTTTGTCACATTGCTAGCAGTAGAAGCTGCTTTAAATAATGTAATTTTAACTTTTTTTTACATGTTCTTCTGCACAGTAAGCATTGTTGATCCCGTCAATATTGAATATCCTTGGTCTAAATTATAGAACACCTCTTAGTATCATATAGATTCATAAACGTGAAACAAATATAACATGTATTAGACAAAACTGTAAGAATAAAATAAGCATTACGCCCTTATCACAATATATAAGTCACGATAATGTACGAACATAACCTCACTAAAAGAAAATTTAACTATACGTGGTACCAATACAAAGGAGTAAAAATAGAATAACATCAAATGATCTCCCAATCTTTGAGTGAATCTACATTGACTAACCATAGCTATAACACTTAAGTGCAGTACAACGAAACAACATTTGTTTACAGTCAACAAGGTTCAGATAGGAAGTCATGATTTATGATTGAGTCAGTTATGTTTTTATGTGTGGTATGGTACTAATAGGGTGTCTGCAGTATAGGCAGTTATCAGTGTTTGTTGAAAATGGAAACTCCTTGTTAGAGGGAAACCCTGTAATTGTTAATGTTGAATTCAAACATGGCCTAAAAACTAGATTATATCAACAATAAATCCACCTAGAATCTGCCAGAAATTACCAACAGTGTGAACAAAAAATAAAAAAATGAGAGAATATGAAAACTTTCCATTCTGTTTCCTGCCATTCCTGCTGCCATCGTAGCTCATTACCTTGGCTTTGGAAGAGTGAGTTCATTCCTAACTAATTTCGATTTTGATATTGTTGATACTTGATAGAGGATCTAAATCTTTCATATTGATGGTCCAATTACAGTTACAGATCGCAATTTGTAACTATAATTATGCGTTTAATATTAGACTTGAATCCGACAACTAGAATGTTTTAGATGACTAAGAGTTTTGGAGTTTAGTCAAAAAAAGTTAATTAATTTTTAAATAATAAGATTATTAAGTTTTTTTTTTGGATTTCAATAAAGCTTTCATAAAGAGTTTATGATAATTAAAGCTTTTGTTGACTGAAATAAAAGTTGATGAATATTGTTATTTGTAAACTGTAAAGTGTAGTATAATTTTTATTGCATGGTCAATTGCTTATTTTATTTACTGCTAATATATTAATTAGTTAATTAATGATTATTATTATTATAATTTATAATTAACTCTAATTTTATTTTATAATTATTTGCAAACAGTCCTGGGTTTTCATATTGAGCTTACTTGGCCTCACTCCACTTGCTGAACGTGTGAGCTTTCTCACAGAGTAAGGAACCCAATCAACTTCGTTGCACCTTTAATTGTTTGATTGGTACTAATTCTTGTTTAAATTTCTATGTTTTGGTGAATTTTGCAGACAAATTGCCATATTCACTGGTCCTATAGGTATATAAGTTTCTTCATTAGTACTGATTAATTATTGTTTGATTTGGAAGTGCATGTTTTGGAACTAATTGAAAGTTTTATTTATAATGTGTTAATTGGGTTTGGGTGGATAACTTTCTATAAATTTGGTGAGGTGACAACATGTAAAAGCATTAACATAATATATCAAGTCATTCTTAAATAAGTTGTGTTAATGGTAGAAAAGTTGATTTTATATTGCAAAATATTACTATGTGTCAATAGGTAGAGGTGATAAGATGGAGAAATAATATCGTATGGCTCGTGTTTGATAGAGGTTAATACAATCAATTGTTATAGTCCCATTTTCTTGAAGTTCATAATTCTTGCCATAGCAGAAAAGAATGAGAATAATAAGATGGTATCAACTTGGTTATCTTCTCATAGAAATACTTGTTTCATGGATGATATAGCAAGTGACTCAATAATATAAAATGTTGCTAAGTATTGTAGAAGTTATAGTAGTAGACATTATTTATTTGATAAAAAAGAATTGAATTTGATGAGATACCGAATGATCATATAAGCATGTAGTAAAAAGGTAAAAAATGAGAGAGAGTGTGTGTGAATTAAGAACCTTTTGATTTTGTTGATAAAGAAAATGCTAGGGTCTTGAGAATACATTTGGAAGGTTTCACCTATGTAAGGATAACCCATAGGGCCAAGAGGGAGAGGCAAATGTTTTTTTCCATGGGAGGATTTGAAGAGTGATTTGAGTAGAAAAACAACAATGAAGAGAAGAGAAAGAAAGTAGAAAATAACCATGTTTGATAGTGTATAAGTAAGTAGAAATGAAATATTATGAATATTGAAATGAAAGAAGGTGAGTGAGAAAAAGAAGATGAAGAATGAGGTATTTATAGGAATTGATTGGAGAGTGATGAAGTAAGTAGGAAGAGGGTGAGAAGGAGAGGAGAGGAGAAGACCAGCTAGATTTGCACTCTCACAGCTCATGGATTAAATTATAGTGCAATTTGATGAAAAATAATAGAAACACTAAGCACGTGTATCAACAGCGTGTACTAGTATAGTACTACTGTTATTGTATATAGGAAGAACTTCCGTATCATTCGTATGCTTCTGTTTTTTCTGTGGGAAAAACGTGTACAGTTTCGAGTACAAAATGACCCAGAGTTAAATAAAGTGTAAATATACATGTATTGTTATATAATAACATAAATTAAAATATATAAGAGGAAATGAATAATAAAGTATTGATATTTATTTTCATTTTCATTTACTATATGAATAATTATTTATGTTGTATATATATAAGAAAACGTAAATATAAGAAATTTTATAGAAAAGTGACCATTAAAAAACGATGATGTAATAATAAACATGACTGAAAAAACATTGCTGAAATGACTGAACATTGCTGAAATGACTGAACATTGCCTTATATTTTGCATTGATGGAAGTTGTTATTGTTGAAATTAGGTTCTGATTTCCAATCTTGGTATATTTATTAATCTAATTTTTGTTTTTGTTTTTTTCAGCCTGGTCACTTTAACAGTAACAAATCAAGATATTCAAATTGGTACTTGTCTTGAAGAGTTTTTACTTTATATCAGCTTAGCTGTAAATACATTTAATTGTTCTACTTTTGCCTTGCATTTTGCAGTAGAAGAATGGAGGAAGCTGTCATTATTGAACACCAACATAACACTCTGACAAAAGTAGCTGCATAGACATATCAGAAGAAGAAGAGAGGACCATAACTAAAGTATGATACAAAATTCATACTCTTTTTATTATTCTGAGCAGATATAATTTATATAAAGAACCTTGTCTTTCTTAGGCATGCAGCAGATAACTCATTAATCTATTTACCATTCATAAAGCAATTACCAATATTATTTTGTTACTAATATTATTTTGATTTTTCACTCTTATTTTTTAGGTTTTGTATTTCTTTAAATTCTTGCAAGATGAAGTCACTTAAAAAGTCCAAGAAGAAGAATTATGGAAAAGGTTATATATCTACTCAACATGAAGTCATCCAACCCCAACCTCTTCCTCATCTTATTCAACCCCAACTTACTCAACCTCAACTCACTTAATCTAAACCCCAACCTATTCCTCATCTCATTCAACCTCAAATCCAACCTATTCCTCATCTCACTCAATATCATACTCAACCTCAACCCCAACCTATTCCACATTCAAGTAGGCCTCAACTCACTCAACTCCGACCACAACCACAACCTATTCCACATCCAATTCGACCTCAACTCACTCGACCACCATCTAGATCTATATCCCAATCGCATTATTCTCAACCTCAACACAATCAACCTCAAAATCAACCTCGTCCTCAATCCACCCAATCTCACCCTTTACAAACTCAACCCCAACACAATCATCCTCAACCTCAACCTAATCAACCTCATCCTCAATCTCACCCTTTACAAACTCAACCCCAACACAATCAACCTCAACCTAATCAACCTCGTCCTCAATCCACCCAATCTCACCCTTTACAAACTCAACCCCAACACAATCAACCTCAACCTCAACCTAATCAACCTCGTCCTCAATCCACCCAATCTCACCCTTTACAAACTCAACCCCAACACAATCAACCTCAACCTAATCAACCTCAATCTCAAAATCAACCTCAATCTCGACCCATTCCTTCTCAACCCAATCAACCTCAATCACAACATCGATCTCGACCCATCCCTTCTCAATTTATGGTCGTTGAAGCCCCATCTTCATCTAGCCATGCTAGTGGAGACACCGTTGGAACTAGAATCCCAATAGTTCCCGAAGGTGATGGGTGAGTCTCTTACTCGTATATAATAGCTAATAAAAGATACTATATTTTATATGTAACATTACTTTCTCCATTTAAGTAATATTTGTTTTTTTTAAATGTCTCTTTTTCAGATTTGATCATCATAAATTGGTAGTTTCAGAAATTGCTCACATCATACGTACTCATTTGAATGAGGGAAAACCGTCATGGAAGAAATTATCAAAAGAGCAACGAGATTCTTTCTTTGATCTATTTAAGGTAATTAAATCTAAAGATGGGGCTTCATGTTAGAAGCATATTGAAATATTAAGTAATTGATTCATGTTTTTTTGATACAGCAAAAGTTTACATGGCCACCCGAGCACAAGGTTACAGTGCGTCGCAACTTTGAAAAAAGAAGTGCAGCTAAGATGTCTCAATTAATGCAAGATATTCGGAGAGATTTAGAGTATAGGCCGGAATGGATGGGATAGGAGGTGTGGAAGAAACTAACGGTACATTGAAATTCCTCCAAGTTCAAAAAAGTATCTGCAACAAATAAAAGAAATCGTTGTTCTATGGATGGTGCATCTCTTCACACTGGAGGATCTATTCCTCATCGTTTGCATTGGAAAAGAATGGTATTATAATTTTTCTTTATATTTCATAAATTAGTATTTATAATAAATGACATTATTATTTTGTAATTGATAGAAAAAGGAAAAGGGTGTCGATCCATCATTGACTGAATTTTATTTTCGCACTCATCGAAAAAAGGATCAAAGTTGAGTGGGTGTTCACGCTGAATCTGCATATGTAAGTACTCCAAATCAATTTCTTAAAGAATGAATCTTAGAAAGTGTAAACCATACCTTCATTTTTTCCTCTGTGTTTTGCAATTTACAATCAAATCAAATAAAAATATGTTGGGAAATTGGTTAGAGTTAATGTTAACAACGAGCAATTATGAGTTTCTCCAGTTAATGTTATGTGAATGAATTGCTATTTCATTTAGTTGAATTTTTATTATGACGATTAGCACTAATTTGGAATTGCCTGGTAAAATATTAATTACTTATTATGTTTTTTTAAATCTTCTTTCAGGAGGAATTTGAAAGGAAAAAGTTGATGATTTCTTCTGAAAATTCAACTGTTCCAGGAGAGGATGAAGTTGATAGTCAACCTACTGTTGAAATGTCGTCTGATTTGGATATATGGGTAGAGTCATTTGGAAAGAAGAAAGGGAGGGTATTCGGTCTTGGAACCATTGCCAAGACTCTTGTTCCATCGTCAACTCAACCAAGTCTTTCGAGTAACTCTCAAGAGGTTGATGATTTGAGAAGTCAAGTCCATGCTCTCAATGCATCATTACAAAGACAAGAACAAGAGAAGTTGGAGATGAAGCAACAATTGCAACGACAAGAAAAAGAGATGATTGAAACGAACAATAAACTTTCATTGTTAATGAATCATTTAGGATTTGCTGCATCTTCTTCTCATCCACCTCAAGCCAATAATGAAATTGATAATCAAAGTGAAGATGATGTTGATGAATCAGATGAAGACATTAGTGAACATATTAGTAGTGAATTTTGATTTGGATTACTTTTTCTTGTTAATTAGTTTGAAATTGAATTTTTTTTTCTTATTAATTTGGTTGGACAAGTGATAATTAGTAACTTGATTACGACATATTTAGTAATGTAACTCTAGAAGTACTTGTTATTGACTTTAAAAATTTGAATGTAATTAGTGTTGCATTGACTTATTCAAATAAGATTTTTATTTTTATATTATTGTTACTTTGATATTTAACATTAATTATACTATTTTAAATATGAATTAAACACAACTAAAAATAAAAACAAAAAACGTGAGGGAACTTACCTGCGAAATTACCTGCGGATTCTCAACTTGTTGCGACTTTACCTGCGAATTTAGCTGTTATACCTGCGACCTGTTCCTGCGACTTATTACTGCGACTTTTTCCTGCGACTTTTACCTGCGACCTTTTCCTGCGACGTTTTCCTGCGACATTACCTGCTAAATGAATTATTCACGAAGGTTTTAGCTGGAAATAGAAAATCGCAGGAAACGTGTTTCCTGCGAAAGTTTGGTCATAATCCGCAGGTAAATCCGCAGGAAAACTGAACATTTCTAGTAGTGATCGATTTCACTCAAAAACTCATAAAAATGTTCAAAGTTGAAAAACTCCCCAATTTCACTATAAAACCATGACAAAAGTTCCAAAAGAAAAAACTCACAAATTTCACTATAAAGACCATTTCAATAGTTTCAAGTCAAAATTATCACCAATTTGACTATAAGTACCATAACAAAAGTTGAAAGTCTAAAATCTCACCAATTTCACTATAAAGACCATTACACAACATCCAAGTCAAAAAATCACCAATTTCACAACAAAGACCATTATGAGAGTTCAGATTTTAAAAACTCACCAATTTCACTATAAAGGCCATTTACAATAGTTTCAAGTTAAAAAGCTCACCAATTTCACTATAAAGACCATTACAAAAGTTCCAAGTCAAAAAACTCACCAATTTCACTGTAAAAACCATAATAAAAGTTCCAAGTGAAAAAAACCCACCAATTTCACTAAAAAGACCATAACAAAAGTTCAAAGTGAAAAAACTCACAAATTTCATTCTATAAACAATAACAACAGTTCAAAGTTAAAAAAAATCATCAATTTCACTATAAAAACCAAAATAAAAGTTCAATGTTAAAAAGGTCATCGATTTCACTCAAAAACTCATAAAAATGTTCAAAGTTGAAAAACTCCCCAATTTCACTATAAAACCATGATAAAAGTTCTAAAAGAAAAAAACTCACCAATTTCACTGTAAAGGCCATTTCAGAACATCCAAGTCAAAAAATCACCAATTTCACAACAGTGACCATTACGAACGAGAGTACAGATTTTAAAAACTCACCAATTTCACTATAAAGACCATTACAAAAGTTCCAAGTCAAAAAACTCACCAATTTCACTATAAAAACCATAATAAAAGTTCCAAGTGAAAAAAAAACCACCGATTTCACTAAAAAGACCATAACAAAAGTTCAAAGTGAAAAAACTCACAAATTTCATTCTATAAACAATTACAACAGTTCAAAGTTAAAAAAAACTCATCAATTTCACTATAAAAACAAAAATAAAAGATTTAAGTTAAAAAAACTCTCCTATTTCCCAATTTCACTATAAAAATCAATGTAAAAGTTCAATGTTAAAAAGCTCATCGATTTCACTCCAAAACTCATAAAAATGTTCAAAGTTGAAAAACTCCCCAATTTCACTATAAAACCATGACAAAAGTTCCAAAAGAAAAAACTCACCAATTTCACTATAAAGACCATTTCAATGGTTTCAAGTCAAAATTATCTCCAATTTGACTATAAAGACCATAACAAAAGTTGAAAGTGAAAAACCTCACCAATTTCACTATAAAGGCCATTACAGAACATAAAAGTAAAAAAATCACCAATTTCACAACAAAGACCATTACGAACGAGAGTTCATATTTTAAAAACTCACCAATTTCACTATTTACAAAAGTTTCAAGTTAAAAACCTCACCAATTTCACTATAAAGACCATTATAAAAGTTCCAAGTCAAAAAACTCACCAATTTCACTATAAAAACCATAATAAAAGTTCCAAGTGAAAAAAAAACCCACCAATTTCACTAAAAAGACCAGAACAAAAGTTCAAAGTGAAAAAACTCACAAATTTCATTCTATAAACAATAACAACAGTTTAAAGTTAAAAAAACTCATCAATTTCACTATAAAAACCATAAAAAAGTTTCAAAGTCAAAAAATTTGCAATTTCACTATAAAAACAAAAATTAAAGATCTAAGTTAAAAAAACTCGCCTATTTCACAATTTCATTATAAAAACCAAAATAAAAGTTCAATGTTAAAAAGTTCATCGATTAGACTCAAAAACTCATAAAAATGTTCAAAGTTGAAAAACTCCCCAATTTCACTATAAAACCATGAAAAAAGTTCCAAAAGAAAAAACTCACCAATTTCACTATAAAGACCATTTCAATAGTTTCAAGTCAAAATTACCACCAATTTTACTATAAAGACCATAACAAATGTTGAAAGTGAAAAAACTCACCAATTTCACTATAAAGACCATTACATAACATCCATGTCAAAAAATCACCAATTTAACAACAAAGACCATTACGAGAGTTCAGATTTTAAAAACTCACCAATTTCACTATAAAGACCATTTACAAAAGTTTCAAGTTAAAAAGCTCACCAATTTCACTATAAACACCATTACAAAAGTTCCAAGTCAAAAAACTCACCAATTTCACTATAAAAACCATAATAAAAGTTCAAAATTAAAAACATATCAATTTCACTCTAAAAAAGATAACAAAACTTAAAAACTAAAAAACTCCTCAATTTCACTATATAGACCATAATAAAAGTTCCAAGTGAAAAAATTTCACCAATTTCACTTAAACGACCATTAAAAAGTTCAAAGTGAAAACACTCACCAATTTCTTTCTATAAACAATAACAACAGTTCAAATTTAAAAAAACTCACTAATTCCACTATAAAAACCATAACAAAATTTCCATGTAAAAAAATCCGCATTTTCACTATAAAAACCAAAATAAAAGATCTAAGTTAAACAACTCGCCTATTTCACAATTTCACTATAAAAACCAAAATAAAAGTTCAATGTTAAAAAGCTCATCGATTTCACTCAAAAACTCATGAAAATGTTCAAAGTTGAAAAACTCCCCAATTTCACTATAAAACCATGACAAAAGTTCCAAAAGAAAAAACTTACCAATTTAACTCTAAGAACCATTTCATTAGTTTCAAGTCAAAATTATCTCCAATTTGACTATAAAGACCATAACAAAAGTTGAAAGTGAAAAAACTCACCAATTTCACTATCAAGGCAATTACAGAACATCCAAGTCAAAAAATCACCAATTTCACAACAAAGACCATTACGAACGAGAGTTCAGATTTTAAAAACTCACCAATTTCACTATAAAGACCATTTACAAAAGTTTCAAGTTAAAAAGCTCACCAACTTCACTATAAATACCATTACAAAAGTTCCAAGTCAAAAAACATACCAATTTCACTATAAAAACCATAATAAAAGTTCCAAGTGAAAAAAAACCCACCAATTTCACTAAAAAGACCATAACAAAAGTTCAAAGTGAAAAAACTCACAAATTTCATTCTATAAACAATAACAACAGTTCAAAGTTAAAAAAACTCATCAATTTCACTATAAAAACCATAAAAAAGTTTCCAAGTCAAAAAATCAGTAATTTCACTATAAAAACAAAAATTAAAGATCTAAGTTAAAAAAAACTTGCCTATTTCACAATTTCATTATAAAAACCAAAATAAAAGTTCAATGTTAAAAAGCTCATCGATTTCACTCAAAAACTCATAAAAATGTTCAAAGTTGAAAAACTCCCCAATTTCACTATAAAACCATGACAAAAGTTCCAAAAGTAAAGACTCACCAATTTAACTATAAAGACCATTTCAATAGTTTCAAGTCAAAATTACCACCAATTTTAAGATAAAGACCATAACAAAAGTTGAAAGTGGAAAAACTCACCAATTTCACTATAAAGATCATTATAGAACATCCAAGTCAAAAAATCACCAATTTAACAACAAATATCATTACGAGAGTTCAGATTTTAAAAACTCACCAATTTCACTATAAAGACCATTTCACAAAAGTTTCAAGTCAAAAAATAAAAACCATAATAAAAATTCAAAATTAAAAACATATCAATTTCACTCTAAAAAAGATAACAAAACTTAAAAACTAAAAAACTCGTCAATTTCACTATATAGACCATAATAAAAGCTCCAAGCGAAAAAAAATCCACCAATTTCACTTATAAGACCATAAAAAAGTTCAAAGTGAAAACACTCACCAATTTCTTTCTATAAACTATAACAACAGTTCAAAGTTAAAAAACTCACCAATTTCACTATAAAAACCATAACAAAATTTCCATGTCAAAAAATAAGCATTTTCACTATAAAAACCAAAATAAAAGATCTAAGTTAAACAACTCGCCTATTTCACAATTTCACCATAAAAACCAAAATAAAAGTTCAATGTTAAAAAGGTCATCGATTTCACTCAAAAACTCATGAAAATGTTCAGAGTTGAAAACCTCCCCAATTTCACTATAAAACCATGACAAAAGTTCCAAAAGAAAAAACTCACCAATTTCACTATAAAGACCATTTCAATAGTTTCAAGTCAAAATTATCTCCAATTTGACTATAAAGACCATAACAAAAGTTGAAAGTGAAAAAACTCACCAATTTCACTATAAAGGCCACTAAAGAACATCCAAGTCAAAAAATCACCAATTTCACAACAAAGACCATTACGAACGAGAGTTCAGATTTTAAAAACTCACAAATTTCACTATAAAGACCATTTACAAAAGTTTCAAGTTAAAAAGCTCACCAATTTCACTATAAAGACCACAAAAGTTCCATGTCAAAAAACTCACCAATTTCACTATAAAAACCATAATAAAAGTTCAAAATTAAAAACGTATCAATTTCACTCTAAAAAGGATAACAAAACATAAAAACTAAAAAAACCTCTCAATTTCACTATATAGACCATAATAAATGTTCCAAGTGAAAAAAATTCACCAATTTCACTTAAAAGACCATAAAAAAGTTCAAAGTGAAAACACTCACCAATTTCATTCTTTAAACAATAACAATAGTTCAAAGTTAAAAAACTCATCAATTTCACTAAAAAAACATCAAAAAATTTCCAAGTCGAAAAATCAGCAATTTCACTATAAAAACCAAAATAAAAGATTTAAGTTAAACAACTCGCCTATTTCACAATTTCACTATTAAAACCAAAATAAAAGTTCAATGTTAAAAAGCTCTTCGATTTCACTCAAAAACTCATAAAAATGTTCAAAGTTGAAAAACTCCCCAATTTCACGATAAAACCATGACAAAAGATCCAAAAGAAAAAACTCACCAATTTCATTATAAAGACCATTTCAATAATTTCAAGTCAAAATTATCTCCAATTTGACTATAAAGACCATTAACAAAAGTTGAAAGTGAAAAAACTCTACAATATCACTATAAAGACCATTACATAACATCCATGTCAAAAAAATCAACAATTTCACAACAAAGACCATTACGAGAGTTCAGATATTAAAAACTCATCAATTTCACTATAAAGACCATTTACAAAAGTTTCGAGTTAAAAAGCTCACCAATTTCACTATAAAGACCATTACAAAAGTTCCAAGTCCAAAAACACACCAATTTCACTATAAAAACCATAATAAAAGTTCAAAATTAAAAACATATAAATTTCACTCTAAAAAGGATAACAAAACATATAAACTAAAAAAACTCCTCAATTTCACTATATAGACCATAATAAAAGTTCCAAGTGAAAAAAAATTCACCAATTTCACTTAAAAGACCATAAAAAAGTTCAAAGTGAAAACACTCACCAATTACATTCTATAAACAATAACAACAGTTCAAAGTTAAAAAAACTCGTCAATTTCACTATAAAAACCATAACAAATTTTCCAAGTCAAAAAATCGACAATTTCACTATAAAAACAAAAATAAAAGATCTAAGTTAAACAACTCGCCTATTTCACAATTTCCCTATAAAAACCAAAATAAAAGTTCAATGTTAAAAAGCTCATCGATTTCACTCAAAAACTCATAAAAATGTTCAAAGTTGAAAAACTCTCCAATTTCACTATAAAACCATGACAAAACTTCCAAAAGAAAAAACTCACCAATTTCACTATAAAGACCATTTCAATAGTTTCAAGTCAAAATTATCACCAATTTGACTATAAAGACCATAACAAACCACTACTGAACATCCAAGTCAAAAAATCACCAATTTCACAAAAAGACCATTACGAGAGTTTAGATTTTAAAATATCACCAATTTCACTATAAAGACCATTCACAAAAGTTTCGAGTTAAGAAGCTCACCAATTTCACTATAAAGACCATTACAAAAATTCCAAGTCCAAAAACACACCAATTTAACTATAAAAACCATTATAAAAGTTCTAAATTAAAAACATATCAATTTCACTCTAAAAAGGATAACAAAACATAAAAACTAAAAAAACTCCTCAATTTCACTATATAGACCATAATAAAAGTTCCAAGTGAAAAAAATTCACCAATTTCACTTAAGAGACCATAAAAAAGTTCAAAGTGAAAACACTCATCAATTTCATTCTTTAAACAATAACAATAGTTCAAAGTTAAAAAACTCACCAATTTCACAAAAAAAACATAAAAAAATTTCCATGTCAAAAAATCCGCATTTTCACTATAAAAACCAAAATAAAAGATCTAACTTAAACAACTCGCCTATTTCACAAATTCACTATAAAAACCAAAATAAAAGTTCAATGTTAAAAAGCTCTTCGATTTCACTCAAAAACTCATAAAAATGTTCAAAGTTGAAAAACTCCCCAATTTCACTATAAAACCATGACTAAACTTCCAAAAGAAAAAACTCACCAATTTCACTATAAAGACCATTTCAATAGTTTCAAGTCAAAATTATCACCAATTTGACTATAAAGACCATAACAAAAGTTGAAAGTGAAAAACTCACCAATTTAACTATAAAGACCATTACAGTACATCCAAGTCAAAAAATCACCAATTTCACAACAAAGACCATTACTAGAGTTTAGATTTTAAAAACTCACCAATTTCACTCTTAAAACCATTTACAAAAGTTTCGAGTAAAAAAGCTCACCAATTTTACTATAAAGACCTTTACAAAAGTTCCAAGTGAAAAAACTCACCAATTTCACTATAAAAACCATTATAAAAGTTCAAAATTAAAAACATATCAATTTCACTCTAAAAAGGATAACAAAACATAAAAACTAAAAAAACTTCTCAATTTCACTATATAAACCATAATAAAAGTTCCAAGTGAAACAAAATTCACCAATTTCACTTAAAAGAGCATAAAAAAGTTTAAAGTGAAAACACTCACCAATTTCATCCTATAAACAATAACAACTGTTCAAAGTTAAAAAACTCAACAATTTCCCAAAAAAAAACATAAAAAAATTTCCATGTCGAAAAATCAGCAATTTCACTATAAAAACCAAAATAAGAGATCTAAGTTAAACAACTCGCCTATTTCACAATTTCACTATAAAAACCAAAATAAAAGTTCAATGTTAAAAAGCTCATCGATTTCACTCAAAAACTCATAAAAATGTTCAAAGTTGAAAAACACCCCAATTTCACTATAAAACCATGACAAAAGATCCAAAAGAAAAAACTCACCAATTTCACTATAAAGACCATTTCAATAATTTCAAGTCAAAATTATCTCCAATTTGACTATAAAGACCATAACAAAAGTTGAAAGTGAAAAAACTCTACAATTTCACTATAAAGACCATTACAGAACATCCATGTCAAAAAAATCACCAATTTCACAACAAAGACCATTACGAGAGTTCAGATTTTAAAAACTCACCAATTTCACTATAAAGACCATTTACAAAAGTTTCGAGTTAAAAAGATCACCAATTTCACTATAATGACCATTACAAAAGTTCCAAGTCCAAAAACACACCAATTTCACTATAAAAACCATAATAAAAGTTCAAAATTAAAAACATATCAATTTCACTCTAAAAAGGATAACAAAACATATAAACTAAAAAAACTCCTCAATTTCACTATATAGACCATAATAAAAGTTCCAAGTGAAAAAAAATTCACCAATTTCACTTAAAAGACCATGAAAAAGTTCAAAGTGAAAACACTCACCAATTACATTCTATAAACAATAACAACAGTTCAAAGTTAAAAAAACTCGCCAATTTCACTATAAAAACCATCACAAATTTTCCAAGTCAAAAAATCGGCAATTTCACTATAAAAACAAAAATAAAAGATCTAAGTTAAACAACTCGCCTATTTCACAATTTCCCTATAAAAACCAAAATAAAAGTTCAATGTTAAAAAGCTCATCGATTTCACTCAAAAACTCATAAAAATGTTCAAAGTTGAAAACCTCCCCAATTTCACTATAAAACCATGACAAAACTTCCAAAAGAAAAAACTCACCAATTTCACTATAAAGACCATTTCAATAGTTTCAAGTCAAAATTATCACCAATTTGACTATAAAGACCATAACAAACCACTACAGAACATCCAAGTCAAAAAATCACCAATTTCACAAAAGGACCATTACGAGAGTTTAGATTTTAAAATATTACCAATTTCACTATAAAGACCATCCACAAAAGTATCGAGTTAAGAAGCTCACCAATTTCACTATAAAGACCATTACAAAAATTCCAAGTCCAAAAACACACCAATTTAACTATAAAAACCATTATAAAAGTTCAAAATTAAAAACATATCAATTTCACTCTAAAAAGGAAACAAAACATAAAAACTAAAAAAACTCCTCAATTTCACTATATAAACCATAATAAAAGTTCCAAGTGAAAAAAATTCACCAATTTCACTTAAAAGACCATAAAAAAGTTCAAAGTGAAAACACTCACCAATTTCATTCTTTAAACAATAACAATAGTTCAAAGTTAAAAAACTCACCAATTTAACAAAAAAACCATTTCAATAGACAATAGCAATAGACCATTTCAAAATTTCCAAGTCGAAAAATCAGCAATTTCACTATAAAAACCAAAATAAAAGATCTAAGTTAAACAACTCGCCTATTTCACAAATTCACTATAAAAACCAAAATAAAAGTTCAAAGTTAAAAAGCTCTTCGATTTCACTCAAAAACTCATAAAAATGTTCAAAGTTGAAAAACTCCCCAATTTCACTATAAAACCATGACTAAACTTCCAAAAGAAAAAACTCACCAATTTCACTATAAAGACCATTTCAATAGTTTCAAGTCAAAATTATCACCAATTTGACTATAAAGACCATAATAAAAGTTGAAAGTTAAAAAACTCACCAATTTCACTATAAAGACCATTACAGAACATCCAAGTCAAAAAATCACCAATTTCACAACAAAGACCATTACGAGAGTTTAGATTTTAAAAACTCACCAATTTCACTATAAAGACCATTTACAAAAGTTTCGAGTTAAAAAGCTCACCAATTTTACTATAAAGACCTTTACAAAAGTTCCATGGCAAAAAACTCACCAATTTCACTATAAAAACCATTATAAAAGTTCAAAATTAAAAACATATCAATTTCACTCTAAAAAGGATGACAAAACTTAAAAACTAAAAAACTCCTCAATTTCACTATATAGACCATACTAAAAGTTCCAAGTGAAAAAAAAATTCACCAATTTCACTTAAAAGACCATAAAAAAGTTCAAATTGAAAACAATCACCAATTTCATTCTATAAACAATAACAAAAGTTCAAAGTTAAAAAAACTCACCAATTTCACTATAAAAACCATAAGAAATTTTCCAAGTCAAAAAATCGGCAATTTCACTATAAAAACCAAAATAAAAAATCTAAGTTAAACAACTCGCCTATTTCACAATTTCAATATAAAAACCAAAATAAAAGTTCAATGTTAAAAAGCTCATCGATTTCACTCAAAAACTCATAAAAATATTCAAAGTTGAAAAACTCCCCAATTTCACTATAAAACCATGACAAAAGTTCCAAAAGAAAAAAACTCATCAATTTCACTATAAAGACCATTACAGAACATCCAAGTTAAAAAATCACCAATTTCACAACAAAGACCATTACGAGTGTTCAGATTTTAAAAACTCACCAATTTCACTATAAAGACCATTAACAAAAATTTCAAGTTAAAAAGTACACCAATTTCACTATAAAGACCATTACAAAAGTTCCAAGTCAAAAAACACATAAATTTCACTATAAAAACCATAATAAAAGTTCAAAATTAAAAACATATCAATTTCACTTTAAAAAGGATAAAAAAACTTAAAAACTAAAAAAACTCCTCAATTTCACTATATAAACCATAATAAAAGGTCAAAGTGAAAAACAATTCACTAATTTCACTTAAAAGAACATAAAAAAGTTCAAAGTGAAATAACTCACCAATTTCATTCTATAAACAATAACAACAGTTCAAAGTTAAAAAACTCACCAATTTCACTATAAAAACCATAACAAAATTTCCAAGTCAAAAAATCAGCAATTTCCCTATAAAAACCAAAATAAAATATCTAAGTTAAACAACTCGCCTATTTCACACTTTCACTATAAAAACCAAAATAAAAGTTCAATGTTAAAAAGCTCATCGATTTCACTCAAAAACTCATAAAAATGTTCAAAGTTGAAAAACTCCCCAATTTCACTATAAAACCATGACAAAAGTTCCAAAAGAAAAAACTCACCAATTTCACTATAAAGACCATTACAGAACAATTTCACTATAAAAATCATCAATTTCACAACAAAGACCATTACGAGAGTTCAGATTTTTTTAAAATCTCACCAATTTCACTATAAAGACCATTTACAAAAGTTTCGTGTTAAAAAGCTCGTCAATTTTACTATAAAGACCATTACAAAAGTTCCAAGTCAAAAAACATACCAATTTCACTATAAAAACAATAATGAAAGTTCAAAATTAAAAACATATCAGTTTCACTCTAAAAAGGATAACAAAACTTAAAAACTAAAAAACTCCTCAATTGCACTATATAGACCATAATAAAAGTTCCAAGCGAAAAAAAAATTCACCAATTTCACTTAAAAGACCATAAAAAAGTTCAAATTGAAAACAATCACCAATTTCATTCTATAAACAATAACAACAGTTCAAAGTTTAAAAAACTCACCAATTTCACTATAAAAACCATAACAAATTTTCCAAGTCAAAAAATCGGCAATTTCACTATAAAAACCAAAATAAAAGATCTAAGTTAAACAACTTGCCTATTTCACTATTTCACTATAAAAACCAAAATAAAAGTTCAATGTTAAATAGCTCATCGATTTCACTCAAAAACTCATAAAAATAAAGTTTAAAAACTCCCCAATTTCACTATAAAACCATGATAAAAGTTCCAAAAGAAAAAACTCACCAATTTCACTATAAAGAACATTACATAACATCCAAGTCAAAAAATCACCAATTTCACAACAAAGACCATTACGAGAGTTCAGATTTTAAAAACTCACCAATTTCACTATAAAGACCATTTACAAAAGTTTCAAGTTAAAAAGTTCACCAATTTCACTATAAAGACCATTACAAAAGTTCCAAGTCAAAAAACTCACAAATTTTACTATAAAAACCATAATAAAAGTTCAAAATTAAAAACATATCAATTTCACTCTAAAAAGGATAACAAAATTTAAAAACTAAAAAACTAAAAAACTCCTCAATTTCACTATATAGACCATAATAAAAGTTCCAAGTGAAAAAAAATTCACTAATTTCACTTAAAAGACCATAAAAAAGTTCAAAGTGAAAACACTCACCAATTACATTCTATAAACAATAACAACAGTTCAAAGTTAAAAAAACTCGCCAATTTCACTATAAAAACCATAACAAAATTTCCAAGTTAAAAAACGGCAATTTCACTATAAAAACATAAATAAAAGATCTAAGTTAAACAACTCGCCTATTTCACAATTTCACTATAAAAACCAAAATAAAAATCCAATGTTAAAAAGCTCATCGATTTCACTCAAAAACTCATAAAAATGTTCAAAGTTGAAAAACTCCCCAATTTCACTATAAAACCGTGACAGAAGTTCCTAAAGAAAAAACTCACCAATTTCACTATAAAGACCATTTCAAGAGTTTCAAGTCAAAATTATCTCCAATTTGACTATAAAGACCATAACAAAAGTTGAAAGTGAAAAAACTCTAGAATTTCACTATAAAGACCATTACAGAACATCCAAGTCAAAAAATCACCAATTTTACAACAAAGACCATTACGAGAGTTCAAATTTTAAAAACTCACCAATTTCACTATAAAGACCACTTACAAAAGTTTCGAGTTAAAAAGCTCACTAATTTCACTATAAAGACCATTACAAAAGTTCCAAGTCCAAAAAACACACCAATTTCACTATAAAAACCATAATAAAGTTCAAAATTAAAAACATATCAATTTCACTCTAAAAAGGATAACAAAACATATAAACTAAAAAAACTCCTCAATTTCACTATATAGACCATAATAAAAGTTCCAAGTGAAAAAAAATTCACCAATTTCACTTAAAAGACCATAAAAAAGTTCAAAGTGAAAACACTCACCAATTACATTCTATAAACAATAACAACAGTTCAAAGTTAAAAAACTCGCCAATTTCACTATAAAAACCATAACAAATTTTCCAAGTCAAAAAATCGGCAATTTCACTATAAAAACAAAAACAAAAGATCTAAGTTAAACAACTCGCCTATTTCACAATTTCACTATAAAAACCAAAATAAAAGTTCAATGATAAAAAGCTCATTGATTTCACTCAAAAACTCATAAAAATGTTCAAAGTTGAAAAACTCCCCAATTTCACTATAAAACCATGACAGAAGTACCTAAAGAAAAAACTCACCAATTTCACTATTAAACCTTGACAAAAGTTCCAAAAGAAAAAACTCACCAATTTCACTATAAAGACCATTACATAACATCCAAGTCAAAAAATCACCAATTTCACAACAAAGACCATTACGAGAGTTCAGATTTTAAAAACTCACCAATTTCACTATAAAGACCATTTACAAAAGTTTCAAGTTAAAAAGTTCACCAATTTCACTATAAAGACCATTACAAAAGTTCCAAGTCAAAAAACTCACAAATTTCACTATAAAAACCATAATAAAAGTTCAAAATAAAAAACATATCAATTTCACTCTAAAAAGGATAACAAAATTTAAAAACTAAAAAACTAAAAAACTCCTCAATTTCACTATATAGACCATAATAAAAGTTCCAAGTGCAAAAAATTCACTAATTTCACTTAAAAGACCATAAAAAAGTTCAAAGTGAAAACACTCACCAATTACATTCTATAAACAATAACAACAGTTCAAAGTTAAAAAACTCGCCAATTTCACTATAAAAACCATAACAAATTTTCCAAGTTAAAAAATCGGCAATTTCACTATAAAAACATAAATAAAAGATCTAAGTTAAACAACTCGCCTATTTCAGAATTTCACTATAAAAACCAAAATAAAAGTTCAATGTTAAAAAGCTCATCGATTTCACTCAAAAACTCATAAAAATGTTCAAAGTTGAAAAACTCCCCAATTTCACTATAAAACCATGACAGAAGTTCCTAAAGAAAAAACTCACCAATTTCACTATAAAGACCATTTCAACAGTTTCAGGTCAAAATTATCTCCAATTTGACTATAAAGACCATAACAAAAGTTGAAAGTGAAAAAACTCTAGAATTTCACTATAAAGACCATTACAGAACATCCAAGTCAAAAAATCACCAATTTTACAACAAAGACCATTACGAGAGTTCAGATTTTAAAAACTCACCAATTTCACTATAAAGACCATTTACAAAAGTTTCGAGTTAAAAAGCTCACCAATTTCACTATAAAGACCATTACAAAAGTTCCAAGTCCAAAAAACACACCAATTTCACTATAAAAACCACAATAAAGTTCAAAATTAAAAACATATCAATTTCACTCTAAAAAGGATAACAAAACATATAAACTAAAAAAACTCCTCAATTTCACTATATAGACCATAATAAAAGTTCCAAGTGAAAAAAAATTCACCAATTTCACTTAAAAGACCATAAAAAAGTTCAAAGTGAAAACACTCACCAATTACATTCTATAAACAATAACAACAGTTCAAAGTTTAAAAACTCGCCAATTTCACTATAAAAACCATAACAAATTTTCCAAGTCAAAAAATCGGCAATTTCACTATAAAAACAAAAATAAAAGATCTAAGTTAAACAACTCGCCTATTTCACAATTTCACTATAAAAACCAAAATAAAAGTTCAATGATAAACAGCTCATTGATTTCACTCAAAAACTCATAAAAATGTTCAAAGTTGAAAAACTCCCCAATTTCACTATAAAACCATGACAGAAGTACCTAAAGAAAAAACTCACCAATTTCACTATTAAACCTTGACAAAAGTTCCAAAAGAAAAAACTCACCAATTTCACTATAAAGACCATTACATAACATCCAAGTCAAAAAATCACCAATTTCACAACAAAGACCATTACGAGAGTTCAGATTTTAAAAACTCACCAATTTCACTATAAAGACCATTTACAAAAGTTTCAAGTTAAAAAGTTCACCAATTTCACTATAAAGACCATTACAAAAGTTCCAAGTCAAAAAACTCACAAATTTCACTATAAAAACCATAATAAAAGTTCAAAATAAAAAACATATCAATTTCACTCTAAAAAGGATAAAAAAATTTAAAAACTAAAAAACTAAAAAACTCCTCAATTTCACTATATAGACCATAATAAAAGTTCCAAGTGCAAAAAATTCACTAATTTCACTTAAAAGACCATAAAAAAGTTCAAAGTGAAAACACTCACCAATTACATTCTATAAACAATAACAACAGTTCAAAGTTAAAAAACTCGCCAATTTCACTATAAAAACCATAACAAATTTTCCAAGTTAAAAAATCGGCAATTTCACTATAAAAACATAAATAAAAGATCTAAGTTAAACAACTCGTCTATTTCACAATTTCACTATAAAAACCAAAATAAAAGTTCAATGTTAAAAAGCTCATCGATTTCACTCAAAAACTCATAAAAATGTTCAAAGTTGAAAAACTCCCCAATTTCACTATAAAACCATGACAGAAGTTCCTAAAGAAAAAACTCACCAATTTCACTATAAAGACCATTTCAACAGTTTCAGGTCAAAATTATCTCCAATTTGACTATAAAGACCATAACAAAAGTTGAAAGTGAAAAAACTCTAGAATTTCACTATAAAGACCATTACAGAACATCCAAGTCAAAAAATCACCAATTTTACAACAAAGACCATTACGAGAGTTCAGATTTTAAAAACTCACCAATTTCACTATAAAGACCATTTACAAAAGTTTCGAGTTAAAAAGCTCACCAATTTCACTATAAAAACCATTACAAAAGTTCCAAGTCCAAAAAACACACCAATTTCACTATAAAAACCACAATAAAGTTCAAATTTAAAAACATATCAATTTCACTCTAAAAAGGATAACAAAACATATAAACTAAAAAAACTCCTCAATTTCACTATATAGACCATAATAAAAGTTCCAAGTGAAAAAAAATTCACCAATTTCACTTAAAAGACCATAAAAAAGTTCAAAGTGAAAACACTCACCAATTACATTCTATAAACAATAACAACAGTTCAAAGTTAAAAAACTCGCCAATTTCACTATAAAAACCATAACAAATTTTCCAAGTCAAAAAATCGGCAATTTCACTATAAAAACAAAAATAAAAGATCTAAGTTAAACAACTCGCCTATTTCACAATTTCACTATAAAAACCAAAATAAAAGTTCAATGATAAAAAGCTCATTGATTTCACTCAAAAACTCATAACAATGTTCAAAGTTGAAAAACTCCCCAATTTCACTATAAAACCATGACAGAAGTACCTAAAGAAAAAACTCACCAATTTCACTATTAAACCTTGACAAAAGTTCCAAAAGAAAAAACTCACCAATTTCACTATAAAGACCATTACATAACATCCAAGTCAAAAAATCACCAATTTCACAACAAAGACCATTACGAGAGTTCAGATTTTAAAAACTCACCAATTTCACTATAAAGACCATTTACAAAAGTTTCAAGTTAAAAAGTTCACCAATTTCACTATAAAGACCATTACAAAAGTTCCAAGTCAAAAAACTCACAAATTTCACTATAAAAACCATAATAAAAGTTCAAAATAAAAAACATATCAATTTCACTCTAAAAAGGATAACAAAATTTAAAAACTAAAAAACTAAAAAACTCCTCAATTTCACTATATAGACCATAATAAAAGTTCCAAGTGCAAAAAATTCACTAATTTCACTTAAAAGACCATAAAAAAGTTCAAAGTGAAAACACTCACCAATTACATTCTATAAACAATAACAACAGTTCAAAGTTAAAAAACTCGCCAATTTCACTATAAAAACCATAACAAATTTTCCAAGTTAAAAAATCGGCAATTTCACTATAAAAACATAAATAAAAGATCTAAGTTAAACAACTCGCCTATTTCAGAATTTCACTATAAAAACCAAAATAAAAGTTCAATGTTAAAAAGCTCATCGATTTCACTCAAAAACTCATAAAAATGTTCAAAGTTGAAAAACTCCCCAATTTCACTATAAAACCATGACAGAAGTTCCTAAAGAAAAAACTCACCAATTTCACTATAAAGACCATTTCAACAGTTTCAGGTCAAAATTATCTCCAATTTGACTATAAAGACCATAACAAAAGTTGAAAGTGAAAAAACTCTAGAATTTCACTATAAAGACCATTACAGAACATCCAAGTCAAAAAATCACCAATTTTACAACAAAGACCATTACGAGAGTTCAGATTTTAAAAACTCACCAATTTCACTATAAAGACCATTTACAAAAGTTTCGAGTTAAAAAGCTCACCAATTTCACTATAAAGACCATTACAAAAGTTCCAAGTCCAAAAAACACACCAATTTCACTATAAAAACCACAATAAAGTTCAAAATTAAAAACATATCAATTTCACTCTAAAAAGGATAACAAAACATATAAACTAAAAAAACTCCTCAATTTCACTATATAGACCATAATAAAAGTTCCAAGTGAAAAAAAATTCACCAATTTCACTTAAAAGACCATAAAAAAGTTCAAAGTGAAAACACTCACCAATTACATTCTATAAACAATAACAACAGTTCAAAGTTTAAAAACTCGCCAATTTCACTATAAAAACCATAACAAATTTTCCAAGTCAAAAAATCGGCAATTTCACTATAAAAACAAAAATAAAAGATCTAAGTTAAACAACTCGCCTATTTCACAATTTCACTATAAAAACCAAAATAAAAGTTCAATGATAAACAGCTCATTGATTTCACTCAAAAACTCATAAAAATGTTCAAAGTTGAAAAACTCCCCAATTTCACTATAAAACCATGACAGAAGTACCTAAAGAAAAAACTCACCAATTTCACTATTAAACCTTGACAAAAGTTCCAAAAGAAAAAACTCACCAATTTCACTATAAAGACCATTACATAACATCCAAGTCAAAAAATCACCAATTTCACAACAAAGACCATTACGAGAGTTCAGATTTTAAAAACTCACCAATTTCACTATAAAGACCATTTACAAAAGTTTCAAGTTAAAAAGTTCACCAATTTCACTATAAAGACCATTACAAAAGTTCCAAGTCAAAAAACTCACAAATTTCACTATAAAAACCATAATAAAAGTTCAAAATAAAAAACATATCAATTTCACTCTAAAAAGGATAAAAAAATTTAAAAACTAAAAAACTAAAAAACTCCTCAATTTCACTATATAGACCATAATAAAAGTTCCAAGTGCAAAAAATTCACTAATTTCACTTAAAAGACCATAAAAAAGTTCAAAGTGAAAACACTCACCAATTACATTCTATAAACAATAACAACAGTTCAAAGTTAAAAAACTCGCCAATTTCACTATAAAAACCATAACAAATTTTCCAAGTTAAAAAATCGGCAATTTCACTATAAAAACATAAATAAAAGATCTAAGTTAAACAACTCGTCTATTTCACAATTTCACTATAAAAACCAAAATAAAAGTTCAATGTTAAAAAGCTCATCGATTTCACTCAAAAACTCATAAAAATGTTCAAAGTTGAAAAACTCCCCAATTTCACTATAAAACCATGACAGAAGTTCCTAAAGAAAAAACTCACCAATTTCACTATAAAGACCATTTCAACAGTTTCAGGTCAAAATTATCTCCAATTTGACTATAAAGACCATAACAAAAGTTGAAAGTGAAAAAACTCTAGAATTTCACTATAAAGACCATTACAGAACATCCAAGTCAAAAAATCACCAATTTTACAACAAAGACCATTACGAGAGTTCAGATTTTAAAAACTCACCAATTTCACTATAAAGACCATTTACAAAAGTTTCGAGTTAAAAAGCTCACCAATTTCACTATAAAAACCATTACAAAAGTTCCAAGTCCAAAAAACACACCAATTTCACTATAAAAACCACAATAAAGTTCAAATTTAAAAACATATCAATTTCACTCTAAAAAGGATAACAAAACATATAAACTAAAAAAACTCCTCAATTTCACTATATAGACCATAATAAAAGTTCCAAGTGAAAAAAAATTCACCAATTTCACTTAAAAGACCATAAAAAAGTTCAAAGTGAAAACACTCACCAATTACATTCTATAAACAATAACAACAGTTCAAAGTTAAAAAACTCGCCAATTTCACTATAAAAACCATAACAAATTTTCCAAGTCAAAAAATCGGCAATTTCACTATAAAAACAAAAATAAAAGATCTAAGTTAAACAACTCGCCTATTTCACAATTTCACTATAAAAACCAAAATAAAAGTTCAATGATAAAAAGCTCATTGATTTCACTCAAAAACTCATAACAATGTTCAAAGTTGAAAAACTCCCCAATTTCACTATAAAACCATGACAGAAGTACCTAAAGAAAAAACTCACCAATTTCACTATTAAACCTTGACAAAAGTTCCAAAAGAAAAAACTCACCAATTTCACTATAAAGACCATTACATAACATCCAAGTCAAAAAATCACCAATTTCACAACAAAGACCATTACGAGAGTTCAGATTTTAAAAACTCACCAATTTCACTATAAAGACCATTTACAAAAGTTTCAAGTTAAAAAGTTCACCAATTTCACTATAAAGACCATTACAAAAGTTCCAAGTCAAAAAACTCACAAATTTCACTATAAAAACCATAATAAAAGTTCAAAATAAAAAACATATCAATTTCACTCTAAAAAGGATAACAAAATTTAAAAACTAAAAAACTAAAAAACTCCTCAATTTCACTATATAGACCATAATAAAAGTTCCAAGTGCAAAAAATTCACTAATTTCACTTAAAAGACCATAAAAAAGTTCAAAGTGAAAACACTCACCAATTACATTCTATAAACAATAACAACAGTTCAAAGTTAAAAAACTCGCCAATTTCACTATAAAAACCATAACAAATTTTCCAAGTTAAAAAATCGGCAATTTCACTATAAAAACATAAATAAAAGATCTAAGTTAAACAACTCGCCTATTTCACAATTTCACTATAAAAACCAAAATAAAAGTTCAATGTTAAAAAGCTCATCGATTTCACTCAAAAACTCATAAAAATGTTCAAAGTTGAAAAACTCCCCAATTTCACTATAAAACCATGACAGAAGTTCCTAAAGAAAAAACTCACCAATTTCACTATAAAGACCATTTCAACAGTTTCAGGTCAAAATTATCTCCAATTTGACTATAAAGACCATAACAAAAGTTGAAAGTGAAAAAACTCTAGAATTTCACTATAAAGACCATTACAGAACATCCAAGTCAAAAAATCACCAATTTTACAACAAAGACCATTACGAGAGTTCAGATTTTAAAAACTCACCAATTTCACTATAAAGACCATTTACAAAAGTTTCGAGTTAAAAAGCTCACCAATTTCACTATAAAAACCATTACAAAAGTTCCAAGTCCAAAAAACACACCAATTTCACTATAAAAACCACAATAAAGTTCAAAATTAAAAACATATCAATTTCACTCTAAAAAGGATAACAAAACATATAAACTAAAAAAACTCCTCAATTTCACTATATAGACCATAATAAAAGTTCCAAGTGAAAAAAAATTCACCAATTTCACTTAAAAGACCATAAAAAAGTTCAAAGTGAAAACACTCACCAATTACATTCTATAAACAATAACAACAGTTCAAAGTTAAAAAACACGCCAATTTCACTATAAAAACCATAACAAATTTTCCAAGTCAAAAAATCGGCAATTTCACTATAAAAACAAAAATAAAAGATCTAAGTTAAACAACTCGCCTATTTCACAATTTCACTATAAAAACCAAAATAAAAGTTCAATGATAAAAAGCTCATTGATTTCACTCAAAAACTCATAAAAATGTTCAAAGTTGAAAAACTCCCCAATTTCACTATAAAACCATGACTGAAGTACCTAAAGAAAAAACTCACCAATTTCACTATTAAACCTTGACAAAAGTTCCAAAAGAAAAAACTCACCAATTTCACTATAAAGACCATTACATAACATCCAAGTCAAAAAATCACCAATTTCACAACAAAGACCATTACGAGAGTTCAGATTTTAAAAACTCACCAATTTCACTATAAAGACCATTTACAAAAGTTTCAAGTTAAAAAGTTCACCAATTTCACTATAAAGACCATTACAAAAGTTCCAAGTCAAAAAACTCACAAATTTCACTATAAAAACCATAATAAAAGTTCAAAATAAAAAACATATCAATTTCACTCTAAAAAGGATAACAAAATTTAAAAACTAAAAAACTAAAAAACTCCTCAATTTCACTATATAGACCATAATAAAAGTTCCAAGTGCAAAAAATTCACTAATTTCACTTAAAAGACCATAAAAAAGTTCAAAGTGAAAACACTCACCAATTACATTCTATAAGCAATAACAACAATTCAAAGTTAAAAAACTCGCCAATTTCACTATAAAAACCATAACAAATTTTCCAAGTTAAAAAATCGGCAATTTCACTATAAAAACATAAATAAAAGATCTAAGTTAAACAACTCGCCTATTTCACAATTTCACTATAAAAACCAAAATAAAAGTTCAATGTTAAAAAGCTCATCGATTTCACTCAAAAACTCATAAAAATGTTCAAAGTTGAAAAACTCCCCAATTTCACTATAAAACCATGACAGAAGTTCCTAAAGAAAAAACTCACCAATTTCACTATAAAGACCATTTCAACAGTTTCAGGTCAAAATTATCTCCAATTTGACTATAAAGACCATAACAAAAGTTGAAAGTGAAAAAACTCTAGAATTTCACTATAAAGACCATTACAGAACATCCAAGTCAAAAAATCACCAATTTTACAACAAAGACCATTACGAGAGTTCAAATTTTAAAAACTCACCAATTTCACTATAAAGACCATTTACAAAAGTTTCGAGTTAAAAAGCTCACCAATTTCACTATAAAGACCATTACAAAAGTTCCAAGTCCAAAAAACACACCAATTTCACTATAAAAACCATAATAAAGTTCAAAATTAAAAACATATCAATTTCACTCTAAAAAGGATAACAAAACATATAAACTAAAAAAACTCCTCAATTTCACTATATAGACCATAATAAAAGTTCCAAGTGAAAAAAAATTCACCAATTTCACTTAAAAGACCATAAAAAAGTTCAAAGTGAAAACACTCACCAATTACATTCTATAAACAATAACAACAGTTCAAAGTTTAAAAACTCGCCAATTTCACTATAAAAACCATAACAAATTTTCCAAGTCAAAAAATCGGCAATTTCACTATAAAAACAAAAATAAAAGATCTAAGTTAAACAACTCGCCTATTTCACAATTTCACTATAAAAACCAAAATAAAAGTTCAATGATAAAAAGCTCATTGATTTCACTCAAAAACTCATAACAATGTTCAAAGTTGAAAAACTCCCCAATTTCACTATAAAACCATGACAGAAGTACCTAAAGAAAAAACTCACCAATTTCACTATTAAACCTTGACAAAAGTTCCAAAAGAAAAAACTCACTAATTTCACTATAAAGACCATTACATAACATCCAAGTCAAAAAATCACCAATTTCACAACAAAGACCATTACGAGAGTTCAGATTTTAAAAACTCACCAATTTCACTATAAAGACCATTTACAAAAGTTTCAAGTTAAAAAGTTCACCAATTTCACTATAAAGACCATTACAAAAGTTCCAAGTCAAAAAACTCACAAATTTCACTATAAAAACCATAATAAAAGTTCAAAATAAAAAACATATCAATTTCACTCTAAAAAGGATAACAAAATTTAAAAACTAAAAAACTAAAAAACTCCTCAATTTCACTATATAGACCATAATAAAAGTTCCAAGTGCAAAAAATTCACTAATTTCACTTAAAAGACCATAAAAAAGTTCAAAGTGAAAACACTCACCAATTACATTCTATAAACAATAACAACAGTTCAAAGTTAAAAAACTCGCCAATTTCACTATAAAAACCATAACAAATTTTCCAAGTTAAAAAATCGGCAATTTCACTATAAAAACATAAATAAAAGATCTAAGTTAAACAACTCGCCTATTTCACAATTTCACTATAAAAACCAAAATAAAAGTTCAATGTTAAAAAGCTCATCGATTTCACTCAAAAACTCATAAAAATGTTCAAAGTTGAAAAACTCCCCAATTTCACTATAAAACCATGACAGAAGTTCCTAAAGAAAAAACTCACCAATTTCACTATAAAGACCATTTCAACAGTTTCAGGTCAAAATTATCTCCAATTTGACAATAAAGACCATAACAAAATTTGAAAGTGAAAAAACTCTAGAATTTCACTATAAAGACCATTACAGAACATCCTAGTCAAAAAATCACCAATTTTACAACAAAGACCATTACGAGAGTTCAGATTTTAAAAACTCACCAATTTCACTATAAAGACCATTTACAAAAGTTTCGAGTTAAAAAGCTCACCAATTTCACTATAAAGACCATTACAAAAGTTCCAAGTCCAAAAAACACACCAATTTCACTATAAAAACCATAATAAAGTTCAAAATTAAAAACATATCAATTTCACTCTAAAAAGGATAACAAAACATATAAACTAAAAAAACTCCTCAATTTCACTATATAGACCATAATAAAAGTTCTAAGTGAAAAAAAATTCACCAATTTCACTTAAAAGACCATAAAAAAGTTCAAAGTGAAAACACTCACCAATTACATTCTATAAACAATAACAACAGTTCAAAGTTAAAAAACTCGCCAATTTCACTATAAAAACCATAACAAATTTTCCAAGTCAAAAAATCGGCAATTTCACTATAAAAACAAAAATAAAAGATCTAAGTTAAACAACTCGCCTATTTCACAATTTCACTATAAAAACCAAAATAAAAGTTCAATGATAAAAAGCTCATCGATTTCACTCAAAAACTCATAAAAATGTTCAAAGTTGAAAAACTCCCCAATTTCACTATAAAACCATGACAGAAGTACCTAAAGAAAAAACTCACCAATTTCACTATTAAACCTTGACAAAAGTTCCAAAAGAAAAAACTCACCAATTTCACTATAAAGACCATTACATAACATCCAAGTAAAAAAATCACCAATTTCACAACAAAGACCATTACGAGAGTTCAGATTTTAAAAACTCACCAATTTCACTATAAAGACCATTTACAAAAGTTTCAAGTTAAAAAGTTCACCAATTTCACTATAAAGACCATTACAAAAGTTCCAAGTCAAAAAACTCACAAATTTCACTATAAAAACCATAATAAAAGTTCAAAATAAAAAACATATCAATTTCACTCTAAAAAGGATAACAAAATTTAAAAACTAAAAAACTAAAAAACTCCTCAATTTCACTATATAGACCATAATAAAAGTTCCAAGTGCAAAAAATTCACTAATTTCACTTAAAAGACCATAAAAAAGTTCAAAGTGAAAACACTCACCAATTACATTCTATAAACAATAACAACAGTTCAAAGTTAAAAAACTCGCCAATTTCACTATAAAAACCATAACAAATTTTCCAAGTTAAAAAATCGGCAATTTCACAATAAAAACATAAATAAAAGATCTAAGTTAAACAACTCGCCTATTTCACAATTTCACTATAAAAACCAAAATAAAAGTTCAATGTTAAAAAGCTCATCGATTTCACTCAAAAACTCATAAAAATGTTCAAAGTTGAAAAACTCCCCAATTTCACTATAAAACCATGACAGAAGTTCCTAAAGAAAAAACTCACCAATTTCACTATAAAGACCATTTCAACAGTTTCAGGTCAAAATTATCTCCAATTTGACTATAAAGACCATAACAAAAGTTGAAAGTGAAAAAACTCTAGAATTTCACTATAAAGACCATTACAGAACATCCAAGTCAAAAAATCACCAATTTTACAACAAAGACCATTACGAGAGTTCAGATTTTAAAAACTCACCAATTTCACTATAAAGACCATTTACAAAAGTTTCGAGTTAAAAAGCTCACCAGTTTCACTATAAAGACCATTACAAAAGTTCCAAGTCCAAAAAACACACCAATTTCACTATAAAAACCATAATAAAGTTCAAAATTAAAAACATATCAATTTCACTCTAAAAAGGATAACAAAACATATAAACTAAAAAACTCCTCAATTTCACTATATAGACCATAATAAAAGTTCCAAGTGAAAAAAAATTCACCAATTTCACTTAAAAGACCATAAAAAAGTTCAAAGTGAAAACACTCACCAATTACATTCTATAAACAATAACAACAGTTCAAAGTTAAAAAAACTCGCCAATTTCACTATAAAAACCATAACAAATTTTCCATGTCAAAAAATTGGCAATTTCACTATAAAAATAAATAAAAGATCTAAGTTAAACAACTCGCCTATTTCACAATTTCACTATAAAAACCAAAATAAAAGTGCAATGTTAAAAAGCTCATCGATTTCACTCAAAAACTCATAAAAATGTTCAAAGTTGAAAAACTCCCCAATTTAACTATAAAACCATGACAGAAGTTCCTAAAGAAAAAACTCACCAATTTCACTATAAAGACCATTTCAATAGTTTCAAGTCAAAATTATCTCCAATTTGACTATAAAGACCATAACAAAAGTTGAAAGTGAAAAAACTCACCAATTTCACTATAAAGACCATTACAGAACATCCAAGTCAAAAAATCACCAATTTCACAACAAAGACCATTACGAGACTTTAGATTTTAAAAACTCACCAATTTCAATATAAAGACCATTACAAAAGTTCCAAGTCCAAAAACACACCAATTTCACTATAAAAACCATAATAAAAGTTCAAAATTAAAAACATATCAATTTCACTCTAAAAAGGATAACAAAACATATAAACTAAAAGAACTCCTAAATTTCACTATTTAGACCATAATAAAGTTCCAAGTGAAAAAAAATTCACCAAATTCACTTAAAAGACCATAAAAAAGTTCAAAGTGAAAACACTCACCAATTACATTCTATAACCAATAACAACAGTTCAAAGTTAAAAAACTCGCCAATTTCACTATAAAAACCATAACAAATTTTCCAAATAAAAAAATCGGCAATTTTTCACTATAAAAACAAAAATAAAAATCTAAGTTAAACAACTCGCCTATTTCACAATTTCACTATAAAAACCAAAATAAAAGTTCAATGTTAAAATGTTTATCGATTTCACTCAAAAACTCATAAAAATGTTCAAAGTTGAAAAACTCTCCAATTTCACTATAAAACCATGACAGAAGTTCCTAAAGAAAAAACTCACGAATTTCACTATAAAGACCATTTCCATAGTTTCAAGTCAAAATTATCTCCATTTTGACTATAAAGACCATAACAAAAGTTGAAAGTGAAAAAACTCTACAATTTCACTATAAAGACCATTACAGAACATCCATGTCAAAAAATCACCAATTTCACAACAAAGACCATTACGAGAGTTCAGATTTTAAAAGCTCACCAATTTCACTATAAAGACCATTTACAAAAGTTTCGAGTTAAAAAGCTCACCATTTTCACTATAAAGACCATTACAAAAGTTCGAAGTCCAAAAACACCCCAATTTCACTATAAAAACCATAATAAAAGTTCAAAATTAAAAACATATCAATTTCACTCTAAAAAGGATAACAAAACATATAAACTCAATTTCACTATATAGACCATAATAAAAGTTCCAAGTGAAAAAAAATTCACTAATTTCACTTAAAAGACCATAAAAAAGTTCAAAGTGAAAACACTCACCAATTACATTCTATAACCAATAACAACAGTTCAAAGTTAAAAAAACTCGCCAATTTCACTATAAAAACCATAACAAATTTTCCAAGTCAAAAAATCAGCAATTTCACTATAAAAACAAAAATAAAAGATCTAAGTTAAACAACTCGCCTATTTCACAATTTCACTATAAAAACCAAAATAAAAGTTCAATGTTAAAAAGCTCATCGATTTCACTCAAAAACTCATAAAAATGTTCAAAGTTGAAAAACTCCCCAATTTCACTATAAAACCATGACAGAAGTTCCTAAAGAAAAAACTCGCCAATTTCACTATAAAGACCATTTCAACAGTTTCAAGTCAAAACTATCTCCAATTTGACTATAAAGACCATAACAAAAGTTGAAAGTGAAAAAACTCTAGAATTTCACTATAAAGACCATTACAGAACATCCAAGTCAAAAAATCACCAATTTTACAACAAAGACCATTACGAGAGTTCAGATTTTAAAAACTCACCAATTTCACTATAAAGACCATTTACAAAGGTTTCGAGTTAAAAAGCTCACCAATTTAACTATAAAGACCATTACAAAAGTTCCAAGTCCAAAAAACACACCAATTTCACTATAAAAACCATAATAAAGTTCAAAATTAAAAACATATCAATTTCACTCTAAAAAGGATAACAAAACATATAAACTAAAAAACTCCTCAATTTCACTATATAGACCATAATAAAAGTTCCAAGTGAAAAAAAATTCACCAATTTCACTTAAAAGACCATAAAAAAGTTCAAAGTGAAAACACTCACCAATTACATTCTATAAACAATAACAACAATTCAAAGTTAAAAAAACTCGCCAATTTCACTATAAAAATCATAACAAATTTTCCAAGTCAAAAAATCGGCAATTTCACTATAAAAAAAAAATAAAAGATCTAAGTTAAACAACTCGCCTATTTCACAATTTCACAATAAAAACCAAAATAAAAGTGCAATGTTAAAAAGCTCATCGATTTCACTCAAAAACTCATAAAAATGTTCAAAGTTGAAAAACTCCCCAATTTAACTATAAAACCATGACAGAAGTTCCTGAAGAAAAAACTCACCAATTTCACTATAAAGACCATTTCAATAGTTTCAAGTCAAAATTATCTCCAATTTGACTATAAAGACCATAACAAAAGTTGAAAGTGAAAAAACTCACCAATTTCACTATAAAGACCATTACAGAACATCCAAGTCAAAAAATCACCAATTTCACAACAAAGACCATTACGAGACTTTAGATTTTAAAAACTCACCAATTTCAATATAAAGACCATTACAAAAGTTCCAAGTCCAAAAACACACCAATTTCACTATAAAAACCATAATAAAAGTTCAAAATTAAAAACATATCAATTTCACTCTAAAAAGGATAACAAAACATATAAACTAAAAAAACTCCTAAATTTCACTATTTAGACCATAATAAAGTTCCAAGTGAAAAAAAATTCACCAAATTCACTTAAAAGACCATAAAAAAGTTCAAAGTGAAAACACTCACCAATTACATTCTATAACCAATAACAACAGTTCAAAGTTAAAAAACTCGCCAATTTCACTATAAAAACCATAACAAATTTTCCAAATCAAAAAATCGGCGATTTTTCACTATAAAACAAAAATAAAAATCTAAGTTAAACAACTCGCCTATTTCACAATTTCACTATAAAAACCAAAATAAAAGTTCAATGTTAAAATGTTTATCGATTTCACTCAAAAACTTTTAAAAATGTTCAAAGTTGAAAAACTCTCCAATTTCACTATAAAACCATGACAGAAGTTCCTAAAGAAAAAACTCACCAATTTCACTATAAAGACCATTTCAACAGTTTCAAGTCAAAACTATCTCCAATTTGACTATAAAGACCATAACAAAAGTTGAAAGTGAAAAAACTCTAGAATTTCACTATAAAGACCATTACAGAACATCCAAGTCAAAAAATCACTAATTTTACAACAAAGACCATTACGAGAGGTCAGATTTTAAAAACTCACCAATTTCACTATAAAGACCATTTACAAAGGTTTCGAGTTAAAAAGCTCACCAATTTAACTATAAAGACCATTACAAAAGTTCCAAGTCCAAAAAACACACCAATTTCACTATAAAAACCATAATAAAGTTCAAAATTAAAAACATATCAATTTCACTCTAAAAAGGATAACAAAACATATAAACTAAAAAACTCCTCAATTTCACTATATAGACCATAATAAAAGTTCCAAGTGAAAAAAAATTCACCAATTTCACTTAAAAGACCATAAAAAAGTTCAAAGTGAAAACACTCACCAATTACATTCTATAAACAATAACAACAATTCAAAGTTAAAAAAACTCGCCAATTTCACTATAAAAACCATAACAAATTTTCCAAGTCAAAAAATCGGCAATTTCACTATAAAAAAAAATAAAAGATCTAAGTTAAACAACTCGCCTATTTCACAATTTCACTATAAAAACCAAAATAAAAGTGCAATGTTAAAAAGCTCATCGATTTCACTCAAAAACTCATAAAAATGTTCAAAGTTGAAAAACTCCCCAATTTAACTATAAAACCATGACAGAAGTTCCTAAAGAAAAAACTCACCAATTTCACTATAAAGACCATTTCAATAGTTTCAAGTCAAAATTATCTCCAATTTGACTATAAAGACCATAACAAAAGTTGAAAGTGAAAAAACTCACCAATTTCACTATAAAGACCATTACAGAACATCCAAGTCAAAAAATCACCAATTTCACAACAAAGACCATTACGAGACTTTAGATTTTAAAAACTCACCAATTTCAATATAAAGACCATTACAAAAGTTCTGAGACAGCCTATGTCCCATTAGTGGAATTCTAATGAAACCTTATAAAAATACAGAAAAATTTGAAATTTTTAAAGGACAATACTTAATTATTTAAAAACATACTGTTTCACATACATATGCTTCAAATATATTTTACAGAGTTTGACACCGTTAAGACTAGCGGCCTTGCCACATAGATAAAACATAAAATAAAAGTACAGAAAGGAAACCAAAAAGAAAGCATACCAAAAGGGACCTCCTAAGTCCAACAAGACTGACACTTATACTGACTGTAGTAGTAGGGATGTGATTAGCGTTTGACAAAACACTAACAGCTCCCAATCTAGATGTTATAGTAACACATCTCCACGTCACTTCATATCCTTTCCTTCTGAGTTGTCGGGAAGTACGCAAGATTCGAGCTCATCGTCTGATCGTCATAAAATAATCCAAAATGCAAAACAAAAATGACACAGGGCTAAGATTCATGTACAAGTTTAAAAGTGGGAATGAATGTGTAAAATAATAATATATATGGAAACCATATTTATACAAACAAGCGTATCTTATACCCACAATTACATATACTTTATTTATTCTAATGCATCCCTGAACTATATGCTGACTCAGGCCACTAAACGCTGTCAATGATATCTATCCCATTTACCAAGATCAGATATCACTAGACCACATGCCACCAACGTACTCCCAATTACCAAGAGCTACGCCACCTAACTTCACATGGAGCCTAGGTGTTATAAGTCGATCGTCCCTGAGAATTCAGGCCAAGAACCTTGTCTTGCCTAGCATGCATAGATAATAATCCCCGTCGGGATTGCAGGCGACTGATCAACCTCGTGCGTCCCATACCGCACGGCGGTGGACTTACACATTCCTTAATGCAAGTCTATATGATCACTCACTCATCTTGTGGCAACTCTTAGCCATAAGTATTAAGTTAATAATGGGGAATTATCGTATCAACTTTTCAAGTTATACTTATTATCTAGATACTTAGGTTGAGTACCAAATCCATCCAATGTCTTGCCATATTTGATCTTTGTCCTTACATAATAAGTTCAGTTTGTATAATGGGTAATTGTATGGTTAACTTCCCAGGTAAGAGAGGTGGACTGTAAACGGCATAGTCGACCAAGTCTTTCCTTAGCCAGAACCCAACCAAATATAACTACTCATTGTATCCAACTTTCCTTATGTTAATGGGGATCAATTACTTAATATCTAGCAATGTTTTTCTCTCATTAACCGATTATTTCCTTAATCTATCAATCACAATCATTCAAGTATAAATAAAATAAACAATTATAAAATTAACCGAATAATGCAAGCACAATACAATACCAAATTGTCAAAGATTATTCCTATGATAATTAATTAAGGCCGGCGTAACCTCGCCTAGTGATTTGTGAAAATCATTATTTGAGAATAGGCTCTCCTTAATTATTTATCGCTAGTAGGGCTTAGGTCACCACTACACACATATATATTAAGTTATTTTACGCTAACCGTCCCAATCGTATACGAAATCTTGCCCCCACCTTTTGTTGAGTGTTGTTGAAAGTCCACAAGTGTTGTCTTCGATCTTTGCCAAGAACCGATTACTTATGAAAATGATTTGGGCAGAACTTTGACGTATAAAACTCCCTTGAAACTTTAGAAGAACTTTTACCACAAAATACTCTAAAGGTTACGAACCGATATCGTGGGAACTTCGATAACTAAAACTAATATTGCTATATGAAGAAATTAGAGAAGGAAAGAAGTAAAGAAGTAAGAAAGATGATTTGTGATTGAATGAATGAAAATGGGGTGGAAGAGACCCCTATTTATACTAGTTGTAAAATATTAAAATAACATAATTTATCATCTTTTGCCCATACCTTCCAACTTTTCAACTCTTGCTAGTAAATATGTCTCTATCAAATATTTACTAATCTTTCATCAATAGTGCTTTAGGTGTTCTAGTATGACTTTGTGAAAATAATTTATGACAAAGGTATGGGAGCTTGATTTCATGACATAATATTATGTAGGATATTAATAGAAAATGAGATATATATTTCTTTTATAAAAAGTAAAATGTTAATAATATTAATAATAATAAAAATAGTAAAAAGGATAGTTATTTGATATTTTTATTGTCTTAAGATTATTTTATTTATTAATTGGTTTATAGAGTAAAATGATAATATTCAAATAAAATAAAATCAATTAATAATAACAAAACAAGAACAACAATAATGATAATAATAATATGAATAATTAATTAACTTAAAGTTAAGGGTTTTAAGTACCAATTTAAATTTCAAAGTTTAGTTTATAAAATGAAACGATGATATTCAAATTGAAGAATAAAAGTAATAAATATAAAAAGTAATTAATTAATAAATTAATTATTATAAGTGTTAGTTTCAACATTTAATTTTTAATAACTAGCATTGTTAAAATCTCAAATCTAACTAGATATATTATTTAGTGTATGGAAAAATTAGGATGTTACATTACCACCCCCCTTAAAAGAAATTTCGTCCTCGAAATTTAGCGTACCTAAAACATATGTGGATACTTCTGACGCATGTCTTCTTCTCTTTCCCAAGTAGAATCACCAGTTACATCATCCCACACGACTCTAACCAATGGTATTTGCTTTCCACGAAGTTCTTTAATACGATGATCTAAGATCTTGACAGGTATAGCCTCATATTCCAAATTATCTCTAAGTTCCACAGTTTCAGGCTCAATGACATGTGAAGGGTCCGGATAATACTTCCTCAGTTGTGATACATGAAATACATCATGAAGATTAGACAAGTTTGGCGGCAAAGCAATGTGATACGCTACAGGTCCAATCCGCCGTAGAATTTGAAAAGGCCCGATAAACCTTGGTGTTAACTTCCTAGTTTTGATTGCTCGTGCAATTCCCGCCCTAGGAGTTACCCTAATGAACACGTGATCTCCTGCCTCGAACTCCAAAGGTCTTCTCCTCTTATCATTATAACTCTTTTGACGGTCCTGTGCTGCCTTCATTTTTTCTCTAATAAGTTTAACCTGATCTGTCGTTTGTTGCACGAATTCTGAACCCAATATTTTATTTTCTCCAACCTCATACCAACATAAAGGTGTACGACACTTTCTTCCGTATAATGCTTCATATGGAGCCATGCCGATACTTGAGTGAAAACTATTGTTGTAAGTAAACTCAATCAATGGTAAGAACTCGTCCCAACTTCCTTTGTGTTCAAGAGCACAAGCTCTCAACAAATCCTCTAACGATTGAATCGTCCTCTCAGACTGGCCATCCGTTTGGGGATGATAAGCTGAACTTAACCTCAGTTTTGTTCCTAACTCTAAATGCAACTGATGCCAAAAATTTGATGTGAATCTGGGATCTCTATCACTGACTATACTTGAAGGTATTCCATGCAATCTAACAATCTCCTTTACATATACCTGAGCTAGTCTCTCTAATTTAAACGTCTGGTTGATGGGAATGAAATGTGCACTCTTTGTCAACCTATCAATGATCACCCAAATTGCATCATGTTGTTTCTGAGTCTTAGGCAAAGCGGTTACAAAATCCATGGCTATTCCGTCCCACTTCCACTCTGGAATATCTAAAGGTTGTAGCAATCCGGCTGGCTTCTGATGTTCAATCTTTGCCTTCTGACATACCAAGCAACTTTGAACATATTCTGCTATATGTCTCTTCATTCCAACCCACCAAAACATTTTCTTCAAGTCTTGATACATCTTTGTGGCTCCTGGATGAAAACTCAACTTACTTTTGTGGCCCTCTTCCAAAATCAACTTTTGAATATCCTGATTTTGAGGTACACACAACCTTTCTTTAAACCTTAGGATTCCATCACTCCTTATGTTAAACTCTCCATTTTGACCATTTCTTATATTTTCCTTTATGCTCACTAGACGGTCATCAAGTTGTTGTTCATCTTTGATCCATTTCAGAAATTCATTAGACACGACAATAGCGCCTATGAATATACTTCCTTCATTGTGATGTACTCCTAAGTTTAAATCCACGAATTTGTCAATCAACTCTTCTTCCTTCAACATCATTGCAGATACATGAAGTTTCTTTCGACTCAAAGCGTCTGCTACAACATTGGCCTTTCCGGGATGATATTGCAACTCAAAATCATAGTCCTTCAAGAATTCCATCCAGCGCCTTTGTCTCATGTTTAAATCTTTCTGATCAAATAAATGCTTCAGGCTTTTGTGATCACTTAACACAGTGAACTTTGATCCATAAAGATAATGCCTCCAAATCTTTAAGGCAAACACAATTGCCGCTAACTCTAGGTCGTGAGTTGGGTAGTTCCTCTCATGCACCTTCAATTGTCTTGATGCATAAGCTATCACTTTCCTTTCTTGCATCAACACACACCCAAGACCTTGATATGACGCATCACAATACACATCAAAATTTCCTAATGGGTCTGGTAAGATGAGTATTGGTGATGAAGTCAATCTTTCCTTTAGCTTCTGAAAACTTTCTTCACACTCTTTAGTCCATTCAAAGTTTTTACCTTTCCTCGTTAACTGAGTCATGGGCAAAGCGATCTTTGAAAATCCTTCAATGAACCTCCGATAATATCCAGCTAGTCCAAGAAAACTTCGAATCTCGCCAACATTCTTTGGACTCTCCCACTTTGTTATTGCTTCGACTTTACTTGGGTCTACTGCAATACCTTCTTTACTAATTACATGACCAAGAAATTGTACCTCCTTCAACCAAAATTCACATTTCGAGAATTTCGCGTACAATTGAAGGTCCTTTAATATCTGTAGCACAATTCTCAAATGTTCTCTGTGCTCTACCTCATTCTTGGAATAAATCAGAATGTCATCAATGAAAACTACAACAAATTGATCTAAGTATGACCTAAAGATCCTATTCATGTAATCCATGAATACTGCTGGAGCATTAGTCAAACCAAATGGCATAACTAAGTACTCATAGTGTCCATAACGGGATCTAAAAGCTGTTTTTGGAATATCATCTTCCTTCACCCTGATCTGATGATATCCAGACTTCAAGTCAATCTTTGAGAATACTGATGCTCCTTTTAACTGATCCATCAAGTCGTCGATTCTAGGCAAAGGATACTTGTTTTTCACAGTGGCTTTATTGAGTTGTCTGTAATCCACACAAAGTCTAGAAGAACCATCCTTCTTCTTCACAAACAAGATTGGAGCTCCCCATGGCGATACACTTGGTCTAATAAATTCTTTCTCTAACATCTCGTCTAATTGTTTCTTTAACTCCGCAAGCTCTGAGGGTGACATTCGATAAGGAGATATAGAAATTGGTCCAGTTCCTGGAACCAAGTCTATAGAAAATTCCACTTCCCTAACCGGTGGTAAACCTGGAACTTCTTCTGGAAAGACTTCCGGGAATTCACAGACTACGGGAAAATTTTCCACACTAGGGGTTTCTCCTACTGACATGGAGAATAGCATCATAAAACTTTGAGTGAGGGTTTCAGCTTTGCTGATTTCTCCACTATCTTCTCCAAATGTAAAAATTTTCTCCTTGCATCTCAAGTTGACATCGTTGGCTGATAACCAATCCATTCCTAAGATGACATCTAGGTCTTGTAGCGGGAGTACCACAAGATCTACTAAGAATCTTCTATTTTCTAAGATTATTGGACAGTCTACACAGACTGAATAAGTTACCATTCTTTCTCCCGAGGGAGTTGTGATAGTCAACTTATAATCGTGATCAACAATTTCGAATCCCAAAAATTCAGCACAAGAGGTAGATATAAAAGAATGTGTAGCTCCTGAATCGAATAAAACTGATACCAACTTATCTCCAATTAAACACATACCTTGAATTAACCCAGCTGACTTTGAGATCTCAGCTCCTCTAATTGTAAATACTCTTCCTGTGGTTGGCTTATTTTGATTCTGAGGTCTCTGACCAACACTTGGGCCTCCATTTCTTGCTCTCCCTATGTTGTTATTGTTTATTAGGCCGCTCCTCTGGCCTGTTGGTTGACTTTGTCCTTGGGGACAATCTTTGAGAAAGTGGCCTTTCTGACCACAGCGAAAACAAGTTCCAATATTTCTATTTGGACAATCTTTGTTAAGATGTGCCCCTCCACAGCTGTAACACTTGAACATTAACCTTCTAGAATCCTGGTTATGATAAGGTGTAGGCCTTTGATATGGCCTACCCCCTCGTTGGATTCTTCCTCCGTGGCCTCGGTTAAAGTGGCCCTTGTGATTGTTGTTTTGGGTTGATCCTCCTGATCCATATTGATTCTTCCTATTGTCAATCCCTTCCAACTCCAGACACCTTTCTACTAGCTCACCAAAGCGCATAATATGCAGAGGTAAAACTGCCCTCTGGATATCATATTTCAATCCATCTTGATACTTTTCACACATCCATTCTTCCCTTGGATGCAAGCGGTAAAACTCAGAATACTTTAGCAAGGATTCAAACTTCCTAGTATATTCTCCCACCGTCATCACACCTTGACGTAGATTCTGAAATTCTCTCTCCTTCTCTTTCCTACATAACTTTGGAAAATACTTCCCCAAAAATTCTTCTTTGAACAAGGTCCAATTGATTTCTCTTCCTTCCTCTTCCAATAATCTATACTTTCCTCTCCACCAAGCTTCAGCATCGCCTGTCAGCATGAATGTTGCATAACCAACCCTTCTATTCTCTCTACAGTGAGTGAAAGAAAATATCTTCTCCATTTCTTGCAACCATTTCTCAGCACCCTCCGGATTAAAGTCACCACCAAACTGTGGTGGTTTTCCTTTCAGAAACGAGTTCAATCCTGTATCCTCATGCACCATTTCCCTTTGTTGTTGCTGAAAGAGTTGATGATCTCGAGTGATTTGCAGGATTTGAGCATTTTGTTGTGTTTGAACTAACACAGCTGCAGCAAGTTCACGAACATCTCGAGTGTCAGCTTGAGAGTTCGTTCCAGTTTGGGAATGATCTTCTCGTCCAATGGGAATGGTAGGTGCTCCTTCAGGAGTAACTTCATCACTCGCATTCCTACGTATACCTCTAGTAGTGCCTCTAGCAGCACTCCTACCACGCCTCGCACCTCTGACGTTCTGAACCATAACTTCCTGAAAAGGAATAGTTATTAGGTTCAATCATTCACAAGACATAAAGAACATAACAATTATGTATATTTATATCCCAATGAATGATTCATCGATAAGGATTTTTATCAAGTCTCCCACAGGCAAGGGATAATTGTGTCTAAAATGTTGAATTAATATCTTAAATATAACTAGAATTCAGGAAAACATAATCAACATTTAATGTATAAACAAAAATGTATCAATTTATTTAATAACAACGATTACAAAAATCGTGACCATGTCTCATTCAAAAACCTCTACTTGTAAACCAAGCTAAGACTAATAGTGGTAAAACTATAATTATCATTATTGCTACGAAATCTTTACCTAATTCTTCATGCTTGATGATACCAATAACAAACAAAATAATGACAAGAAGAGTGATGAATAAAAGAAAGGATTTAGCCATTTGAAAGGTATAGATAAATATTTAGGAATTGATATGAAAATAATGGATGGGTGTGAAGTATTTATAAAGTGAATTTTGTGAAGTGTCCGTTACGTTACCGTTGGGTTTGTGACCGTTGGGGAGGAAAAATAAAGTGTGCTAAATAAGTTTCCTAGACCATTATACTAGAAGGCTCTCAAGATGAAGACTCAATGCACAGAAGAAAAGTTATCATCCAGTTTGGAATCCAACTTGATACAGTCAGTATAATTCTAGACACTTACGGTCCGAGCTGAATCGACCAGCTCTGATACCATTAAATGAGACAGCCTATGTCCCATTAGTGGAATTCTAATGAAACCTTATAAAAATACAGAAAAATTTGAAATTTTTAAAGGACAATACTTAATTATTTAAAAACATACTGTTTCACATACATATGCTTCAAATATATTTTACAGAGTTTGACACCGTTAAGACTAGCGGCCTTGCCACATAGATAAAACATAAAATAAAAGTACAGAAAGGAAACCAAAAAGAAAGCATACCAAAAGGGACCTCCTAAGTCCAACAAGACTGACACTTATACTGACTGTAGTAGTAGGGATGTGATTAGCGTTTGACAAAACACTAACAGCTCCCAATCTAGATGTTATAGTAACACATCTCCACGTCACTTCATATCCTTTCCTTCTGAGTTGTCGGGAAGTACGCAAGATTCGAGCTCATCGTCTGATCGTCATAAAATAATCCAAAATGCAAAACAAAAATGACACAGGGCTAAGATTCATGTACAAGTTTAAAAGTGGGAATGAATGTGTAAAATAATAATATATATGGAAACCATATTTATACAAACAAGCGTATCTTATACCCACAATTACATATACTTTATTTATTCTAATGCATCCCTGAACTATATGCTGACTCAGGCCACTAAACGCTGTCAATGATATCTATCCCATTTACCAAGATCAGATATCACTAGACCACATGCCACCAACGTACTCCCAATTACCAAGAGCTACGCCACCTAACTTCACATGGAGCCTAGGTGTTATAAGTCGATCGTCCCTGAGAATTCAGGCCAAGAACCTTGTCTTGCCTAGCATGCATAGATAATAATCCCCGTCGGGATTGCAGGCGACTGATCAACCTCGTGCGTCCCATACCGCACGGCGGTGGACTTACACATTCCTTAATGCAAGTCTATATGATCACTCACTCATCTTGTGGCAACTCTTAGCCATAAGTATTAAGTTAATAATGGGGAATTATCGTATCAACTTTTCAAGTTATACTTATTATCTAGATACTTAGGTTGAGTACCAAATCCATCCAATGTCTTGCCATATTTGATCTTTGTCCTTACATAATAAGTTCAGTTTGTATAATGGGTAATTGTATGGTTAACTTCCCAGGTAAGAGAGGTGGACTGTAAACGGCATAGTCGACCAAGTCTTTCCTTAGCCAGAACCCAACCAAATATAACTACTCATTGTATCCAACTTTCCTTATGTTAATGGGGATCAATTACTTAATATCTAGCAATGTTTTTCTCTCATTAACCGATTATTTCCTTAATCTATCAATCACAATCATTCAAGTATAAATAAAATAAACAATTATAAAATTAACCGAATAATGCAAGCACAATACAATACCAAATTGTCAAAGATTATTCCTATGATAATTAATTAAGGCCGGCGTAACCTCGCCTAGTGATTTGTGAAAATCATTATTTGAGAATAGGCTCTCCTTAATTATTTATCGCTAGTAGGGCTTAGGTCACCACTACACACATATATATTAAGTTATTTTACGCTAACCGTCCCAATCGTATACGAAATCTTGCCCCCACCTTTTGTTGAGTGTTGTTGAAAGTCCACAAGTGTTGTCTTCGATCTTTGCCAAGAACCGATTACTTATGAAAATGATTTGGGCAGAACTTTGACGTATAAAACTCCCTTGAAACTTTAGAAGAACTTTTACCACAAAATACTCTAAAGGTTACGAACCGATATCGTGGGAACTTCGATAACTAAAACTAATATTGCTATATGAAGAAATTAGAGAAGGAAAGAAGTAAAGAAGTAAGAAAGATGATTTGTGATTGAATGAATGAAAATGGGGTGGAAGAGACCCCTATTTATACTAGTTGTAAAATATTAAAATAACATAATTTATCATCTTTTGCCCATACCTTCCAACTTTTCAACTCTTGCTAGTAAATATGTCTCTATCAAATATTTACTAATCTTTCATCAATAGTGCTTTAGGTGTTCTAGTATGACTTTGTGAAAATAATTTATGACAAAGGTATGGGAGCTTGATTTCATGACATAATATTATGTAGGATATTAATAGAAAATGAGATATATATTTCTTTTATAAAAAGTAAAATGTTAATAATATTAATAATAATAAAAATAGTAAAAAGGATAGTTATTTGATATTTTTATTGTCTTAAGATTATTTTATTTATTAATTGGTTTATAGAGTAAAATGATAATATTCAAATAAAATAAAATCAATTAATAATAACAAAACAAGAACAACAATAATGATAATAATAATATGAATAATTAATTAACTTAAAGTTAAGGGTTTTAAGTACCAATTTAAATTTCAAAGTTTAGTTTATAAAATGAAACGATGATATTCAAATTGAAGAATAAAAGTAATAAATATAAAAAGTAATTAATTAATAAATTAATTATTATAAGTGTTAGTTTCAACATTTAATTTTTAATAACTAGCATTGTTAAAATCTCAAATCTAACTAGATATATTATTTAGTGTATGGAAAAATTAGGATGTTACAAGTTCCAAGTCCAAAAACACACCAATTTCACTATAAAAACCATAATAAAAGTTAAAAATTAAAAACATATCAATTTCACTCTAAAAAGGATAACAAAACATATAAACTAAAAAAACTCCTAAATTTCACTATTTAGACCATAATAAAGTTCCAAGTGAAAAAAAATTCACCAAATTCACTTAAAAGACCATAAAAAAGTTCAAAGTGAAAACACTCACCAATTACATTCTATAGCCAATAACAACAATTCAAAGTTAAAAAACTCGCCAATTTCACTATAAAAACCATAACAAATTTTCCAAATCAAAAAATCGGCAATTTTTCACTATAAAAACAAAAATAAAAATCTAAGTTAAACAACTCGCCTATTTCACAATTTCACTATAAAAACCAAAATAAAAGTTCAATGTTAAAATGTTTATCGATTTCACTCAAAAACTCATAAAAATGTTCAAAGTTGAAAAACTCTCCAATTTCACTATAAAACCATGACAGAAGTTCCTAAAGAAAAAACTCACGAATTTCACTATAAAGACCATTTCCATAGTTTCAAGTCAAAATTATCTCCATTTTGACTATAAAGACCATAACAAAAGTTGAAAGTGAAAAAACTCTACAATTTCACTATAAAGACCATTACAGAACATCCAAGTCAAAAAATCACCAATTTCACAACAAAGACCATTACGAGAGTTCAGATTTTAAAAGCTCACCAATTTCACTATAAAGACCATTTACAAAAGTTTCGAGTTAAAAAGCTCACCATTTTCACTATAAAGACCATTACAAAAGTTCGAAGTCCAAAAACACCCCAATTTCACTATAAAAACCATAATAAAAGTTCAAAATTAAAAACATATCAATTTCACTCTAAAAAGGATAACAAAACATATAAACTCAATTTCACTATATAGACCATAATAAAAGTTCCAAGTGAAAAAAAATTCACTAATTTCACTTAAAAGACCATAAAAAAGTTCAAAGTGAAAACAATCACCAATTACATTCTATAACCAATAACAACAGTTCAAAGTTAAAAAAACTCGCCAATTTCACTATAAAAACCATAACAAATTTTCCAAGTCAAAAAATCAGCAATTTCACTATAAAAACAAAAATAAAAGATCTAAGTTAAACAACTCGCCTATTTCACAATTTCACAATAAAAACCAAAATAAAAGTGCAATGTTAAAAAGCTCATCGATTTCACTCAAAAACTCATAAAAATGTTCAAAGTTGAAAAACTCCCCAATTTAACTATAAAACCATGACAGAAGTTCCTGAAGAAAAAACTCACCAATTTCACTATAAAGACCATTTCAATAGTTTCAAGTCAAAATTATCTCCAATTTGACTATAAAGACCATAACAAAAGTTGAAAGTGAAAAAACTCACCAATTTCACTATAAAGACCATTACAGAACATCCAAGTCAAAAAATCACCAATTTCACAACAAAGACCATTACGAGACTTTAGATTTTAAAAACTCACCAATTTCAATATAAAGACCATTACAAAAGTTCCAAGTCCAAAAACACACCAATTTCACTATAAAAACCATAATAAAAGTTCAAAATTAAAAACATATCAATTTCACTCTAAAAAGGATAACAAAACATATAAACTAAAAAAACTCCTAAATTTCACTATTTAGACCATAATAAAGTTCCAAGTGAAAAAAAATTCACCAAATTCACTTAAAAGACCATAAAAAAGTTCAAAGTGAAAACACTCACCAATTACATTCTATAACCAATAACAACAGTTCAAAGTTAAAAAACTCGCCAATTTCACTATAAAAACCATAACAAATTTTCCAAATCAAAAAATCGGCGATTTTTCACTATAAAACAAAAATAAAAATCTAAGTTAAACAACTCGCCTATTTCACAATTTCACTATAAAAACCAAAATAAAAGTTCAATGTTAAAATGTTTATCGATTTCACTCAAAAACTTTTAAAAATGTTCAAAGTTGAAAAACTCTCCAATTTCACTATAAAACCATGACAGAAGTTCCTAAAGAAAAAACTCACCAATTTCACTATAAAGACCATTTCAACAGTTTCAAGTCAAAACTATCTCCAATTTGACTATAAAGACCATAACAAAAGTTGAAAGTGAAAAAACTCTAGAATTTCACTATAAAGACCATTACAGAACATCCAAGTCAAAAAATCACTAATTTTACAACAAAGACCATTACGAGAGGTCAGATTTTAAAAACTCACCAATTTCACTATAAAGACCATTTACAAAGGTTTCGAGTTAAAAAGCTCACCAATTTAACTATAAAGACCATTACAAAAGTTCCAAGTCCAAAAAACACACCAATTTCACTATAAAAACCATAATAAAGTTCAAAATTAAAAACATATCAATTTCACTCTAAAAAGGATAACAAAACATATAAACTAAAAAACTCCTCAATTTCACTATATAGACCATAATAAAAGTTCCAAGTGAAAAAAAATTCACCAATTTCACTTAAAAGACCATAAAAAAGTTCAAAGTGAAAACACTCACCAATTACATTCTATAAACAATAACAACAATTCAAAGTTAAAAAAACTCGCCAATTTCACTATAAAAACCATAACAAATTTTCCAAGTCAAAAAATCGGCAATTTCACTATAAAAAAAAATAAAAGATCTAAGTTAAACAACTCGCCTATTTCACAATTTCACTATAAAAACCAAAATAAAAGTGCAATGTTAAAAAGCTCATCGATTTCACTCAAAAACTCATAAAAATGTTCAAAGTTGAAAAACTCCCCAATTTAACTATAAAACCATGACAGAAGTTCCTAAAGAAAAAACTCACCAATTTCACTATAAAGACCATTTCAATAGTTTCAAGTCAAAATTATCTCCAATTTGACTATAAAGACCATAACAAAAGTTGAAAGTGAAAAAACTCACCAATTTCACTATAAAGACCATTACAGAACATCCAAGTCAAAAAATCACCAATTTCACAACAAAGACCATTACGAGACTTTAGATTTTAAAAACTCACCAATTTCAATATAAAGACCATTACAAAAGTTCCAAGTCCAAAAACACACCAATTTCACTATAAAAACCATAATAAAAGTTAAAAATTAAAAACATATCAATTTCACTCTAAAAAGGATAACAAAACATATAAACTAAAAAAACTCCTAAATTTCACTATTTAGACCATAATAAAGTTCCAAGTGAAAAAAAATTCACCAAATTCACTTAAAAGACCATAAAAAAGTTCAAAGTGAAAACACTCACCAATTACATTCTATAACCAATAACAACAGTTCAAAGTTAAAAAACTCGCCAATTTCACTATAAAAACCATAACAAATTTTCCAAATCAAAAAATCGGCAATTTTTCACTATAAAAACAAAAATAAAAATCTAAGTTAAACAACTCGCCTATTTCACAATTTCACTATAAAAACCAAAATAAAAGTTCAATGTTAAAATGTTTATCGATTTCACTCAAAAACTCATAAAAATGTTCAAAGTTGAAAAACTCTCCAATTTCACTATAAAACCATGACAGAAGTTCCTAAAGAAAAAACTCACGAATTTCACTATAAAGACCATTTCCATAGTTTCAAGTCAAAATTATCTCCATTTTGACTATAAAGACCATAACAAAAGTTGAAAGTGAAAAAACTCTACAATTTCACTATAAAGACCATTACAGAACATCCAAGTCAAAAAATCACCAATTTCACAACAAAGACCATTACGAGAGTTCAGATTTTAAAAGCTCACCAATTTCACTATAAAGACCATTTACAAAAGTTTCGAGTTAAAAAGCTCACCATTTTCACTATAAAGACCATTACAAAAGTTCGAAGTCCAAAAACACCCCAATTTCACTATAAAAACCATAATAAAAGTTCAAAATTAAAAACATATCAATTTCACTCTAAAAAGGATAACAAAACATATAAACTCAATTTCACTATATAGACCATAATAAAAGTTCCAAGTGAAAAAAAATTCACTAATTTCACTTAAAAGACCATAAAAAAGTTCAAAGTGAAAACAATCACCAATTACATTCTATAACCAATAACAACAGTTCAAAGTTAAAAAAACTCGCCAATTTCACTATAAAAACCATAACAAATTTTCCAAGTCAAAAAATCAGCAATTTCACTATAAAAACAAAAATAAAAGATCTAAGTTAAACAACTCGCCTATTTCACAATTTCACTATAAAAACCAAAATAAAAGTTCAATGTTAAAAAGCTCATCGATTTCACTCAAAAACTCATAAAAATGTTCAAAGTTGAAAAACTCCCCAATTTCACTATAAAACCATGACAGAAGTTCCTAAAGAAAAAACTCACCAATTTCACTATAATGACCATTTCAACAGTTTCAAGTCAAAACTATCTCCAATTTGACTATAAAGACCATAACAAAAGTTGAAAGTGAAAAAACTCTAGAATTTCACTATAAAGACCATTACAGAACATCCAAGTCAAAAAATCACCAATTTTACAACAAAGACCATTACGAGAGTTCAGATTTTAAAAACTCACCAATTTCACTATAAAGACCATTTACAAAGGTTTCGAGTTAAAAAGCTCACCAATTTAACTATAAAGACCATTACAAAAGTTCCAAGTCCAAAAAACACACCAATTTCACTATAAAAACCATAATAAAGTTCAAAATTAAAAACATATCAATTTCACTCTAAAAAGGATAACAAAACATATAAACTAAAAAACTCCTCAATTTCACTATATAGACCATAATAAAAGTTCCAAGTGAAAAAAAATTCACCAATTTCACTTAAAAGACCATAAAAAAGTTCAAAGTGAAAACACTCACCAATTACATTCTATAAACAATAACAACAATTCAAAGTTAAAAAAACTCGCCAATTTCACTATAAAAACCATAACAAATTTTCCAAGTCAAAAAATCGGCAATTTCACTATAAAAAAAAAATAAAAGATCTAAGTTAAACAACTCGCCTATTTCACAATTTCACAATAAAAACCAAAATAAAAGTGCAATGTTAAAAAGCTCATCGATTTCACTCAAAAACTCATAAAAATGTTCAAAGTTGAAAAACTCCCCAATTTAACTATAAAACCATGACAGAAGTTCCTGAAGAAAAAACTCACCAATTTCACTATAAAGACCATTTCAATAGTTTCAAGTCAAAATTATCTCCAATTTGACTATAAAGACCATAACAAAAGTTGAAAGTGAAAAAACTCACCAATTTCACTATAAAGACCATTACAGAACATCCAAGTCAAAAAATCACCAATTTCACAACAAAGACCATTACGAGACTTTAGATTTTAAAAACTCACCAATTTAACTATAAAGACCATTACAAAAGTTCCAAGTCCAAAAACACACCAATTTCACTATAAAAACCATAATAAAAGTTCAAAATTAAAAACATATCAATTTCACTCTAAAAAGCATAACAAAACATATAAACTAAAAAAAACTCCTCAATTTCACTATATAGACCATAATAAAGTTCCAAGTGAAAAAAAAATCACCAAATTCACTTAAAAGACCATAAAAAAGTTCAAAGTGAAAACACACACCAATTACATTCTATAACCAATAACAACATTTCAAAGTTAAAAAACTCGCCAATTTCACTATAAAAACCATAACAAATTTTCCAAATCAAAAAATCGGAAATTTCACTATTAAAACAAAAATAAAAATCTAAGTTAAACAACTCGCCTATTTCACAATTTCACAATAAAAACCAAAATAAAAGTTCAATGTTAAAATGTTTATCGATTTCACTCAAAAACTTTTAAAAATGTTCAAAGTTGAAAAACTCTCCAATTTCACTATAAAACCATGACAGAAGTTCCTAAAGAAAATACTCACGAATTTCACTATAAAGACCATTTCCATAGTTTCAAGTCAAAATTATCTCCATTTTGACTATAAAGACCATAACAAAAGTTGAAAGTGAAAAAACTCTACAATTTCACTATAAAGACCATTACAGAACATCCAAGTCAAAAAATCACCAATTTCACAACAAAGACCATTACGAGAGTTCAGATTTTAAAAGCTCACCAATTTCACTATAAAGACCATTTACAAAAGTTTCGAGTTAAAAAGCTCACCATTTTCACTATAAAGACCATTACAAAAGTTCGAAGTCCAAAAACACCCCAATTTCACTATAAAAACCATAATAAAAGTTCAAAATTAAAAACATATCAATTTCACTCTAAAAAGGATAACAAAACATATAAACTCAATTTCACTATATAGACCATAATAAAAGTTCCAAGTGAAAAAAAATTCACTAATTTCACTTAAAAGACCATAAAAAAGTTCAAAGTGAAAACACTCACCAATTACATTCTATAACCAATAACAACAGTTCAAAGTTAAAAAAACTCGCCAATTTCACTATAAAAACCATAACAAATTTTCCAAGTCAAAAAATAAGCAATTTCACTATAAAAACAAAAATAAAAGATCTAAGTTAAACAACTCGCCTATTTCACAATTTCACTATAAAAACCAAAATAAAAGTTCAATGTTAAAAAGCTCATCGATTTCACTCAAAAACTCATAAAAATGTTCAAAGTTGAAAAACTCCCCAATTTCACTATAAAACCATGACAGAAGTTCCTAAAGAAAAAACTCGCCAATTTCACTATAAAGACCATTTCAACAGTTTCAAGTCAAAACTATCTCCAATTTGACTATAAAGACCATAACAAAAGTTGAAAGTGAAAAAACTCTAGAATTTCACTATAAAGACCATTACAGAACATCCAAGTCAAAAAATCACTAATTTTACAACAAAGATCATTACGAGAGTTCAGATTTTAAAAACTCACCAATTTCACTATAAAGACCATTTACAAAGGTTTCGAGTTAAAAAGCTCACCAATTTAACTATAAAGACCATTACAAAAGTTCCAAGTCCAAAAAACACACCAATTTCACTATAAAAACCATAATAAAGTTCAAAATTAAAAACATATCAATTTCACTCTAAAAAGGATAACAAAACATATAAACTAAAAAACTCCTCAATTTCACTATATAGACCATAATAAAAGTTCCAAGTGAAAAAAAATTCACCAATTTCACTTAAAAGACCATAAAAAAGTTCAAAGTGAAAACACTCACCAATTACATTCTATAAACAATAACAACAATTCAAAGTTAAAAAAACTCGCCAATTTCACTATAAAAACCATAACAAATTTTCCAAGTCAAAAAATCGGCAATTTCACTATAAAAAAAAAAATAAAAGATCTAAGTTAAACAACTCGCCTATTTCACAATTTCACTATAAAAACCAAAATAAAAGTGCAATGTTAAAAAGCTCATCGATTTCAATCAAAAACTCATAAAAATGTTCAAAGTTGAAAAACTCCCCAATTTAACTATAAAACCATGACAGAAGTTCCTAAAGAAAAAACTCACCAATTTCACTATAAAGACCATTTCAATAGTTTCAAGTCAAAATTATCTCCAATTTGACTATAAAGACCATACAAAAGTTGAAAGTGAAAAAACTCACCAATTTCACTATAAAGACCATTACAGAACATCCAAGTCAAAAAATCACCAATTTCACAACAAAGACCATTACGAGACTTTAGATTTTAAAAACTCACCAATTTCAATATAAAGACCATTACAAAAGTTCCAAGTCCAAAAACACACCAATTTCACTATAAAAACCATAATAAAAGTTCAAAATTAAAAACATATCAATTTCACTCTAAAAAGGATAACAAAACATACAAACTAAAAAAACTCCTAAATTTCACTATTTAGACCATAATAAAGTTCCAAATGAAAAAAAATTCACCAAATTCACTTAAAAGACCATAAAAAAGTTCAAAGTGAAAACACTCACCAATTACATTCTATAACCAATAACAATAGTTCAAAGTTAAAAAACTCGCCAATTTCACTATAAAAACCATAACAAATTTTCCAAATCAAAAAATCGGCAATTTTTCACTATAAAAACAAAGATAAAAATCTAAGTTAAACAACTCGCCTATTTCACAATTTCACTATAAAAACCAAAATAAAAGTTCAATGTTAAAATGTTTATCGATTTCACTCAAAAACTCATAAAAATGTTCAAAGTTGAAAAACTCTCCAATTTCACTATAAAACCATGACAGAAGTTCCTAAAGAAAATACTCACGAATTTCACTATAAAGACCATTTCCATAGTTTCAAGTCAAAATTATCTCCATTTTGACTATAAAGACCATAACAAAAGTTGAAAGTGAAAAAATTCTACAATTTCACTATAAAGACCATTACAGAACATCCAAGTCAAAAACTCACCAATTTCACAACAAAGACCATTACGAGAGTTCAGATTTTAAAAACTCACCAATTTCACTATAAAGACCATTTACAAAAGTTTCGAGTTAAAAAGCTCACCATTTTCACTATAAAGACCATTACCAAAGTTCCAAGTCCAAAAACACAATAATTTCACTATAAAAACCATAATAAAAGTTCAAAATCAAAAACATATCAATTTTACTCTAAAAAGGATAACAAAACATATAAACCAAAAAAACTCCTCAATTTCACTATATAGACCATAATAAAGTTCCAAGTGAAAACAAATTCACCAATTTCACTTAAAAGACCATAAAAAAGTTCAAAGTGAAAACACTCACCAATTACATTCTATAACCAATAACAACAGTTCAAAGTTAAAAAATTCGCCAATTTCACTAAAAAAACCATAACAAATTTTCCAAATCAAAAAATCATCAATTTCACTATAAAAACAAAAATAAAAATCTAAGTTAAACAACTCGCCTATTTCACAATTTCACTATAAAAACCAAAATAAAAGTTCAATGTTAAAATGTTTTTCGATTTCACTCAAAAACTCATAAAAATGTTCAAAGTTTAAAAACTCTCCAATTTCACTATAAAACCATGACAGAAGTTCCTAAAGAAAAAACTCACGAATTTCACTATGAAGACCATTTCCATAGTTTCAAGTCAAAATTATCTCCATTTTGACTATAAAGACCATAACAAAAGTTGAAAGTGAAAAAACTCTACAATTTCACTATAAAGACCATTACAGAACATCCAAGTCAAAAAATCACCAATTTCACAACAAAGACCATTACGAGAGGTCAGATTTTAAAAACTCACCAATTTCACTATAAAGACCATTTACAAAAGTTTCGAGTTAAAAAGCTCACCATTTTCACTATAAAGACCATTACAAAAGTTCGAAGTCCAAAAACACCGCAATTTCACTATAAAAACCATAATAAAAGTTCAAAATTAAAAACATATCAATTTCACTCTAAAAGGGATAACAAAACATATAAACTCAATTTCACTATATAGACCATAATAAAAGTTCCAAGTGAAAAAAAATTCACTAATTTCACTTAAAAGACCATAAAAAAGTTCAAAGTGAAAACACTCACCAATTACATTCTATAACCAATAACAACAGTTCAAAGTTAAAAAACTCGCCAATTTCACTATAAAAACCATAACAAATTTTCCAAATCAAAAAATCGACAATTTCACTATAAAAACAAAAATAAAAGATCTAAGTTAAACGACTCGCCTATTTCACAATTTCACTGTAAAAACCAAAATAAAAGTTCAATGTTAAAATGTTTATCGATTTCACTCAAAAACTCATAAAAATGTTCAAAGTTGAAAAACTCTCCAATTTCACTATAAAACCATGACAGAAGTTCCTAAAGAAAAAACTCACCAATTTCACTATAAAGACCATTTTCATAGTTTCAAGTCAAAATTATCTCCATTTTGACTATAAAGACCATAACAAAAGTTGAACGTGAAAAAAACTCTACAATTTCACTATAAAGACCATTACAGAACATCCAAGTCAAAAAATCACCAATTTCACAACAAAGACCATTACGAGAGTTCAGATTTTAAAAACTCACCAATTTCACTATAAAGACCATTTACAAAAGTTTCGAGTTAAAAAGCTCACCATTTTCACTATAAAGACCCTTACAAAAGTTCCAAGTCCAAAAACACACCAATTTCACTATAAAAACCATAATAAAAGTTCAAAATTAAAAATATATCAATTTCACTCTAAAAAGGATAACAAAACATATAAACTAAAAAAACTCCTCAATTTCACTATATAGACCATAATAAAGTTCCAAGTGAAAAAAAATTCACCAATTTCACTTAAAAGACCATAAAAAAGTTCAAAGTGAAAACACTCACCAATTACATTCTATAACCAATAACAACAGTGCAAAGTTAAAAAACTCGCCAATTTCACTATAAAAACCATAACAAATTTTCCAAATCAAAAAATCGGAAATTTCACTATAAAAACAAAAATAAAAATATAAGTTAACCAACTCACCTATTTCACAATTTAACAATAAAAACCAAAATAAAAGTTCAATGTTAAAATGTTTATCGATTTCACTCAAAAACTCATAAAAATGTTCAAAGTTGAAAAACTCTCCAATTTCACTATAAAACCATGACAGAAGTTCCTAAAGAAAAAACTCACGAATTTCACTATAAAGACCATTTCCATAGTTTCAAGTCAAAATTATCTCCATTTTGACTATAAAGACCATAACAAAAGTTGAAAGTGAAAAAACTCTACAATTTCACTATAAAGACCATTACAGAACACCCAAGTCAAAAAATCACCAATTTTACAACAAAGACCATTACGAGAGTTCAGATTTTAAAAACTCACCAATTTCACTATAAAGACCATTTACAAAAGTTTCGAGTTAAAAAGCTCACCAATTTCACTATAAAGACCATTACAAAAGTTCCAAGTCCAAAAAACACACCAATTTCACTATAAAAACCATAATAAAGTTCAAAATTAAAAACATATCAATTTCACTCTAAAAAGGATAACAAAACATATAAACTAAAAAAACTCCTCAATTTCACTATATAGACCATAATAAAAGTTCCAAGTGAAAAAAAATTCACCAATTTCACTTAAAAGACCATAAAAAAGTTCAAAGTGAAAACACTCACCAATTTCATTCTATAAACAATAACAACAGTTCAAAGTTAAAAAACTCGCCAATTTCACTATAAAAACCATAACAAATTTTGCAAGTCAAAAAATCGGCAATTTCACAATAAAAACAAAAATAAAAGATCTAAGTTAAACAACTCGCCTATTTCACAATTTCACTATAAAAACCAAAATAAAAGTTCAATGTTAAAAAGCTCATCGATTTCACTCAAAAACTCATAAAAATGTTCAAAGTTGAAAAACTCCCCAATTTCACTATAAAACCATGACAGAAGTTCCTAAAGAAAAAACTCACCAATTTCACTATAAAGACCATTTCAATAGTTTCAAGTCAAAATTATCTCCAATTTGACTATAAAGACCATAACAAAAGTTGAAAGTGAAAAAACTCACCAATTTCACTATAAAGACCATTACAGAACATCCAAGTCAAAAAATCACCAATTTCACAACAAAGACCATTACGAGACTTTAGATTTTAAAAACTCACCAATTTCACTATAAAGACCTTTACAAAAGCTCCAAGTCCAAAAACACACCAATTTCACTATAAAAACCATAATAAAAGTTCAAAATTAAAAACATATCAATTTCACTCTAAAAAGCATAACAAAACATATAAACTAAAAAAAACTCCTCAATTTCACTATATAGACCATAATAAAGTTCCAAGTGGAAAAAAAATCACCAAATTCACTTAAAAGACCATAAAAAAGTTCAAAGTGAAAACACTCACCAATTACATTCTATAACCAATAACAACAGTTCAAAGTTAAAAAACTCGCCAATTACACTATAAAAACCATAACAAATTTTCCAAATCAAAAAATCGGAAATTTCACTATAAAAACAAAATTAAAAATATAAGTTAACCAACTCACCTATTTCACAATTTCACAATAAAAACCAAAATAAAAGTTCAATGTTAAAATGTTTATCGATTTCACTCAAAAACTCATAAAAATGTTCAAAGTTGAAAAACTCTCCAATTTCACTATAAAACCATGACAGAAGTTCCTAAAGAAAAAACTCACGAATTTCACTATAAAGACCATTTCCGTAGTTTCAAGTCAAAATTATCTCCATTTTGACTATAAAGACCATAACAAACGTTGAAAGTGAAAAAACTCTACAATTTCACTATAAAGACCATTACAGAACATCCAAGTCAAAAAATCACAACTTTTACAACAAAGACCATTACGAGAGTTCAGATTTTAAAAACTCACCAATTTCACTATAAAGACCATTTACAAAAGTTTCGAGTTAAAAAGCTCACCAATTTCACTATAAAGACAATTACAAAAGTTCCAAGTCCAAAAAACACACCAATTTCACTATAAAAACCATAATAAAGGTCAAAATTAAAAACATATCAATTTCACTCTAAAAAGGATAACAAAACATATAAACTAAAAAAACTCCTCAATTTCACTATATAGACCATAATAAAAGTTCCAAGTGAAAAAAAAATCACCAATTTCACTTAAAAGACCATAAAAAAGTTCAAACTGAAAACACTCACCAATTACATTCTATAAACAATAACAACAGTTCAAAGTAAAAAAACTCGCCAATTTCACTATAAAAACCATAACAAATTTTCCAAGTCAAAAAATCGGCAATATCACAATAAAAACAAAAATAAAAGATCTAAGTTAAACAACTAGCCTATTTCACAATTTCACTATAAAAACCAAAATAAAAGTTCAATGTTAAAAAGCTCATCGATTTCACTCAAAAACTCATAAAAATGTTCAAAGTTGAAAAACTCCCCAATTTCACTATAAAACCATGACAGAAGTTCCTAAAGAAAAAACTCACCAATTTTACTATAAAGACCATTTCAATAGTTTCAAGTCAAAATTATCTCCAATTCGATTATAAAGACCATAACAAAAGTTGAAAGTGTAAAAACTCACCAATTTCACTATAAAGACCATTACAAAACATCCAAGTCAAAAAATCACCAATTTCACAACAAAGACCATTACGAGACTTTAGATTTTAAAAACTCACCAATTTAACTATAAAGACCATTACAAAAGTTCCAAGTCCAAAAACACACCAATTTCACTATAAAAACCATAATAAAAGTTCAAAATTAAAAACATATCAATTTCACTCTAAAAAGCATAACAAAACATATAAACTAAAAAAAACTCCTCAATTTCACTATATAGACCATAATAAAGTTCCAAGTGAAAAAAAATCACCAAATTCACTTAAAAGACCATAAAAAAGTTCAAAGTGAAAACACACACCAATTACATTCTATAACCAATAACAACATTTCAAAGTTAAAAAACTCGCCAATTTCACTATAAAAACCATAACAAATTTTCCAAATCAAAAAATCGGAAATTTCACTATAAAAACAAAAATAAAAATATAAGTTAACCAACTCACCTATTTCACAATTTCACAATAAAAACCAAAATAAAAGTTCAATGTTAAAATGTTTATCGATTTCACTCAAAAACTCATAAAAATGTTCAAAGTTGAAAAACTCTCCAATTTCAATATAAAACCATGACAGAAGTTCCTAAAGAAAAAACTCACGAATTTCACTATAAAGACCATTTCCATAGTTTCAAGTCAAAATTATCTCCATTTTGACTATAAAGACCATAACAAAAGTTGAAAGTGAAAAAACTCTACAATTTCACTATAAAGACCATTACAGAACATCCAAGTCAAAAAATCACCAATTTCACAACAAAGACCATTACGAGACTTTAGATTTTAAAAACTCACCAATTTCACTATAAAGACCATTACAAAAGTTCCAAGTCCAAAAACTCGCCAATTTCACTATAAAAACCATAACAAATTTTCCAAGTCAAAAAATCGGCAATTTTAGAATAAAAACAAAAATAAAAGAACTAAGTTAAACAACTCGCCTATTTCACAATTTCACTATAAAAACCAAAATAAAAGTTCAATGTTAAAAAGCTCATCGATTTCACTCAAAAACTCATAAAAATGTTCAAAGTTGAAAAACTTCCCAATTTCACTATAAAACCATGACAGAAGTTCCTAAAGAAAAAACTCACCAATTTCACTATAAAGGCCATTTCAATAGTTACAAGTCAAAATTATCTCCAATTTGACTATAAAGACCATAACAAAAGTTGAAAGTGAAAAAACTCACCAATTTCACTATAAAGACCATTACAGAACATCCAAGTCAAAAAATCACCAATTTCACAACAAAGACCATTACGAGACTTTAGATTTTAAAAACTCACCAATTTCACTATAAAGACCATTACAAAAGTTCCAAGTCCAAAAACACACCAATTTCACTATAAAAACCATAATAAAAGTTCAAAATTAAAAACATATCAATTTCATTCTAAAAAGCATAACAAAACATATAAACTAAAAAAACTCCTCAATTTCACTATATAGACCATAATAAAGTTCACTAATAGTGTGATTAAAGTGGATGGTTATCAGGATATTGTAAAGCAGAGTTGGCAAAAAGTGTGTATGGGTAGACCTATGGCTCGTTTGTGGTACAAGTTGCTGAGATTGCAAGCTCCTCTTATCAAATTGAGCAAGAAGTTCTCTCACCTCCATATGTCCATTATTAAAGCCAGGACTGATCTTCTCAAAGCGCAGGAAGATTTAAGGGTGGACAGAATGAATGCAAGCAACATTGAGAAGGTGAGACAATTTACTGATGAAGTGATTTCTCTGCAGGACCTTAATGTTAACATGCTGAGACAGAGATCTAAATTGGACTGGCTTAGAGAAGGTGATTCAAATTCAGCTTTTTTCTATGCCTACCTCAATTCTAGAAATGCAGCTACTCATATCAATCAATTACAAGTGGATGGCACTTATATTCAGAGCTTACCTGACATTGAGAAGGAGGTATGTGACTTTTATACAAAGCTGTATGGGAGTCAAGCTCAGAGGGTGAATATGATTGATCTCATTGCTATGAGGGAGGGGCCACAGCTAACTATGTTGCAGAGAGCTGATCTCATTTCCCCTGTCACTATTGCTGAAATTCGTACTGCTATTAATGGGATTGGTGACCTTAAGAGCCCAGGCATTGATGGGTATGGTGGGAAATTTTTTAAGGCAAGTTGGAATATCATTGAGCAAGATGTTGTTGAAGCTGTTCAGGAATTCTTTGAGGAAAATGTGTTGTACAAAAGATTTAATGAAACTATTGTTACATTGATTCCTAAACATCCTGCTGCAAAAAGGATTAATGATTATAGGCCTATTGCAGGGTGCACAACTGTTTATAAAATCATATCTAAAATCCTCACTGCGCGACTTGGGAGAGTTTTGGGGACTATTATCAGTAAAACTCAGGCAGCTTTTGTTCCTGGCCAGAATATTCACTCTCATATTTTATTGGCAACGAAATTATTAAAAGATTACAATAGAAATAATGGTACGCCTAGATGCATGATCCAACTTGATATTCAAAAAGCATATGACATGGTTGACTGGGGTGCTCTTCGTAATATTCTCAATGAGATTGGGATGCCACAGAGATTTGTTGAATGGATCATGACTGCTGTTACTACAGTCTCTTACAGGTTTAATATCAATGGTAAGTTTTCTGATAAGGTGGTAGCAAGAAGGGGTATTAGACAAGGAGATCCTTTGTCCCCCCTCCTGTTTGTAATTATTATGGAGTACCTTAATAGGCTGCTGTTCAGAATGCAGAGGAATCCGGATTTCAATCACCATGTCAGATGCGAAAGGCTGCAGCTCACCCATCTTACTTTTGCTGATGATCTCCTGCTGTTTTCTAGAGGTGATATAGTTTCTATAGAGATTATGCAGCGCACCGTCAATAGTTTTTTGGATTCAACAGGTATGAAGGTTAACCCTACCAAGAGTAAAGTTTACTTTGGTAGTGTATCAGATTCTGTTAAACAATCAATTCTGAATTTTACTACTTACGACGAGGGGTCTCTCCCATTCAGATATCTTGGTGTCCCCGTGAGTAGTAAAAAGCTGTCTGTGGTCCATTATTTGCCGTTGATGGATAAACTGTTGAGTAGGATTACGCATTGGAGTTCTCGACTTCTTAGCTATGCCGGTAGATTACAGTTGATCAAATCTGTGTTGTATGCTATTACCTCATATTGGATGCAGTGTGTTTGCTTCCCTAAAACTGTGATTAGAAGAATCAATGCCATTTGTAGAACCTTTCTCTGGACAGGAGGTAACAGCAGTAGTCGAAAGAGTCTGATTGCGTGGGATAAGATTTGTAAACCTGCGGCAAAAGGAGGTTTGAATGTGCTGGATCTAGTGGTTTAGAATAGCATGTTTATGATGAAGTTACTCTGGAATATATCCATGAAAACCGATGATCTGTGGGTTCGGTGGATTCATGCTTATTACCTGAAGAATGAGGATGTTATGTATAGAATGGTTAAAAATTCAGATTCAATTATTTTTAAAACTATTCTGATGCAGAGGGAAAATATTGGCACTATGCAGAGGGTTTGGAATGAGATGGTGCAAGCAGGGAGATTCATTGGTAGGCGAGTGTATGCGAACTTATTGCCTGCCACACCTAAGGTTGCCTGGTCCAGGTTAATTCTCCACAATAGAGCTAGACCCCGTGCCATATATACTCTCTGGATGACCTGTCATGGAAAGCTAGCCACAAAAGTTAGATTGAATCGATTTGGCATGGTGGATAATAACCAATGTGTCTTCTGCCCTGCGGCGGAAACCATTGACCATCTATTTTTTGATTGTGCTACTTTGAGGAAGATTTGGGTTGAAATACTTCACTGGATTGGTATCCCTCACAATCCTGGGGATTGGACAGAGGAGCTAAACTGGATGTTGAATTGTTTTGGTGGTAAAGGTTGGAAAGCCGATCTTGTTAGATTAGCTCTGACTGAAACGGTACATGAGGTGTGGAGGTTTAGAAATGACACTTGTTTTAATAAGAGAAATGACAGTAGGAATTGTACAGATAGAATTATTAACAACATAGTCTATAGAGGGTGGTCGAGCCCTAAGCTTAGACCACATATAGCTCTTTTGATGGTTCAGTAGGTCTTTTGTTTGGGCTGGATTTTGATCGCCTTGTTTTGTTCTTGACTTTGGATTAATGATATTTTTGATTCAAAAAAAAAAAAGTTCCAAGTGAAAAAAAAATCACCAAATTCACTTAAAAGACCATAAAAAAGTTCAAAGTGAAAACACACACCAATTACATTCTATAACCAATAACAACAGTTCAAAGTTAAAAAACTCGCCAATTTCACTATAAAAACCATAACAAATTTTCCAAGTCAAAAAATCGGCAATTTCACAATAAAAACAAAAATAAAAGATCTAAGTTAAACAACTCGCCTATTTCACAATTTCACTATAAAAACCAAAATAAAAGTTCAATGTTAAAAAGCTCATCGATTTCACTCAAAAACTCATAAAAATGTTCAAAGTTGAAAAACTCCCCAATTTCATTATAAAACCATGACAGAAGTTCCTAAAGAAAAAACTCACCAATTTCACTATAAAGACCATTTCAATAGTTTCAAGTCAAAATTATCTCTAATTTGACTATAAAGACCATAACAAAAGTTGAAAGTGAAAAAACTCTAGAATTTCACTATAAAGACCATTACAGAACATCCATGTCAAAAAATCACAAATTTTACAACAAAGACCATTACGAGAGTTCAGATTTTAAAAACTCACCAATTTCACTATAAAGACCATTTACAAAAGTTTCGAGTTAAAAAGCTCACCAATTTCACTATAAAGACAATTACAAAAGTTCCAAGTCCAAAAAACACACCAATTTCACTATAAAAACCATAATAAAGTACAAAATTAAAAACATATCAATTTCACTCTAAAAAGGATAACAAAACATATAAACTAAAAAAACTCCTCAATTTCACTATATAGAATATAATAAAAGTTCCAAGTGAAAAAAAAATTCACCAATTTCACTTAAAAGACCATAAAAAAGTTCAAAGTGAAAACACTCACCAATTACATTCTATAAACAATAACAACAGTTCAAAGTAAAAAAACTCGCCAATTTCACTATAAAAACCATAACAAATTTTCCAAGTCAAAAAATCGGCAATTTCACAATAAAAACAAAAATAAAAGATCTTAGTTAAACAACTTGCCTATTTCACAATTTCACTATAAAAACCAAAATAAAAGTTCAATGTTAAAAAGCTCATCGATTTCACTCAAAAACTCATAAAAATGTTCAAAGTTGAAAAACTCCCCAATTTCACTATAAAACCATGACAAAAGTTCCTAAAGAAAAAACTCACCAATTTCACTATAAAGACCATTTCAATAGTTTCAAGTCAAAATTATCTCCAATTCGACTATAAAGACCATAACAAAAGTTGAAAGTGAAAAAACTCACCAATTTCACTATAAAGACCATTACAGAACATCCAAGTCAAAAAATCACCAATTTCACAACAAAGACCATTACGAGACTTTAGATTTTAAAAACTCACCAATTTCACTATAAAGACCATTACAAAAGTTCCAAGTCCAAAAACACACCAATTTCACTATAAAACCATAATAAAAGTTCAAAATTAAAAACATATCAATTTCACTCTAAAAAGGATAACAAAACATATAAACTAAAAAAACTCCTCAATTTCACTATATAGACCATAATAAAGTTCCAAGTGAAAAAAAATTCACCAAATTCACTTAAAAGACCATAAAAAAAGTTCAAAGTGAAAACACTCACCAATTACATTCTATAACCAATAACAACAGTTCAAAGTTAAAAAACTCGCCAATTTCACTATAAAAACCATAACAAATTTTCCAAATCAAAAAATCGGCAATTTCACTATAAAAACTAAAATAAAAATATAAGTTAACCAACTCATCTATTTCATAATTTCACAATAAAAACCAAAATAAAAGTTCAATGTTAAAATGTTTATCGATTTCACTCAAAAACTCATAAAAATGTTCAAAGTTGAAAAACTCTCCAATTTCACTATAAAACCATGACAGAAGTTCCTAAAGAAAAAACTCACGAATTTCAATATAAAGACCATTTCCATAGTTTCAAGTCAAAATTATCTCCAATTTGACTATAAAGACCATAACAAAAGTTGAAAGTGAAAAAACTCACCAATTTCACTATAAAGACCATTACAGAACATCCAAGTCAAAAAGTCACCAATTTCACAACAAAGACCATTACGAGAGTTCAGATTTTAAAAACTCACCAATTTCACTATAAAGACCATTTACAAAAGTTTCGAGTTAAAAAGCTCACTAATTTCACTATAAAGACCATTACAAAAGTTCCAAGTCCAAAAACACACCAATTTCACTATAAAAACCATAATAAAAGTTCAAAATTAAAAACATATCAATTTCACTCTAAAAAGGATAACAAAACATATAAACTAAAAAAACACCTCAATTTCACTATATAGACCATAATAAATTTCCAAGTGAAAAAAAATTCACCAATTTCACTTAAAAGACAATAAAAAAGCTCAAAGTCAAAACACTCACCAATTACATTCTATAAACAATAACAACAGTTCAAAGTTAAAAAAACTCGCCAATTTCACTATAAAAACCATAACAAATTTTCCAAGTCAAAAAATCGGCAATTTCACAATAAAAACAAAAATAAAAGATCTAAGTTAAACAACTCGCCTATTTCACAATTTCACTATAAAAACCAAAATAAAAGTTCAATATTAAAAAGCTCATCGATTTCGCTCAAAAACTCATAAAAATGTTCAAAGTTGAAAAACTTCCCAATTTCACTATAAAACCATGACAGAAGTTCCTAAAGAAAAAACTCACCAATTTCACTATAAAGACCATTTCAATAGTTTCAAGTCAAAATCATCTCCAATTTGACTATAAAGACCATAACAAAAGTTGAAAGTGAAAAAACTCTAGAATTTCACTATAAAGACCATTACAGAACATCCAAGTCAAAAAATCACCAATTTTACAACAAAGACCATTACGAGGGTTCAGATTTTAAAAACTCACCAATTTCACTATAAAGACCATTTACAAAAGTTTCGAGTTAAAAAGCTCACCAATTTCACTATAAAGACAATTACAAAAGTTCCAAGTCCAAAAAACACACCAATTTCACTATAAAAACCATAATAAAGTTCAAAATTAAAAACATATCAATTCACTCTAAAAAGGATAACAAAACATATAAACTAAAAAAACTCCTCAATATCACTATATAGACCATAATAAAAGTTCCAAGTGAAAAAAAAATTCACCAATTTCACTTAAAAGACCATAAAAAAGTTCAAAGTGAAAACACTCACCAATTACATTCTATAAACAATAACAACAGTTCAGAGTTAAAAAACTCGCCAATTTCACTATAAAAACCATAACAAATTTTCCAAGTCAAAAAATCGGCAATTTCACAATAAAAACAAAAATAAAAGATCTAAGTTAAACAACTCGCCTATTTCACAATTTCACTATAAAAACCAAAATAAAAGTTCAATGTTAAAAAGCTCATCGATTTCACTCAAAAACTCATAAAAATGTTCAAAGTTGAAAAACTCCCCAATTTCACTATAAAACCATGACAGAAGTTCCTAAAGAAAAAACTCACCAATTTCACTATAAAGACCATTTTAATAGTTTCAAGTCAAAATTATCTCCAATTTGACTATAAAGACCATAACAAAAGTTGAAAGTGAAAAAACTCACCAATTTCACTATATAGACCATTACAGAACATCCAAGTCAAAAAATCCCCAATTTCACAACAAAGACCATTACGAGACTTTAGATTTTAAAAACTCACCAATTTCACTATAAAGACCATTACAAAAGTTCCAAGTCCAAAAACACACCAATTTCACTATAAAAACCATAATAAAAGTTCAAAATTAAAAACATATCAATTTCACTCTAAAAAGCATAACAAAACATATAAACTAAAAAAACTCCTCAATTTCACTATATAGACCATAATAAAGTTCCAAGTGAAAAAAAATTCACCAAATTCACTTAAAAGACCATAAAAAAGTTCAAAGTGAAAACACTCACCAATTACATTCTATAACCAATAACAACAGTTCAAAGTTAAAAAACTCGCCAATTTCACTATAAAAACCATAACAAATTTTCCAAATCAAATAATCGGCAATTTCACTATAAAAACAAAAATAAAAATATAAGTTAACCAACTCACCTATTTCAAAATTTCACAATAAAAACCAAAATAAAAGTTCAATGTTAAAATGTTTATCGATTTCACTCAAAAACTCATAAATATGTTCAAAGTTGAAAAACTCTCCAATTTCACTATAAAACCATGACAGAAGTTCCTAAAGAAAAAACTCACGAATTTCACTATAAAGACCATTTCCATAGTTTCAAGTCAAAATTATCTCCATTTTGACTATAAAGACCATAACAAAAGTTGAAAGTGAAAAAACTCTACAATTTCACTATAAAGACCATTACAGAACATCCAAGTCAAAAAATCACCAATTTCACAACAAAGACCATTACGAGAGTTCAGATTTTAAAAACTCACCAATTTCACTATAAAGACCATTTACAAAAGTTTCGAGTTAAAAAGCTCACCATTTTCACTATAAAGACGATTACAAAAGTTCCAAGTCCAAAAACACACCAATTTCACTATAAAAACCATAATAAAAGTTCAAAATTAAAAACATATCAATTTCACTCTAAAAAGGATAACAAAACATATAAACTTAAAAAACACCTCAATTTCACTATATAGACCATAATAAAGTTCCAAGTGAAAAAAAATTCACCAATTTCACTTAAAAGACCATAAAAAAGTTTAAAGTCAAAACACTCACCAATTACATTCTATAAACAATAACAACAGTTCAAAGTTAAAAAACTCGCCAATTTCACTATAAAAACCATAACAAATTTTCCAAGTCAAAAAATCGGCAATTTCACAATAAAAACAAAAATAAAAGATCTAAGTTAAACAACTCGCCTATTTCACAATTTCACTATAAAAACCAAAATAAAAGTTCAATGTTAAAAAGCTCATCGATTTCGCTCAAAAACTCATAAAAATGTTCAAAGTTGAAAAACTCCCCAATTTCACTATAAAACCATGACAGAAGTTCCTAAAGAAAAAACTCACCAATTTCACTATAAAGACCATTTCCATAGTTTCAAGTCAAAATTATCTCCATTTTGACTATAAAGACTATAACAAAAGTTGAAAGTGAAAAAACTCTACAATTTCACTATAAAGACCATTAAAGAACATCCAAGTCAAAAAATCAACAATTTCACAACAAAGACCATTACGAGATGAGAGATTTTAAAAACTCACCAATTTCACTATAAAGACCATTTACAAAAGTTTCGAGTTAAAAAGCTCACCATTTTCACTATAAAGACCATCACAAAAGTTCCAAGTCCAAAAACACACCAATTTCACTATAAAAACCATAATAAAAATTCAAAATTAAAAACATATCAATTTTACTCTAAAAAGGATAACAAAACATATAAACTAAAAAAACTCCTCAATTTCACTATATAGACCATAATAAAGTTCCAAGTGAAAAAAATTCACCAATTTCACTTAAAAGACAATAAAAAAGTTCAAAGTGAAAACACTCACCAATTACATTCTATAACCAATAACAACAGTTAAAAGTTAAAAAACTCGCCAATTTCACTATAAAAACCATAACAAATTTTCCAAGTCAAAAAATCGGCCATTTCACTATAAAAACAAAAATAAAAGATCTAAGTTAAACAACTCGCCTATTTCACATTTTCAGTATAAAAACCAAAATAAAAGTTCAATGTTAAAAAGCTCTTCGATTTCACTCAAAAACTCATAGAAATGTTCAAAGTTGAAAAACTCCCCAATTTCACTATAAAACCATGACAAAACTTCCAAAAGAAAAAACACACCAATTTCACTATAAAGACCATTTCAATAGTTTCAAGTTAAAATTATCACCAATCTGACTATAAAGACCATAACAAAAGTTGAAAGTGAAAAAACTCACCAATTTCACTATAAAGACCATTACAGAACATCCAAGTAAAAAAATCACCAATTTCACAACAAAGACCATTACGAGAGTTTAGATTTTAAAAACACACCAATTTCACTATAAAGACCATTTACAAAAGTTTCGAGTTAAAAAACTCACCAATTTCACTATAAAGACCATTACAAAAGTTCCAAGTCCAAAAACACACCAATTTCACTATAAAAACCATAATAAAAGTTCAAAATTAAAAACATATCAATTTCACTCTAAAAAGGATAACAAAACATATAAACTAAAAAAACTCCTCAATTTCACTATATAGACCATAATAAAAGTTCCAAGTGAAAAAAAATTCACCAATTTCACTTAAAAGACCATAAAAAACTTCAAAGTGAAAACACTCAGCAATTTCATTATATAAACAATAACAACAGTTCAAAGTTAAATAACTCACCAATTTCACTATAAAAACCACACAAAAATTTCCAAGTCGAAAAATCAGCAATTTCACTATAAAAACCAAAATAAAAGATCTAAGTTAAACAACTCGCCTATTTCACAATTTCAGTATAAAAACCAAAATAAAAGTTCAATGTTAAAAAGCTCATCGATTTCACTCAAAAACTCATAAAAATGTCCAAAGTTGAAAAACTCCCCAATTTCACTATAAAACCATGACAGAAGTTCCAAAAGAAAATACTCACCAATTTCACTAAAAAGACCATTTCAATAGTTTCAAGTCAAAATTATCTCCAATTTGACTAAAAAAGACCATAACAAAAGTTGAAAGTGAAAAAATTCACCAATTTCACTAAAAGACCATTACAGAACATCCAAGTCAAAAAATCACCAATTTCTCAACAAAGACCATTACTAGAGTTCAGATTTTAAAAACTCACCAATTTCACTATAAAGACCATTTACAAAAGTTTCGAGTTAAGAAGCTCACCAATTTCACTATAAAGACCATTACAAAAGTTCCAAGTCCAAAAACACACCAATTTCACTATAAAAACCATCATAAAAGTTCAAAATTAAAAACATATCAATTTCACTCTAAAAAGGATAACAAAACATAAAAACCAAAAAACCAAAAAAAAACTCCTCAATTTCACTATGTAGACCATAATAAAAGTTCCAAGTGAAAAAAATTCACCAATTTCACTTAAAAGACCATAAAAAAGTTCAAAGTGAAAACACTCACCAATTTCATTCTTTAAACAATAACAATAGTTCAAAGTTAAAAAACTCACCAATTTCACAAAAAAAACATAAAAAAATTTCCAAGTCGAAAAATCAACAAATTCACTATAAAAACCAAAATAAAATATCTAAGTTAAACAACTCGCCTATTTCACAATTTCACTAAAAAAACCAAAATAAAAGTTCAATGTTAAAAAGCTCTTCGATTTCACTCAAAAACTCATAAAAATGTTCAAAGTTGAAAAACTCCCCAATTTCACTATAAAACCATGACAAAACTTCCAAAAGAAAAAACACACCAATTTCACTATAAAGACCATTTCAATAGTTTCAAGTCAAAATTATCACCAATCTGACTATAAAGACCATAACAAAAGTTGAAAGTGAAAAAACTCACCAATTTCACTGTAAAGACCATTACAGAACATCCAAGTCAAACAATCACCAATTTCACAACAAAGACAATTACGAGAGTTTAGATTTTAAAAACTCACCAATTTCACTATAAAGACCATTTACAAAAGTTTCAAGTTAAAAAGCTCACCAATTTCACTATAAAGACCATTACAAAAGTTTCAAGTCCAAAAACACACCAATTTCACTATAAAAACCATAATAAAAGTTCAAAATTAAAAACATATCAATTTCACTCTAAAAAGGATAACAAAACATATAAACTAAAAAAACTCCTCAATTTCACTATATAGACCATAATAAAAGTTCCAAATGAAAAAAAATTCACTAATTTCACTTAAAAGATAATATAAAAGTTCAAAGTGAAAACACTCACCAATTTCATTCTATAAACAAAAACAATAGTTCAAAGTTAAATAACTCGCCAATTTCACTATAAAAACCATAACAAAATTTCCAAGTCGAAAAATCTGCAATTTCACTATAAAAACCAAAATAAAAGATCTAAGTTAAACAACTCGCCTATTTCACAATTTCACTATAAAAACCAAAATAAAAGTTCAATGTTAAATAGCTCATAGATTTCACTCACAAACTCATAAAAATGTCCAAAGTTGAAAAACTCCCCAATTTCACTATAAAACCATGACAGAACTTCCAAAAGAAAAAACTCACCAATTTCACTAAAAAGACCATTTCAATAGTTTCAAGTCAAAATTATCTCCAATTTGACTATAAAGACCATAACAGAAGTTGAAAGTGAAAAAATTCACCAATTTCATTATAAAGACCACTACAGAACATCCAAGTCAAAAAATCACCAATTTTACAACAAAGACTATTACGAGAGTTCAGATTTTAAAAACTCACCAATTTCACTATAAAGACCATTTACGAAAGTTTCGAGTTAAGAAGCTCACCAATTTCACTATAAAGACCATTACAAAAGTTCCAAGTCCAAAAACACACCAATTTCACTATAAAAACCATCATAAAAGTTAAAAATTAAAAACATATCAATTTCACTCTAAAAAGGATAACAAAACATAAAAACCAAAAAAAAACTCCTCAATTTCACTATGTAGACCATAATAAAAGTTCCAAGTGAAAAAAATTCACCAATTTCACTTAAAAGACCATAAAAAAGTTCAAAGTGAAAACACTCACCAATTTCATTCTTTAAACAATAACAATAGTTCAAAGTTAAAAAACTCACCAATTTCACAATAAAAACATAAAAAAATTTCCAAGTCGAAAAATCAACAAATTCACTATAAAAACCAAAATAAAAGATCTAAGTTAAACAACTCGCCTATTTCACAATTTCACTAAAAAAACCAAAATAAAAGTTCAATGTTAAAAAGCTCTTCGATTTCACTCAAAAACTCATAAAAATGTTCAAAGTTGAAAAACTCCCCAATTTCACTATAAAACCATGACAAAACTTCCAAAAGAAAAAACACACCAATTTCACTGTAAAGACCATTTCAATAGTTTCAAGTCAAAATTATCACCAATCTGACTATAAAGACCATAACAAAAGTTGAAAGTGAAAAAACTCACCAATTTCACTGTAAAGACCATTACAGAACATCCAAGTCAAACAATCACCAATTTCACAACAAAGACCATTACGAGAGTTTAGATTTTAAAAACTCACCAATTTCACTATAAAGACCATTTACAAAAGTTTCAAGTTAAAAAGCTCACTAATTTCACTATAAAGACCATTACAAAAGTTCCAAGTCCAAAAACACACCAATTTCACTATAAAAACCATAATAAAAGTTCAAAATTAAAAACATATCAATTTCACTCTAAAAAGGATAACAAAACATATAAACTAAAAAAACTCCTCAATTTCACTATATAGACCATAACAAAAGTTCCAAATGAAAAAAAATTCACTAATTTCACTTAAAAGATAATATAAAAGTTCAAAGTGAAAACACTCAGCAATTTCATTCTATAAACAAAAACAACAGTTCAAAGTTAAATAACTCACCAATTACACTATAAAAACCATAACAAAATTTCCAAGTCGAAAAATCTGCAATTTCACTATGAAAACCAAAATAAAAGATCTAAGTTAAACAACTCGCCTATTTCACAATTTCAATATAAAAACCAAAATAAAAGTTCAATGTTAAATAGCTCATAGATTTCACTCACAAATTCATAAAAATGTCCAAAGTTGAAAAACTCCCCAATTTCACTATAAAACCATGACAGAACTTCCAAAAGAAAAAACTCACCAATTTCACTAAAAAGACCATTTCAATAGTTTCAAGTCAAAATTATCTCCAATTTGACTATAAAGACCATAACAAAAGTTGAAAGTGAAAAAATTCACCAATTTCACTATAAAGACCACTACAGAACATCCAAGTCAAAAAATCACCAATTTCTCAACAAAGACCATTACTAGAGTTCAGATTTTAAAAACTCACCAATTTCACTATAAAGACCATTTACAAAAGTTTCGAGTTAAGAAGCTCACCAATTTCACTATAAAGACCATTACAAAAGTTCCAAGTCCAAAAACACACCAATTTCACTATAAAAACCATCATAAAAGTTCAAAATTAAAAACAAATCAATTTCACTCTAAAAAGGATAACAAAACATAAAAACCAAAAAAAAACTCCTCAATTTCACTATGTAGACCATAATAAAAGTTCCAAGTGAAAAAAATTCACCAATTTCACTTAAAAGACCATAAAAAAGTTCAAAGTGAAAACACTCACCAATTTCATTCTTTAAACAATAACAATAGTTCAAAGTTAAAAAACTCACCAATTTCACAATAAAAACATAAAAAAATTTCCAAGTCGAAAAATCAACAAATTCACTATAAAAACCAAAATAAAATATCTAAGTTAAACAACTCGCCTATTTCATAATTTCACTAAAAAAACCAAAATAAAAGTTCAATGTTAAAAAGCTCTTCGATTTCACTCAAAAACTCATAAAAATGTTCAAAGTTGAAAAACTCCCCAATTTCACTATAAAACCATGACAAAACTTCCAAAAGAAAAAACACACCAATTTCACTATAAAGACCATTTCAATAGTTTCAAGTCAAAATTATCACCAATCTGACTATAAAGACCATAACAAAAGTTGAAAGTGAAAAAACTCACCAATTTCACTGTAAAGACCATTACAGAACATCCAAGTCAAACAATCACCAATTTCACAACAAAGACAATTACGAGAGTTTAGATTTTAAAAACTCACCAATTTCACTATAAAGACCATTTACAAAAGTTTCAAGTTAAAAAGCTCACCAATTTCACTATAAAGACCATTACAAAAGTTTCAAGTCCAAAAACACACCAATTTCACTATAAAAACCATAATAAAAGTTCAAAAGTAAAAACATATCAATTTCACTCTAAAAAGGATAACAAAACATATAAACTAAAAAAACTCCTCAATTTCACTATATAGACCATAATAAAAGTTCCAAATGAAAAAAAATTCACTAATTTCACTTAAAAGATAATATAAAAGTTCAAAGTGAAAACACTCACCAATTTCATTCTATAAACAAAAACAATAGTTCAAAGTTAAATAACTCGCCAATTTCACTATAAAAACCATAACAAAATTTCCAAGTCGAAAAATCTGCAATTTCACTATAAAAACCAAAATAAAAGATCTAAGTTAAACAACTCGCCTATTTCACAATTTCACTATAAAAACCAAAATAAAAGTTCAATGTTAAATAGCTCATAGATTTCACTCACAAACTCATAAAAATGTCCAAAGTTGAAAAACTCCCCAATTTCACTATAAAACCATGACAGAACTTCCAAAAGAAAAAACTCACCAATTTCACTAAAAAGACCATTTCAATAGTTTCAAGTCAAAATTATCTCCAATTTGACTATAAAGACCATAACAGAAGTTGAAAGTGAAAAAATTCACCAATTTCATTATAAAGACCACTACAGAACATCCAAGTCAAAAAATCACCAATTTCACAACAAAGACTATTACGAGAGTTCAGATTTTAAAAACTCACCAATTTCACTATAAAGACCATTTACGAAAGTTTCGAGTTAAGAAGCTCACCAATTTCACTATAAAGACCATTACAAAAGTTCCAAGTCCAAAAACACACCAATTTCACTATAAAAACCATCATAAAAGTTAAAAATTAAAAACATATCAATTTCACTCTAAAAAGGATAACAAAACATAAAAACCAAAAAAAACTCCTCAATTTCACTATGTAGACCATAATAAAAGTTCCAAGTGAAAAAAATTCACCAATTTCACTTAAAAGACCATAAAAAAGTTCAAAGTGAAAACACTCACCAATTTCATTCTTTAAACAATAACAATAGTTCAAAGTTAAAAAACTCACCAATTTCACAATAAAAACATAAAAAAATTTCCAAGTCGAAAAATCAACAAATTCACTATAAAAACCAAAATAAAAGATCTAAGTTAAACAACTCGCCTATTTCACAATTTCACTAAAAAAACCAAAATAAAAGTTCAATGTTAAAAAGCTCTTCGATTTCACTCAAAAACTCATAAAAATGTTCAAAGTTGAAAAACTCCCCAATTTCACTATAAAACCATGACAAAACTTCCTAAAGAAAAAACACACCAATTTCACTATAAAGACCATTTCAATAGTTTCAAGTCAAAATTATCACCAATCTGACTATAAAGACCATAACAAAAGTTGAAAGTGAAAAAACTCACCAATTTCACTGTAAAGACCATTACAGAACATCCAAGTCAAACAATCACCAATTTCACAACAAAGACAATTACGAGAGTTTAGATTTTAAAAACTCACCAATTTCACTATAAAGACCATTTACAAAAGTTTCAAGTTAAAAAGCTCACCAATTTCACTATAAAGACCATTACAAAAGTTTCAAGTCCAAAAACACACCAATTTCACTATAAAAACCATAATAAAAGTTCAAAATTAAAAACATATCAATTTCACTCTAAAAAGGATAACAAAACATATAAACTAAAAAAACTCCTCAATTTCACTATATAGACCATAATAAAAGTTCCAAATGAAAAAAAATTCACTAATTTCACTTAAAAGATAATATAAAAGTTCAAAGTGAAAACACTCACCAATTTCATTCTATAAACAAAAACAATAGTTCAAAGTTAAATAACTCGCCAATTTCACTATAAAAACCATAACAAAATTTCCAAGTCGAAAAATCTGCAATTTCACTATAAAAACCAAAATAAAAGATCTAAGTTAAACAACTCGCCTATTTCACAATTTCACTATAAAAACCAAAATAAAAGTTCAATGTTAAATAGCTCATAGATTTCACTCACAAACTCATAAAAATGTCCAAAGTTGAAAAACTCCCCAATTTCACTATAAAACCATGACAGAACTTCCAAAAGAAAAAACTCACCAATTTCACTAAAAAGACCATTTCAATAGTTTCAAGTCAAAATTATCTCCAATTTGACTATAAAGACCATAACAGAAGTTGAAAGTGAAAAAATTCACCAATTTCATTATAAAGACCACTACAGAACATCCAAGTCAAAAAATCACCAATTTCACAACAAAGACTATTACGAGAGTTCAGATTTTAAAAACTCACCAATTTCACTATAAAGACCATTTACGAAAGTTTCGAGTTAAGAAGCTCACCAATTTCACTATAAAGACCATTACAAAAGTTCCAAGTCCAAAAACACACCAATTTCACTATAAAAACCATCATAAAAGTTAAAAATTAAAAACATATCAATTTCACTCTAAAAAGGATAACAAAACATAAAAACCAAAAAAAACTCCTCAATTTCACTATGTAGACCATAATAAAAGTTCCAAGTGAAAAAAATTCACCAATTTCACTTAAAAGACCATAAAAAAGTTCAAAGTGAAAACACTCACCAATTTCATTCTTTAAACAATAACAATAGTTCAAAGTTAAAAAACTCACCAATTTCACAATAAAAACATAAAAAAATTTCCAAGTCGAAAAATCAACAAATTCACTATAAAAACCAAAATAAAAGATCTAAGTTAAACAACTCGCCTATTTCACAATTTCACTAAAAAAACCAAAATAAAAGTTCAATGTTAAAAAGCTCTTCGATTTCACTCAAAAACTCATAAAAATGTTCAAAGTTGAAAAACTCCCCAATTTCACTATAAAACCATGACAAAACTTCCAAAAGAAAAAACACACCAATTTCACTGTAAAGACCATTTCAATAGTTTCAAGTCAAAATTATCACCAATCTGACTATAAAGACCATAACAAAAGTTGAAAGTGAAAAAACTCACCAATTTCGCTGTAAAGACCATTACAGAACATCCAAGTCAAACAATCACCAATTTCACAACAAAGACCATTACGAGAGTTTAGATTTTAAAAACTCACCAATTTCACTATAAAGACCATTTACAAAAGTTTCAAGTTAAAAGGCTCACCAATTTCACTATAAAGACCATTACAAAAGTTCCAAGTCCAAAAACACACCAATTTCACTATAAAAACCATAATAAAAGTTCAAAATTAAAAACATATCAATTTCACTCTAAAAAGGATAACAAAACATATAAACTAAAAAACTCCTCAATTTCACTATATAGACCATAATAAAAGTTCCAAATGAAAAAAAATTCACTAATTTCACTTAAAAGATAATATAAAAGTTCAAAGTGAAAACACTCAGCAATTTCATTCTAAAACAAAAACAACAATTCAAAGTTAAATAACTCACCAATTTCACTATAAAAACCATAACAAAATTTCCAAGTCGAAAAATATGCAATTTCACTATAAAAACCAAAATAAAAGATCTAAGTTAAACAACTCGCCTATTTCACAATTTCACTATAAAAACCAAAATAAAAGTTCAATGTTAAATAGCTCATAGATTTCACTCACAAACTCATAAAAATGTCCAAAGTTGAAAAACTCCCCAATTTCACTATAAAACCATGACAGAACTTCCAAAAGAAAAAACTCACCAATTTCACTGTAAAGACCATTTCAATAGTTTCAAGTCAAAATTATCACCAATCTGACTATAAAGACCATAACAAAAGTTGAAAGTGAAAAAACTCACCAATTTCGCTGTAAAGACCATTACAGAACATCCAAGTCAAACAATCACCAATTTCACAACAAAGACCATTACGAGAGTTTAGATTTTAAAAACTCACCAATTTCACTATAAAGACCATTTACAAAAGTTTCAAGTTAAAAGGCTCACCAATTTCACTATAAAGACCATTACAAAAGTTCCAAGTCCAAAAACACACCAATTTCACTATAAAAACCATAATAAAAGTTCAAAATTAAAAACATATCAATTTCACTCTAAAAAGGATAACAAAACATATAAACTAAAAAACTCCTCAATTTCACTATATAGACCATAATAAAAGTTCCAAATGAAAAAAAATTCACTAATTTCACTTAAAAGATAATATAAAAGTTCAAAGTGAAAACACTCAGCAATTTCATTCTAAAACAAAAACAACAATTCAAAGTTAAATAACTCACCAATTTCACTATAAAAACCATAACAAAATTTCCAAGTCGAAAAATCTGCAATTTCACTATAAAAACCAAAATAAAAGATCTAAGTTAAACAACTCGCCTATTTCACAATTTCACTATAAAAACCAAAATAAAAGTTCAATGTTAAATAGCTCATAGATTTCACTCACAAACTCATAAAAATGTCCAAAGTTGAAAAACTCCCCAATTTCACTATAAAACCATGACAGAACTTCCAAAAGAAAAAACTCACCAATTTCACTAAAAAGACCATTTCAATAGTTTCAAGTCAAAATTATCTCCAATTTGACTATAAAGACCATAACAGAAGTTGAAAGTGAAAAAATTCACCAATTTCATTATAAAGACCACTACAGAACATCCAAGTCAAAAAATCACCAATTTCACAACAAAGACTATTACGAGAGTTCAGATTTTAAAAACTCACCAATTTCACTATAAAGACCATTTACAAAAGTTTCGAGTTAAGAAGCTCACCAATTTCACTATAAAGACCATTACAAAAGTTCCAAGTCCAAAAACACACCAATTTCACTATAAAAACCATCATAAAAGTTCAAAATTAAAAACATATCAATTTCACTCTAAAAAGGATAACAAAACATAAAAACAAAAAAAAAACTCCTCAATTTCACTATGTAGACCATAATAAAAGTTCCAAGTGAAAAAAATTCACCAATTTCACTTAAAAGACCATAAAAAAGTTCAAAGTGAAAACACTCACCAATTTCATTCTTTAAACAATAACAATAGTTCAAAGTTAAAAAACTCACCAATTTCACAATAAAAACATAAAAAAATTTCCAAGTCGAAAAATCAACAAATTCACTATAAAAACCAAAATAAAAGATCTAAGTTAAACAACTCGCCTATTCCACAATTTCACTAAAAAAACCAAAATAAAAGTTCAATGTTAAAAAGCTCTTCGGTTTCACTCAAAAACTCATAAAAATGTTCAAAGTTGAAAAACTCCCCAATTTCACTATAAAACCATGACAAAACTTCCTAAAGAAAAAACACACCAATTTCACTATAAAGACCATTTCAATAGTTTCAAGTCAAAATTATCACCAATCTGACTATAAAGACCATAACAAAAGTTGAAAGTGAAAAAACTCACCAATTTCACTGTAAAGACCATTACAGAACATCCAAGTCAAACAATCACCAATTTCACAACAAAGACAATTACGAGAGTTTAGATTTTAAAAACTCACCAATTTCACTATAAAGACCATTTACAAAAGTTTCAAGTTAAAAAGCTCACCAATTTCACTATAAAGACCATTACAAAAGTTTCAAGTCCAAAAACACACCAATTTCACTATAAAAACCATAATAAAAGTTCAAAATTAAAAACATATCAATTTCACTCTAAAAAGGATAACAAAACATATAAACTAAAAAAACTCCTCAATTTCACTATATAGACCATAATAAAAGTTCCAAATGAAAAAAAATTCACTAATTTCACTTAAAAGATAATATAAAAGTTCAAAGTGAAAACACTCACCAATTTCATTCTATAAACAAAAACAATAGTTCAAAGTTAAATAACTCGCCAATTTCACTATAAAAACCATAACAAAATTTCCAAGTCGAAAAATCTGCAATTTCACTATAAAAACCAAAATAAAAGATCTAAGTTAAACAACTCGCCTATTTCACAATTTCACTATAAAAACCAAAATAAAAGTTCAATGTTAAATAGCTCATAGATTTCACTCACAAACTCATAAAAATGTCCAAAGTTGAAAAACTCCCCAATTTCACTATAAAACCATGACAGAACTTCCAAAAGAAAAAACTCACCAATTTCACTAAAAAGACCATTTCAATAGTTTCAAGTCAAAATTATCTCCAATTTGACTATAAAGACCATAACAGAAGTTGAAAGTGAAAAAATTCACCAATTTCATTATAAAGACCACTACAGAACATCCAAGTCAAAAAATCACCAATTTCACAACAAAGACTATTACGAGAGTTCAGATTTTAAAAACTCACCAATTTCACTATAAAGACCATTTACGAAAGTTTCGAGTTAAGAAGCTCACCAATTTCACTATAAAGACCATTACAAAAGTTCCAAGTCCAAAAACACACCAATTTCACTATAAAAACCATCATAAAAGTTAAAAATTAAAAACATATCAATTTCACTCTAAAAAGGATAACAAAACATAAAAACCAAAAAAAACTCCTCAATTTCACTATGTAGACCATAATAAAAGTTCCAAGTGAAAAAAATTCACCAATTTCACTTAAAAGACCATAAAAAAGTTCAAAGTGAAAACACTCACCAATTTCATTCTTTAAACAATAACAATAGTTCAAAGTTAAAAAACTCACCAATTTCACAATAAAAACATAAAAAAATTTCCAAGTCGAAAAATCAACAAATTCACTATAAAAACCAAAATAAAAGATCTAAGTTAAACAACTCGCCTATTTCACAATTTCACTAAAAAAACCAAAATAAAAGTTCAATGTTAAAAAGCTCTTCGATTTCACTCAAAAACTCATAAAAATGTTCAAAGTTGAAAAACTCCCCAATTTCACTATAAAACCATGACAAAACTTCCAAAAGAAAAAACACACCAATTTCACTGTAAAGACCATTTCAATAGTTTCAAGTCAAAATTATCACCAATCTGACTATAAAGACCATAACAAAAGTTGAAAGTGAAAAAACTCACCAATTTCGCTGTAAAGACCATTACAGAACATCCAAGTCAAACAATCACCAATTTCACAACAAAGACCATTACGAGAGTTTAGATTTTAAAAACTCACCAATTTCACTATAAAGACCATTTACAAAAGTTTCAAGTTAAAAGGCTCACCAATTTCACTATAAAGACCATTACAAAAGTTCCAAGTCCAAAAACACACCAATTTCACTATAAAAACCATAATAAAAGTTCAAAATTAAAAACATATCAATTTCACTCTAAAAAGGATAACAAAACATATAAACTAAAAAACTCCTCAATTTCACTATATAGACCATAATAAAAGTTCCAAATGAAAAAAAATTCACTAATTTCACTTAAAAGATAATATAAAAGTTCAAAGTGAAAACACTCAGCAATTTCATTCTAAAACAAAAACAACAATTCAAAGTTAAATAACTCACCAATTTCACTATAAAAACCATAACAAAATTTCCAAGTCGAAAAATATGCAATTTCACTATAAAAACCAAAATAAAAGATCTAAGTTAAACAACTCGCCTATTTCACAATTTCACTATAAAAACCAAAATAAAAGTTCAATGTTAAATAGCTCATAGATTTCACTCACAAACTCATAAAAATGTCCAAAGTTGAAAAACTCCCCAATTTCACTATAAAACCATGACAGAACTTCCAAAAGAAAAAACTCACCAATTTCACTGTAAAGACCATTTCAATAGTTTCAAGTCAAAATTATCACCAATCTGACTATAAAGACCATAACAAAAGTTGAAAGTGAAAAAACTCACCAATTTCGCTGTAAAGACCATTACAGAACATCCAAGTCAAACAATCACCAATTTCACAACAAAGACCATTACGAGAGTTTAGATTTTAAAAACTCACCAATTTCACTATAAAGACCATTTACAAAAGTTTCAAGTTAAAAGGCTCACCAATTTCACTATAAAGACCATTACAAAAGTTCCAAGTCCAAAAACACACCAATTTCACTATAAAAACCATAATAAAAGTTCAAAATTAAAAACATATCAATTTCACTCTAAAAAGGATAACAAAACATATAAACTAAAAAACTCCTCAATTTCACTATATAGACCATAATAAAAGTTCCAAATGAAAAAAAATTCACTAATTTCACTTAAAAGATAATATAAAAGTTCAAAGTGAAAACACTCAGCAATTTCATTCTAAAACAAAAACAACAATTCAAAGTTAAATAACTCACCAATTTCACTATAAAAACCATAACAAAATTTCCAAGTCGAAAAATCTGCAATTTCACTATAAAAACCAAAATAAAAGATCTAAGTTAAACAACTCGCCTATTTCACAATTTCACTATAAAAACCAAAATAAAAGTTCAATGTTAAATAGCTCATAGATTTCACTCACAAACTCATAAAAATGTCCAAAGTTGAAAAACTCCCCAATTTCACTATAAAACCATGACAGAACTTCCAAAAGAAAAAACTCACCAATTTCACTAAAAAGACCATTTCAATAGTTTCAAGTCAAAATTATCTCCAATTTGACTATAAAGACCATAACAGAAGTTGAAAGTGAAAAAATTCACCAATTTCATTATAAAGACCACTACAGAACATCCAAGTCAAAAAATCACCAATTTCACAACAAAGACTATTACGAGAGTTCAGATTTTAAAAACTCACCAATTTCACTATAAAGACCATTTACAAAAGTTTCGAGTTAAGAAGCTCACCAATTTCACTATAAAGACCATTACAAAAGTTCCAAGTCCAAAAACACACCAATTTCACTATAAAAACCATCATAAAAGTTCAAAATTAAAAACATATCAATTTCACTCTAAAAAGGATAACAAAACATAAAAACAAAAAAAAAACTCCTCAATTTCACTATGTAGACCATAATAAAAGTTCCAAGTGAAAAAAATTCACCAATTTCACTTAAAAGACCATAAAAAAGTTCAAAGTGAAAACACTCACCAATTTCATTCTTTAAACAATAACAATAGTTCAAAGTTAAAAAACTCACCAATTTCACAATAAAAACATAAAAAAATTTCCAAGTCGAAAAATCAACAAATTCACTATAAAAACCAAAATAAAAGATCTAAGTTAAACAACTCGCCTATTCCACAATTTCACTAAAAAAACCAAAATAAAAGTTCAATGTTAAAAAGCTCTTCGGTTTCACTCAAAAACTCATAAAAATGTTCAAAGTTGAAAAATTCCCCAATTTCACTATAAAACCATGACAAAACTTCCAAAAGAAAAAACACACCAATTTCACTATAAAGACCATTTCAATAGTTTCAAGTCAAAATTATCACCAATTTGACTATAAAGACCATAACAAAAGTTGAAAGTGAAAAAACTCACCAATTTCACTGTAAAGACCATTACAGAACATCCAAGTCAAACAATCACCAATTTCACAACAAAGACCATTACGAGAGTTTAGATTTTAAAAACTCACCAATTTCACTATAAAGACCATTTACAAAAGTTTCAAGTTAAAAAGCTCACTAATTTCACTATAAAGACCATTACAAAAGTTCCAAGTCCAAAAACACACCAATTTCACTATAAAAACCATAATAAAAGTTCAAAATTAAAAACATATCAATTTCACTCTAAAAAGGATAACAAAACATATAAACTAAAAAAACAACTCAATTTCACTATATAGACCATAATAAAAGTTCCAAATGAAAAAAAATTCACTAATTTCACTTAAAAGATAATATAAAAGTTCTAAGTGAAAACACTCAGCAATTTCATTCTATAAACAAAAACAACAGTTCAAAGTTAAATAACTCACCAATTTCACAATAAAAACCATAACAAAATTTCCAAGTCGAAAAATCTGCAATTTCACTATAAAAACCAAAATAAAAGATCTAAGTTAAACAACTCGCCTATTTCACAATTTCACTATAAAAACCAAAATAAAAGTTCAATGTTAAATAGCTCATAGATTTCACTCACAAACTCATAAAAATGTCCAAAGTTGAAAAACTCCCCAATTTCACTATAAAACCATGACAGAACTTCCAAAAGAAAAAACTCACCAATTTCACTAAAAAGACCATTTCAATAGTTTCAAGTCAAAATTATCTCCAATTTGACTATAAAGACCATAACAGAAGTTGAAAGTGAAAAAATTCACCAATTTCACTATAAAGACCACTACAGAACATCCAAGTCAAAAAATCACCAATTTCACAACAAAGACCATTACGAGAGTTCAGATTTTAAAAACCCACCAATTTCACTATAAAGACCATTTACGAAAGTTTCGAGTTAAGAAGCTCACCAATTTCACTATAAAGACCATTACAAAAGTTCCAAGTCCAAAAACACACCAATTTCACTATAAAAACCATAATAAAAGTTCAAAATTAAAAACATATCAATTTCACTCTAAAAAGGATAACAAAACATAAAAACCAAAAAAAAAACTCCTCAATTTCACTATGTAGACCATAATAAAAGTTCCAAGTGAAAAAAATTCACCAATTTCACTTAAAAGACCATAAAAAAGTTCAAAGTGAAAACACTCACCAATTTCATTCTTTAAACAATAACAATAGTTCAAAGTTAAAAAACTCACCAATTTCACAATAAAAACATAAAAAAATTTCCAAGTCGAAAAATCAACAAATTCACTATAAAAACCAAAATAAAAGATCTAAGTTAAACAACTCGCCTATTTCACAATTTCACTAAAAAAACCAAAATAAAAGTTCAATGTTAAAAAGCTCTTCGATTTCACTCAAAAACTCATAAAAATGTTCAAAGTTGAAAAACTCCCCAATTTCACTATAAAACCATGACAAAACTTCCAAAAGAAAAAACACACCAATTTCACTATAAAGACCATTTCAATAGTTTCAAGTCAAAATTATCACCAATCTAACTATAAAGACCATAATAAAAGTTGAAAAAACTCACCAATTTCACTGTAAAGACCATTACAGAACATCCAAGTCAAAAAATCACCAATTTCACAACAAAGACCATTACGAGAGTTTAGATTTTAAAAATTCACCAATTTCACTATAAAGACCATTTACAAAAGTTTCAAGTTAAAAAGCTCACCAATTTCACTATAAAGACCATTACAAAAGTTCCAAGTCCAAAAACATACCAATTTCACTATAAAAACCATAATACAAGTTCAAAATTAAAAACATATCAATTTCATTCTAAAAAGGATAACAAAACATATAAACTAAAAAAAACTCCTCAATTTCACTATATAGACCATAATAAAAGTTCCAAATGAAAAAATTTTTACTAATTTCACTTAAAAGATAATATAAAAGTTCAAAGTGAAAACACTCAGCAATTTCATTCTATAAACAAAAACAACAGTTCAAAGTTAAATAACTCACCAATTTCACTATAAAAACCATAACAAAATTTCCAAGTCGAAAAATCTGCAATTTCACTATAAAAACCAAAATAAAAGATCTAAGTTAAACAACTCGCCTATTTCACAATTTCACTATAAAAACCAAAATAAAAGTTCAATGTTAAATAGCTCATAGATTTTACTCACAAACTCATAAAAATGTCCAAAGTTGAAAAACTCCCCAATTTCACTATAAAACCATGACAGAACTTCCAAAAGAAAAAACTCACCAATTTCACTAAAAAGACCAATTCAATAGTTTCAAGTCAAAATTATCTCCAATTTGACTATAAAGACCATAACAAAAGTTGAAAGTGAAAAAATTCACCAATTTCACTATAAAGACCACTGCACAACATCCAAGTCAAAAAATCACCAATTTCACAACAAAGACCATTACGAGAGTTCAGATTTTAAAAACTCACCAATTTCACTATAAAGACAATTTACGAAAGTTTCGAGTTAAGAAGCTCACCAATTTCACTATAAAGACCATTACAAAAGTTCCAAGTCCAAAAACACACCAATTTCACTATAAAAACCATAATAAAAGTTCAAAATTAAAAACATATCAATTTCACTCTAAAAAGGATAACAAAACATAAAAACCAAAAAAAACTCCTCAATTTCACTATGTAGACCATAATAAAAGTTCCAAGTGAAAAAAATTCACCAATTTCACTTAAAAGACCATAAAAAAGTTCAAAGTGAAAACACTCACCAATTTCATTCTTTAAACAATAACAATAGTTCAAAGTTAAAAAACTCACCAATTTCACAATAAAAACATAACAAAATTTCCAAGTCGAAAAATCAACAAATTCACTATAAAAACCAAAATAAAAGATCTAAGTTAAACAACTCGCCTATTTCACAATTTCACTAAAAAAAACAAAATAAAAGTTCAATGTTAAAAAGCTCTTCGATTTCACTCAAAAACTCATAAAAATGTTCAAAGTTGAAAAACTCCCCAATTTCACTATAAAACCATGACAAAACTTCCAAAAGAAAAAACTCACCAATTTCACTATAAAGACCATTTCAATAGTTTCAAGTCAAAATTATCACCAATTTGACTATAAAGACCATAACAAAAGTTGAAAGTGAAAAAACTCACCCATTTCACTGTAAAGACCATTACAGAACATCCAAGTCAAAAAATCACCAATTTCACAACAAAGACCATTACGAGAGTTTAGATTTTAAAAACTCACCAATTTCACTATAAAGACGATTTACAAAAGTTTCAAGTTAAAAAGCTCACCAATTTCACTATAAAGACCATTACAAAAGTTCCAAGTCCAAAAACACACCAATTTCACTATAAAAACCGTAATAAAAGTTCAAAATTAAAAACATATCAATTTCACTCTAAAAAGGATAACAAAACATATAAACTAAAAAAACTCCTCAATTTCACTATATAGACCATAATAAAAGTTCCAAATGAAAAAAAATTCACTTATTTCACTTAAAACATAATATAAGAGTTCAAAGTGAAAACACTCACCAATTTCATTCTATAAACAAAAGCAACAGTTCAAAGTTAAATAACTCACCAATTTCACTATAAAAACCATAACAAAATTTCCAAGTCGAAAAATCTGCAATTTCACTATAAAAACCAAAATAAAAGATCTAAGTTAAACAACTCGCCTATTTCACAATTTCACTATAAAAACCAAAATAAAAGTTCAATGTTAAATAGCTCATAGATTTCACTCACAAACTCATAAAAATGTCCAAAGTTGAAAAACTCCCCAATTTCACTATAAAACCATGACAGAACTTCCAAAAGAAAAAACTCACCAATTTCACTAAAAAGACCATTTCAATAGTTTCAAGTCAAAATTATCTCCAATTTGACTATAAAGACCATAACAAAAGTTGAAAGTGAAAAAATTCACCAATTTCACTATAAAGACCACTACAGAACATCCAAGTCAAAAAATCACCAATTTCACAACAAAGACCATTACGAGAGTTCAGATTTTAAAAACTCACCAATTTCACTATAAAGACCATTTACGAAAGTTTCGAGTTAAGAAGCTCACCAATTTCACTATAAAGACCATTACAAAAGTTCCAAGTCCAAAAACACACCAATTTCACTATAAAAACCATAATAAAAGTTCAAAATTAAAAACATATCAATTTCACTCTAAAAAGGATAACAAAACATATAAACTAAAAAAACTCCTCAATTTCACTATATAGACCATAATAAAAGTTCCAAATGAAAAAAAATTCACTAATTTCACTTAAAAGATAATATAAAAGTTCAAAGTGAAAACACCCAGCAATTTCATTCTATAAACAAAAACAACAATTCAAAGTTAAATAACTCACCAATTTCATTATAAAAACCATAACAAAATTTCCAAGTCGAAAAATCTGCAATTTCACTATAAAAACCAAAATAAAAGATCTAAGTTAAACAACTCGCCTATTTCACAATTTCACAATAAAAACCAAAATAAAAGTTCAATGTTAAATAGCTCATAGATTTCACTCACAAACTCATAAAAATGTCCAAAGTTGAAAAACTCCCCAATTTCACTATAAAACCATGACAGAACTTCCAAAAGAAAAAACTCACCAATTTCACTAAAATGACCATTTCAATAGTTTCAAGTCAAAATTATCTCCAATTTGACTATAAAGACCATAACAAAAGTTGAAAGTGAAAAAATTCACCAATTTCACTATAAAGACCACTACAAAACATCCAAGTCAAAAAATCACCAATTTCACAACAAAGACCATTACGAGAGTTCAGATTTTAAAAACTCACCAATTTCACAATAAAGACCATTTACGAAAGTTTCGAGTTAAGAAGCTCACCAATTTCACTATAAAGACCATTACAAAAGTTCCAAGTCCAAAAACACACCAATTTCACTATAAAAACCATAATAAAAGTTCAAAATTAAAAACATATCAATTTCACTCTAAAAAGGATAACAAAACATATAAACTAAAAAAACTCCTCAATTTCACTATATAGACCATAATAAAAGTTCCAAATGAAAAAAAAATTCACTAATTTCACTTAAAAGATAATATAAAAGTTCAAAGTGAAAACACCCAGCAATTTCATTCTATAAACAAAAACAACAGTTCAAAGTTAAATAACTCACCAATTTCATTATAAAAACCATAACAAAATTTCCAAGTCGAAAAATCTGCAATTTCACTATAAAAACCAAAATAGAAAATCTAAGTTAAACAACTCGCCTATTTCACAATTTCACTATAAAAACCAAAATAAAAGTTCAATGTTAAATAGCTCATAGATTTCACTCACAAACTTATAAAAATGTCCAAAGTTGAAAAACTCCCCAATTTCACTATAAAACCATGACAGAACTTCGAAAAGAAAAAACTCACCAATTTCACTAAAATGACCATTTCAATAGTTTCAAGTCAAAATTATCTCCAATTTGACTATAAAGACCATAACAAAAGTTGAAAGTGAAAAAATTCACCAATTTCACTATAAAGACCACTACAGAACATCCAAGTCAAAAAATCACCAATTTCACAACAAAGACCATTACGAGAGTTCAGATTTTAAAAACTCACCAATTTCACAATAAAGACCATTTACGAAAGTTTCGAGTTAAGAAGCTCACCAATTTCACTATAAAGACCATTACAAAAGTTCCAAGTCCAAAAACACACCAATTTCACTATAAAAACCATAATAAAAGTTCAAAATTAAAAACATATCAATTTCACTCTAAAAAGGATAACAAAACATATAAACTAAAAAAACTCCTCAATTTCACTATATAGACCATAATAAAAGTTCCAAATGAAAAAAAAATTCACTAATTTCACTTAAAAGATAATATAAAAGTTCAAAGTGAAAACACCCAGCAATTTCATTCTATAAACAAAAACAACAGTTCAAAGTTAAATAACTCACCAATTTCATTATAAAAACCATAACAAAATTTCCAAGTCGAAAAATCTGCAATTTCACTATAAAAACCAAAATAGAAAATCTAAGTTAAACAACTCGCCTATTTCACAATTTCACTATAAAAACCAAAATAAAAGTTCAATGTTAAATAGCTCATAGATTTCACTCACAAACTTATAAAAATGTCCAAAGTTGAAAAACTCCCCAATTTCACTATAAAACCATGACAGAACTTCGAAAAGAAAAAACTCACCAATTTCACTAAAATGACCATTTCAATAGTTTCAAGTCAAAATTATCTCCAATTTGACTATAAAGACCATAACAAAAGTTGAAAGTGAAAAAATTCACCAATTTCACTATAAAGACCACTACAGAACATCCAAGTCAAAAAATCACCAATTTCACAACAAAGACCATTACGAGAGTTCAGATTTTAAAAACTCACCAATTTCACAATAAAGACCATTTACGAAAGTTTCGAGTTAAGAAGCTCTCCAATTTCACTATAAAGACCATTACAAAAGTTCCAAGTCCAAAAACACACCAATTTCACTATAAAAACCATAATAAAAGTTCAAAATTAAAAACATATCAATTTCACTCTAAAAAGGATAACAAAACATATAAACTAAAAAAACTCCTCAATTTCACTATATAGACCATAATAAAAGTTCCAAATGAAAAAAAAATTCACTAATTTCACTTAAAAGATAATATAAAAGTTCAAAGTGAAAACACCCAGCAATTTCATTCTATAAACAAAAACAACAGTTCAAAGTTAAATAACTCACCAATTTCTTTATAAAAACCATAACAAAATTTCCAAGTCGAAAAATCTGCAATTTCACTATAAAAACCAAAATAGAAAATCTAAGTTAAACAACTCGCCTATTTCACAATTTCACTATAAAAACCAAAATAAAAGTTCAATGTTAAATAGCTCATAGATTTCACTCACAAACTCATAAAAATGTCCAAAGTTGAAAAACTCCCCAATTTCACTATAAAACCATGACAGAACTTCGAAAAGAAAAAACTCACCAATTTCACTAAAATGACCATTTCAATAGTTTCAAGTCAAAATTATCTCCAATTTGACTATAAAGACCATAACAAAAGTTGAAAGTGAAAAAATTCACCAATTTCACTATAAAGACCACTACAGAACATCCAAGTCAAAAAATCACCAATTTCACAACAAAGACCATTACGAGAGTTCAGATTTTAAAAACTCACCAATTTCACAATAAAGACCATTTACGAAAGTTTCGAGTTAAGAAGCTCTCCAATTTCACTATAAAGACCATTACAAAAGTTCCAAGTCCAAAAACACACCAATTTCACTATAAAAACCATAATAAAAGTTCAAAATTAAAAACATATCAATTTCACTCTAAAAAGGATAACAAAACATATAAACTAAAAAAACTCCTCAATTTCACTATATAGACCATAATAAAAGTTCCAAATGAAAAAAAAATTCACTAATTTCACTTAAAAGATAATATAAAAGTTCAAAGTGAAAACACCCAGCAATTTCATTCTATAAACAAAAACAACAGTTCAAAGTTAAATAACTCACCAATTTCTTTATAAAAACCATAACAAAATTTCCAAGTCGAAAAATCTGCAATTTCACTATAAAAACCAAAATAGAAAATCTAAGTTAAACAACTCGCCTATTTCACAATTTCACTATAAAAACCAAAATAAAAGTTCAATGTTAAATAGCTCATAGATTTCACTCACAAACTCATAAAAATGTCCAAAGTTGAAAAACTCCCCAATTTCACTATAAAACCATGACAGAACTTCGAAAAGAAAAAACTCACCAATTTCACTAAAATGACCATTTCAATAGTTTCAAGTCAAAATTATCTCCAATTTGACTATAAAGACCATAACAAAAGTTGAAAGTGAAAAAATTCACCAATTTCACTATAAAGACCACTACAGAACATCCAAGTCAAAAAATCACCAATTTCACAACAAAGACCATTACGAGAGTTCAGATTTTAAAAACTCACCAATTTCACTATAAAGACCATTTACAAAAGTTTCGAGTTAAGAAGCTCACCAATTTCACTATAAAGACCATTACAAAAGTTCCAAGTCCAAAAACACACCAATTTCACTATAAAAACCATAATAAAAGTTCAAAATTAAAAACTTATCAATTTCACTCTAAAAAGGATAACAAAACATAAAAACCAAAAAAAAACTCCTCAATTTCACTATGTAGACCATAATAAAAGTTCCAAGTGAAAAAAATTCACCAATTTCACTTAAAAGACCATAAAAAAGTTCACAGTGAAAACACTCACCAATTTCACTGTAAAGACCATTAGAGAACATCCAAGTCAAAAAATCACCAATTTCACAACAAAGACCATTACGAGAGTTTAGATTTTAAAAACTCACCAATTTCACTATAAAGACCATTTACAAAAGTTTCAAGTTAAAAAGCTCACCAATTTCACTATAAAGACCATTACAAAAGTTCCAAGTCCAAAAACACACCAATTTCACTATAAAAACCATAATAAAAGTTCAAAATTAAAAACATATCAATTTCACTCTAAAAAGGATAACAAAACATATAAACAAAAAAAACTCCTCAATTTCACTATATAGACCATAATAAAAGTTCCAAATGAAAAAAAATTCACTAATTTCACTTAAAAGATAATATAAAAGTTCAAAGTGAAAACACTATCCAATTTCATTCTATAAATAAAAGCAACAGTTCAATGTTAAATAACTCACCAATTTCACTATAAAAACCATAACAAAATTTGCAAGTCGAAAAATCTGCAATTTCACTATAAAAACCAAAATAAAAGATCTAAGTTAAACAACACGCCTATTTCACAATTTCACAATAAAAACCAAAATAAAAGTTCAATGTTAAATAGCTCATAGATTTCACTCACAAACTCATAAAAATGTCCAAAGTTGAAAAACTCCCCAATTTCACTATAAAACCATGACAGAACTTCCAAAAGAAAAAACTCACCAATTTCACTAAAATGACCATTTCAATAGTTTCAAGTCAAAATTATCTCCAATTTGACTATAAAGACCATAACAAAAGTTGAAAGTGAAAAAATTCACCAATTTCACTATAAAGACCACTACAAAACATCCAAGTCAAAAAATCACCAATTTCACAACAAAGACCATTACGAGAGTTCAGATTTTAAAAACTCACCAATTTCACAATAAAGACCATTTACGAAAGTTTCGAGTTAAGAAGCTCACCAATTTCACTATAAAGACCATTATAAAAGTTCCAAGTCCAAAAACACACCAATTTCACTATAAAAACCATAATAAAAGTTCAAAATTAAAAACATATCAATTTCACTCTAAAAAGGATAACAAAACATATAAACTAAAAAAACTCCTCAATTTCACTATATAGACCATAATAAAAGTTCCAAATGAAAAAAAATTCACTAATTTCACTTAAAAGATAATATAAAAGTTCAAAGTGAAAACACCCAGCAATTTCATTCTATAAACAAAAACAACAGTTCAAAGTTAAATAACTCACCAATTTCATTATAAAAACCATAACAAAATTTCCAAGTCGAAAAATCTGCAATTTCACTATAAAAACCAAAATAAAAGATCTAAGTTAAACAACTCGCCTATTTCACAATTTCACTATAAAAACCAAAATAAAAGTTCAATGTTAAATAGCTCATAGATTTCACTCACAAACTCATAAAAATGTCCAAAGTTGAAAAACTCCCCAATTTCACTATAAAACCATGACAGAACTTCGAAAAGAAAAAACTCACCAATTTCACTAAAATGACCATTTCAATAGTTTCAAGTCAAAATTATCTCCAATTTGACTATAAAGACCATAACAAAAGTTGAAAGTGAAAAAATTCACCAATTTCACTATAAAGACCACTACAAAACATCCAAGTCAAAAAATCACCAATTTCACAACAAAGACCATTACGAGAGTTCAGATTTTAAAAACTCACCAATTTCACAATAAAGACCATTTACGAAAGTTTCGAGTTAAGAAGCTCACCAATTTCACTATAAAGACCATTACAAAAGTTCCAAGTCCAAAAACACACCAATTTCACTATAAAAACCATAATAAAAGTTCAAAATTAAAAACATATCAATTTCACTCTAAAATGGATAACAAAACATATAAACTAAAAAACTCCTCAATTTCACTATATAGACCATAATAAAAGTTCCAAATGAAAAAAAAATTCACTAATTTCACTTAAAAGATAATATAAAAGTTCAAAGTGAAAACACTCAGCAATTTCATTCTATAAACAAAAACAATAGTTCAAAGTTAAATAACTCACCAATTTCACTATAAAAACCATAACAAAATTTCCAAGTCGAAAAATCTGCAATTCACTATAAAAACCAAAATAAAAGATCTAAGTTAAACAACTCGCCTATTTCACAATTTCACTATAAAAACCAAAATAAAAGTTCAATGTTAAATACCTCATTGATTTCACTCACAAACTCATAAAAATGTCCAAAGTTGAAAAACTCCCCAATTTCACTATAAGACCATGACAGAACTTCCAAAAGAAAAAAAACTCACCAATTTCACTAAAAAGACCATTTCAATAGTTTCAAGTCAAAATTATCTCCAATTTGACTATAAAGACCATAACAAAAGTTGAAAGTGAAAAAATTCACCAATTTCACTATAAAGACCACTAGAGAACATCCAAGTCAAAAAATCACCAATTTCACAACAAAGACCATTACGAGAGTTCAGATTTTAAAAACTCACCAATTTCACTATAAAGACCATTTACGAAAGTTTCGAGTTAAGAAGCTCACCAATTTCACTCTAAAGACCATTACAAAAGTTCCAAGTCCAAAAACACACCAATTTCACTATATAAACCATAATAAAAGTTCAAAATTAAAAACATATCAATTTCACTCTAAAAAGGATAACAAAACATATAAACTAAAGAAACTCCTCAATTTCACTATATAGACCATAATAAAAGTTCCAAATGAAAAAAAATTCACTAATTTCACTTAAAAGATAATATAAAAGTTCAAAGTGAAAACACTTAGCAATTTCATTCTATAAACAAAAACAACAGTTCAAAGTTAAATAACTCACCAATTTCACTATAAAAACCATAACAAAATTTGCAAGTCGAAAAATCTGCAATTTCACTATAAAAACAAAAATAAAAGATCTAAGTTAAACAACTCGCCTATTTCACAATTTCCTTATAAAAACCAAAATAAAAGTTCAATGTTAAATAGCTCATAGATTTCACTCACAAACTCATAAAAATGTCCAAAGTTGAAAAACTCCCCAATTTCACTATAAAACCATGAAAGAACTTCGAAAAGAAAAAACTCACCAATTTCACTAAAAAGACCATTTCAATAGTTTCAAGTCAAAATTATCTCCAATTTGACTATAAAGACCATAACAAAAGTTGAAAGTGAAAAAATTCACCAATTTCACTATAAAGACCACTACAGAACATCCAAGTCAAAAAATCACCAATTTCACAACAATGACCATTACGAGAGTTCAGATTTTAAAAACTCACCAATTTCACTATAAAGACCATTTACGAAAGTTTCGAGTTAAGAAGCTCACCAATTTCACTATAAAGACCATTACAAAAGTTCCAAGTCCAAAAACACACCAATTTCACTATAAAAACCATAATAAAAGTTCAAAATTAAAAACATATCAATTTCACTCTAAAAAGGATAACAAAACATAAAAACAAAAAAAAAACTCCTCAATTTCACTATGTAGACCATAATAAAAGTTCCAAGTGAAAAAAATTCACCAATTTC